>WPIO01000017.1:4872500-5222500 GCA_009760855.2 Cristatella mucedo
AGACGAGCACGTAATTTGGTGCTTACTCGAGTCACACTATCCTAATCCTTCTCTTAGCCAGAACACGTTCACCCTCGAATGCCTCTTAAGCACTGCAGCTCTTCACCAGCTCCTTTTTATCGTCACTCTGCATCGATGTCGGACAGGATTGGCTTGGAGCGGCTTGGGAGTCGTTCAGCGGCGTCTGTAGGCCCGAGCTCGATACCCTTAAACTGGCATGACGTATCTATCTCGTCGTATCTTAGGTTTCCTTGCCAAATAAAAGGAACCTAAAAACACACCTATTTAGGACAGCATTTAGTGGGTCCCTGTGATTCGTCCTTGATGTGCTTATGCGTGCTGACACTGTGCATGCTGCCACTAACCACATTTGCATGCTGACCCTGTGCATGTCACCCCTAACCATATTATTTATTTTGTTTGTTTTCAAGCATGATTTTACTTACCATTCAATTGCATTTCACTTTACAGCAAATGTAAAGCGCCTAGAGAGAGATTAAGTTCTCTGAGGGCGCTTTATCAAGTGAATTATTATTATTATTATTATTATTATTAAATGAACATGGCTCATCGCCGTTCAACGGAGCCAGGCAGCCAGCGCTTTATCCGTCTGGCTGCCTATCCATTCAGACGCACATAATAGAGTGCTAATGTCTTTTTTAATGAGGGATGTGCTGGATTATCAGCTGGAAAAGCTGCGAACTTCGGCTTACTCAATGCGTCTCGAGAGGATCTGCTACCAACCGTGGGGAGGCACAAAAGAGAAGTAACTGCACAAATCACTGAAGGATGAATGCTCTTCCCTGGACAACGCACGCTCACCTCATCGTTCCAACGCCCGATCCGCCATTAAGGAAACCGCTCTGCTTCCGGCTGTCAAAACCCGATCTGCAGCAACAACTCTAGCTCGTGCTTACTAGCGTCTGTTGTTTTCCTCGCCGTACGGCCTAGCGAATGCAATCAGCACCACGCGTTTGTGAGAGTGCTTCCGCTGTAATGTGTCTCGGACGAAAATCAAAGGAAAGTCAAGCGTCAACCTTTCCGAGCGTACTTCGAAGTATGGACAAGGCCACTGCCAAGAACAATGCACGGCTGTGTCGCACCCATTTTGGGACATTGCGAATACAAAGCCTAGTTGTTTACTTCGAACCACGAACGCGTACTGTGCAAAAAATAGCTGAGCTCAACTCAACCGCACGAGCTTTTTACCTTCAATGAAAAGTGCACGAGCTAAAAGGAAATGCAAGCAGCCGCAGGCACCGACAGAAGCAGGAAGCCGCCGCAGCTGCTGATTGTCTAGTCAGCAGCTGCGGATCGAAATGCGGCAAGCGGAAAATCTTTTCACCGATTAATTACAAACCAAGTACCCTTCACCTCAGTCTGACCGTGCAAAGATGGGGCTGCTGTGCAGAAGATGGAACTGCTGTGCAGAAGATGGGACTGCTGTGCAGAAGATGGGACTGCTGTGCAGAAGATGGGACTGCTGTGCAGAAGATGGGACTGCTGTGCAGAAGATGGGACTGCTGTGCAGAAGATGGGACTGCTGTGCAGAAGATGGAACTGCTGTGCAGATGATGGGACTGCTGCCGCGCAGAAGACGGTACTGCTGTCGCGCAGAAGACGGGAGGTATTGCTGTCGCGAAGAAGACGAGAGGGACTGCAAGTAGAACAAAACGAGTAGCAGCCGACTGGCAAAAGCAAGCGGCAGAGACTCGAGGTTTCGCCCGAACAGACGTCACCAACTCACGACCGGAGACTGGCTGTCTGATAATAATAATAATAATAATAATAATAATAATTCACTTGATAAAGCGCCCTCAGAGAACTTAATCTCTGTCTAGGCGCTTTACATTTGCTGTAAAGTGAAATGCAATTGAATGGTAAGTAAAATCATGCTTGAAAAACAAACGAAATGAATAATATGGTTAGGGGTGACATGCACAGGGTCAGCATGCAAATGTGGTTAGTTGAGGGAAACCACCCACTCGCGAGGGAACGTCAAGTAAACGAGACCCACAAATCATTCAGCGAGCAGGACAATTGGTCGGCTTCGGCGACGACAGCTGGCGGCCTCATCACTGAGTCTCGCCGTCCCGTTTCGCGGCGTGCACGAGCTTTGCAGATACCGCTGCCTGCGAGCACTTATAATCGGTTCGCGGAAACGCGGGAGATTTCAAGTTAATCGATCCGGGGGACCCGACCGCGTGAGGAATAGCCATCGCTGAGACACAGTGCAACCTTTGTCCGCTTGTGCAAGAGCAGTGGAAATTACCCAGCAGGCAGCTGCTGCACGGCTACTGCTGTGGCGAGACTGCTCTCCTCCTCCCGTTTCCCTTCCGCTCACTCGTAGGAAAGCTGTTCGCTGGAGTTGAACCCGAGCCAGCTCAGGCCGAGGGCCGAGCTGCTTGCTTGCGTGTGAGCGAGCGTGTCGACTGCCAGGCAGCTATTGTCCGGGCTGCTGCAACTTCTTTTGGGCTCGTGTAACAAAGCAAAGATTTGACCGCGAAGTCATCACCATCGTCAAATAATCGAAACTACTTAATTTCCTTAAAAGAAAAACTTACTAGCTCCCCTAGTAGCAGTACAGCGGTACCTCGGCTTACGAGTTTAATTCGTTCCGTGCCGGAGCTCGTAACTCAACTCAGTTTTCCCCATCGAAATGAATTGAAATGGCATTAATCCGGTCCGAACCCACAAAAGAACACTGCGATTTGTTCACGTGTTTTTAAATTAAAACTGTACTTATAAATAACAGGTATTGTTTTAAAAACGATACAGCATAGTGTCTTGCAATAAACATATTTTATGAATTCTAATGTACAGGTGTAACTTGGAGATCGGACGACTTGAAGATGCTAGTAGAGTTAGAGGAGAAAGGCTGAAGTGAACGTCTGAATCGTATTCGCCGATTTTTGCCCTTTTCGCCGGGCTTGCCTCGCTTTCAGTCTATTGGCCGGGCCTCTACGCGGACGCGCCCATTGTTATCAGTCATGCGACGAACTTTCACACGATGATATTACTTAAATAGAGTACAGTGCTTACTTAGCTGTTCCTGTCATAATCGAATTTAACACCGGAGTCTGGCGATCTTATGCGTCCAAGCACCACGATGGCTCGCTCGAGTCTGTCTGGAAGCGAACCAACGGGCCTGTGCTTGGCATCACATCCGGGTCGTAAGGCAGCAACGGAACGTCGTTCGCCGCCCCACCCTTATTAGCCTAAGCAACCGCGCTCAGTGTATTCGTTCGCTGCGGTAACCAGCGGAGGAGTATCTGAAGCTGGCACGTAACCCGAATTTTAGCTCGCGACTCAAAGCAAAAAATCGGCCGAGAGACAGCTCGCACCTCGAAACACTCGTACGTCGAGGAGCTCGTAAGCCGAGGTACCGCTGCATATATTTGTTTTCCCTCCGGCGGCCGCCGCGGCGGAGCGGGAAGCGCCGCCATCACCGGACGCGGGTTTTTAGCGGGCCACGAGGGTGCGCAGGCCGCAGCGGCGGCGGCGGCGGCGGAGCAGCCGGTTCGGCGGCCGGGGTGGCCGGCCAGCCAGGGTGGTCGTCCTTCGTTCGGCTGCGGTAGGTGGCAGGGGCTTCTGGTGCGAGCTACCTTTGCGCGCTGGGCGGCGGCTGAAAGGCCTGGCTCCCGTGGAGTTCTCGCCGGCGGCTGCGAATGATGCCGGAATGATGAGACGCTCGCCGCCCAGACCGCCTATAGAGCCACCACCTCTTCCGAGTGCATCGGCGTATGAGTATTAACCGAAAGCGCTTCCGAGAGCGAATGCATTAACCCCCCCCCCCAGCATGCGCACGCAGCCGTCTTGAGAAAAGCACTGCCAGTACCCGCACCGCCAGGGCCGGAGTCAGCCCCCCTCGCCGCCGGGCCGCCGCTCCTTCGATGCACCGAAAGCCGGAGAGCGCGCAAGGCGGAGCGGGGCAGTAGCGCTACGGGTAGCGGGCTCTTAAGTGGCGGGTAACCGCGGCTGCGAGTGCCGCCGCGGCGGCGGCACTCGCCGGTTTTCGGAGCTGGCGTCCACCCGGATGCCGCTCGGCCGAGAGCGAGGCAACCTACGCCCGGCTACCCGCAGGGTCGGTGACCGCGCACGTTAGAACCCTCGTGCAGGCGCGCCGTCACGAACGCCGGCGCGACGGGACCTACCGGCGCGCGCCGGGCTTTCTGCGAAACGCCGCCGCCAATCGAGCGGCCGGGCTTCGCGTAATGCGCGCCGCCGTCGAAGCCAGACGGGGAGTCGTGCTAGGGGTGGCGCTACCCGCACCTGCGAGCCCCTAGCCGAGCGCGCGCCTTACGGATCGCTGCTGCCGCCGGCGGCACCGCCGCTTCGTCGCCTCTTCAGTGGGCCGCGCGCTCACCCCATGCCGCCACCCCGTTCGCCGCTCGGCGTGCCGCCGCCGCCGAATCCCGGAGCGGACGCCCGAAATCAGCGCGGCGGCGGCGGCCATTATAATAATACAACGTTTGAAATAGCACACAATTAGCTCCCTCAGAGAATGTAATCTCTTTCTAGGCACTGTACATACGCTACCACACCCGGGCCGCTCCTCGGAGCGAAATCCACGACGGTACGCGAAGGCGCTCGGGCTTCGTGAGCAGCTGCTGCGTGGCAGCTGCTGCCATGGCAGCCATCGCCCCCTCCCATTCCCCCCTCTGATGCGAGCAGCCATCGCCCCCACCCCCGAGCCTTCGTGCCGAAGCTCAACCTCAACGAAGCGTCCAATTGCACTCGCTCCGACGTTGACAGTCGGACTTCTTCCTGCGAGCCGTCGCAAACCTGCGGGCGTTCGGCGCTCTTGTCAGTCGCGTCGCGACGCCTTGCCGATCACCGCATCGATCGCATCGTCGCGTCACGACGCCTCGCCGCGAAGCTCTTCACTTATCTGCGCCGCCGCCGCCGCCGCCGCCGCCGCCGCCGCCGCCGCCGCCGCCGCCGCCGCCGCCGCAGAGATCCTGCTGAAGTGTTCGCGCTCTCTCTTTCTCTCGTCGCCAAAGCGGGCTCGCCGCTCTGCCGCTCTGCCCTCCGATGGCGATGCACTCGCGCAACTGAGAAATGGCTCGTTAAGACGCTTTCTTCGTTTCGTCGAGCCCGCGTCGAGCACTCGCATCCCACTTGCTCCTGGCTCCTGGCGCCGCCGCAGTGGAGTGCAAGGAGTGCTCGCTCTTCATGGCGGTCAGCGATGGGAAAGCAATGAGCAGCGGTAGAGCTGCGGCGAGCAGCGACGGGCAGCGATGAGTAGCGACAGGTCTTTAGGCGACTGCCGCAGCGATACGATGCCACCAATATGCTTTGCGGTCACGTCATGCTAACAGTGCAAACTCGACTTCCGCGTCGCTGAGTGAACGAAGCGCAATCGGACTGCGTTCCCCGAGGTCCGGCCCGCCGCGCAAACCGCGAGGATGCCGGCTGTAGCCCGGCTTTTCCACGGCGGCTGTCTGCTCTTCTGATAGGGGGGACGGGCTCCGCGGCGGCGGTGGCTCTGCAAACGCGCGTTGCCCGCCCGCCCGCCCGCCCGCCCGCCCGCCCGCCCGCCCGCCGCGAAGCGTCTGCCCAGCGCAGTCGCACTCTCGGCGGCGTCTTCTTAATTAGCCGCAGAGGAGCGGCTCCCGGGAGGCCCTCCGCGCCTCCGCGGCGGCTCTTCCCGACGATCCGGCGGGGGCAACTGTCGCGAGTCGGGCTCTCAAAATGGACGCTCGCTCGGCGCGCATCCCGCTCCACCGCTCCGCTGCCCGCGCTCCGTCTAAATGCGTTCGCCGGCGGTGGCGGTATTGGCGCGGAGGAGGGAGGGCTGGCGGTATTGGTGGGGAGGGGTGGCGGCGGCGGCGAAGAGAAAACTACGCATGCGCGCCTTTCTTCTTTCTCTTTTCCCGCACCGTCCTTGCAGCTGCGGCGCCCTGCTTGGACCCTTGCAAGCAGGCGGTCGGTCGGTCGGTCGGTCGGGCGACGGATGAAAGGAGGTCCGGCAGGCAGTCGGCGGCCGCGCGAGGACGGCCAGCCGACTGCAGCTTCGCCGCTCGCGCCGCATTTCCAACAGCCGCCGCAACCCGCGAGCGACGAGCGGCGGCGAACGCGGACCTGCGACCTGGACCGCAGCGAAGCGCGCGCGGTCTGACGCGACCGGCGCGCGCTTCGCCCACGCTCCGCGCAAGAGGTGCGAGCGAGCGAACGAGTTTGCGCGACCGATTAGCTACCCGGATGCCAGCGCAGCGATAAGAAGCGCTGGGCGGCGTTGGGTGCCGCCCAGCGCTTCGCTCCGAATGCACTCGCACTCCGCTCGCGACGCTCGGCTGCGCGAAGCGCGAGGCGAGGGCTTCGCACCTCCGGACGTCCGCCACCGCGCGCGCGGAGAGCAATCCCGCTGAACTATGCAGCGCTTCGCTAGGTTAAGCGGTACATAATAATTCTAATTATAATTAAACTATAACTATAATATAGTACATGGTAAATTTTAATGATGCTATATTGATATTATAATTTTATATATGCATAGCTTTTACAAGAGGTTGATTATAAATATAATTACAATTCCACTAAGTAGTAGAAATACGCCGTTACGTTTACGCCTGAAACTCCTCGAGCGCTATTAAGTACGCACTCGCCGGTCGCTAGCGCGTGCGCGAAGCCGCCGGCGGGATAAATGCCAAAACGCGCCCACTTGTCACTTCCGGTTAGAAAGAAGATCGCCGATTGTCGAAGTAACCGACACGCTCGACGAGCCCGCGCTCGGTGGGGGGAGGGTAGTTTGGCAGCATATCCCGAATGTGCGCCACGCTACACTGCCGCCGGCATTCGTGCGAACGCGGTCGCGACGTAGCAGATCTTCAAAAGGACCGTGCGGGACTCGTTATTTCGGCTAGCCGCTGCTCGTCGTACACATGTCGTAGGACTTTCGGTGCGCATGAGCGCTATCTATCTATTTAGTTCTACCAGGTGGTCGTCCGGTGGCTCGCTTCGTTAGCGAACTAAGCGAGGATATTAATTGTTTCCTATCAGTAGCGAGCACGGATTCTCTAATAATAATAATAATACAGTTGTTAAAGCGTCTTCGGAGAACTTGATCTCTTTCATCTTTAGTCCGTTCCGCATTGCATGCGCATGTCCATCTTTCGCTCCATCTTTCGCACCGAGCGATTTAGTATTGCTGGCGCCGGTTTGCACTTGCGGGTACGAATGAATTCCGTTCGGACGCAGTTCGCCGATTGGACTTCCCCCGTTTTATTTCCTTCTTTCCGCGTTGAATGCGTCTCGTCCGACGAATGTTTCCGGGTACAGGTACAAGCTACGGCAACCGACTTTTGAGTGACTTCACGGCGATAGTAGGCTGTCGGCGGCGATGCACTTTCCAGACTGCGGGTGGCGGAAAGGCGGAGCTCTAATATCGTACTGACGATACAACGGACGGGCGGTGCAACGATATCATTAATGCGATATCATCATTACGTGAGCTGATGCTCGGGTCGGTCGTCAACGGCTAGAAAAATCGATACGCCTTCTAAAAAAAACTCACGCGCCGGCGACAAGAGCCGCGCGGCGGCAGCGGCGGCGCGTCCAAACTCCCGCGGCGCCTACGCCTCATTTAGCAGGCCGCGTCGCCTGTACGCTGACAGGCGGGCGTTGCATTCGTAAGCCGGGTCGGACCTAAAGTTCAAAGTAAAAAATAGAAGATGGAAAAATCCCCGACGGAACGCTGCGCCTTTTCTGCTCGGCGCTTCGCTCGAGGCGCCCGCCCGCTCCCTCGGCGACAAGAGACCGATTCAGCAGCGATAGCGCAATTAGGCGCCCCGCTCGCCCAGACGCGCCCGCAGAACGCGCTGGGCGCCGCCGGCGCCCCGCTCGAAATAGCGCCGCCGCCGCCGCCGCCGGCTCCCCGTCTCCGGCTCGGCCGGCGAGCGGCTTGGCCCTTCGCTCTCTCGCAGGGCCCGCGCTGCTAGCGACTGACTGCTGCATACAAGTGACTACAGGCTCCTGGCGGCTCCTTTAATCGCGCTCGCTCGCTCGCTCGCGGGCGTGGCTCGGCCGCCCATTTCCAGTAGCCAGCTTGCTCGACGCTGACGAGGCGCTTGACTCGCCTTCTCTTCTTCCTCCTCGTCCTCCGCCTTCTCCTCGTCCTCCTCTTCCACCTCGTCCTCCGCCTTCTCCTCGTCCTCCTCTTCCACCTCGTCCTCCGCCTTCTCCTCGTCCTCCGCGATCGCGGCGCCGATCGAGCGGCGGCGGCAGAGGCGCCGCCGCCGCCCGGCGCTGCTGCGACCCGGCGAGCGATCGTGCGTTCGCGCGAAGTCGATGGCTGCGGTCGGCGCGAGTCGGTCGGCGAGACCGTGCGACTAACCTCCGGCGCTCGAGAGTAAAGGCGACCGACCGACCGACCGACCGACCGACCACGCGGCATTTCCCGCGGCGCCAGGCATTTTTCTCGCTCGAGCGCAGGTGCGTGACCACCTAGAACCGCTAGGTTCGGACGGCGGAGAGCGAGCGAGCGGGCGAGAACTTGGGCAGAGGGACTGCGAACGGGGCTGGCCGTCCGTGCAGCGCTCTCTCTTTCCGGGCCGCTCGCGGCGTCTAAGCGACCGCCGGAGGAAGTGCTGCTGGAAGGCAGCTCTGCGGTCGGGTCGTGCTCACTGACGCCAAAGATGCGCGCCGCCGAGCGAGCGCGCGAATCTTTGGCGAAATGAGGACGGCCCCTGGCGACCCAGACCATCCGCCGATGCGGCCCGTAAGCCCCCCTCGATCGACCCGGCGCGATCGTCGCTCTCCGCCCCCGTTATAGGGGGTACAGGTCGGCCAGCGGGAGAGAGAGACCAATACTCTGGTGCTCGTTTCCCAGCAGAGGCAGTGCAGTGGAGCGTGCTCGTAAGTCTTTGCTCCGAGCATCGCGCGACGGCGATACTGACCTGACTCCACCTCCCCGGGTTGAACGCGAGCAGATTGAACGACGCGGGAGAGGAACAGCGATCGAAGACACAGAGATCGACGAGACGAGTACAACAGGGTTTCAATATAATTATTACTCTTTTAAAGAACTATGGGTACGCAGCGATCGACGCCGCAGCGATCGACGACGCAGCGATCGACGCCGCAGCGATCGACGCCGCAGCGATCGACGCCGCAGCGATCGACGCCGCAGCGATCGACGCCGCAGCGATCGACGCCGCAGCGATCGACGCCGCAGCGATCGACGCCGCAGCGATCGACGCCGCAGCGATCGACGACGCAGCGATCGACGACGCAGCGATCGACGCCGCTCGGAGCAGCCGCTACCGCCATAGGCTGGTCGGCCCAACACGGTCGCTGACGCTAGCCACGGATTAGGATGTAGCTTAGAAGAAGGGTGAGTGCTAGGACGTAGTAGGATGTATTAGTCTGTATAAAGATGTGAATTAGGATGGGAAGAATAGCCGCGGCCTCCAACCCTGCGGGCGGGCGGAGTCGGTACAGCGAGAGGCGTAGGGTCAGTTGGGTGCTTCTACTCGGCGCCTGCACGCGTGCTGCCACACGGGACCGCCAGAGTAGGCGACAACGGCCGATAGGAGGCGTGGGGGTGATTTGGCAGACGATACTACGTATTCCCCCTCCCCTCTCGAACTGGCTCGTACGCCGAATCGGATGGCTGGACAGCTGACACGCCCCTTCAGCCTATGTAAGCTTGCTTATCTCTGACAAGGCCAAGGAGTAGTCCCCCTCTTAGGATAACTCCTTCCTGCGAGTGAACGCTAGATCAAGAGAAATCCTCTCAGTGGCTGTGACAGAGCGCATACCAGCAGCGCCAATCGCTACGGATAGACCGGTGGTCGTCAAGCGATTACAAATACTGGCGTGTATAAGATGGTGTACCTGCCTAGCTGCATCTACTTGTGCCTGCACCGGAACGTCGGCGAATGCACAGGGACAGACACTCTCACTGTCTTCTCACAACGTTGGGTATGAATTCAAACTCCGAAAATCCTCTCTTCTGTCTCCTTCCTCTTCCTCTTTTTCTCGCTGGAGGCTGGTACGCGAACACGTGCGGGAGCGCTTGCACGCACAGACACGCTCACGCGAGTTCATGTGAACAAGCACGTAAGTTCGAGAGTTCTCGCACTCTTTGCTCTCTCCTCTCTCTTCCTGCTCTCTTCTGTCTCCCTTTCTAAATCTGTTGCTTGCTTAAATCGGCATTGCAAGCTTCTCAACTCTATCTGCACTGACTTACTGTCATGTTATTGCCTCATGCCATCTTCAAATAGCTATCAAAGAGCTCTTGAGATATTTTACTTCTTCCTGTCTTACGATTCATGGAAGAATACGCAGCTACTTTTCCTGTCTTTCTCGCTTGGCTTGCCGTGAGTATTTGCAATTACACATTCTCAGTTCATTTTAGATTAAAGTTTTGGTTCCGACTTCGCCTTAGCAATTAATGTCTGACGGTGCACTTGTGTAACAGCAATACCGTAAGGAAGCTTGACGTAACTGCTTCACCAGTACATGCACCACTCTTCATACTCTCTTCACACTGCTATGAACACCCATTTTGCACTAACAAAAGAAGGAATAACTGTGAGAAGGCTTCTGCAGCAGCTGCCAAATATGGCATAGTAACTTTGTTAGTGTGAACAGTAAATGGCCATGAACTATAGAATTTATATTAGTCGCATCCTAAGCATCTCAAAAACCGTAAAAACATCGGCTAATAATGTGCCTTGTGATATCTACAGCCGTCTGTACTGACACAATTAACAATCGCGACTAACTTCAAGGTGGTTCGGTATGGCGCCGTGAGTGCGTTGGATTTTGTAGGTTATCCGCATTAGCTTTTGCGGTTCATTACCTTTGGTCGATGTATCTACGCCACATCGTTGGGAGCGTTGCTTTGCTCTTCCACAGCTTCAGATCCATGTTTCACACTCAACGTGACGCGCTGCTTCGTAGGCTGATTCTCAAGTTTGCCACGAAATTATTGATCGCATTAGACATGGACAGGCGTTTTCTTAAAACTTAGACTCGATCATAATGAATTGGAACAATCCTTGAACGCGAACTTAACAAGTTTTACGAATTACCAATTATACTAACAACTGCATACGAAAGCTTCTACAAAGAAAGACGCTCAATAAATGGTGCTTTGTCTGATAATTATTAAAAAAACGTGAATGTTTTTCGGTGGGAGAGAGTGCGTACGTATGGATAAGTGTGTGCATTCGTGCGTGCGTGCCTACTTTTGGCGTACGATTGCCAGGGTAGAGACAAAGACGTTGACAGAGACAAGGAGGAGCTGAGGTGTAGACATTAAGAGGCTCATCGGTAAAGATTAATACAGAGACAATATGCCCAGGCTGAGAGTGCGAGTGGGTGATGATGAGAGTTAGAGCAACAGTGGGAGCGAGAGTCTGAGTGAGGGTGAGAGTCAAAGTGAGAGCGAGAGTCAGAGTGAGGGTGAGAGTCAGAGTGAGGGTGAGAGTCAGAGTGAGAGTCAGAGTCAGAGTGAGGGCTAGAGCAAGATCGAGAGGTAGAGTGATCGTGAGAGTGAGAGCGAGACTGAGCGTCAGAGCAACGATGAGATGTGAGCTACTGTGATAGCGACAGTGAGAGCGGGCGTAGGATTGCGAAAAGGAAGAGAGCGAGAGCGAGATAGAAAGAAAGAGAAAGAAGGGTGGGTGTGATAGCCGAGGAGGTAAGGTGCTAAATCTTAACGACCGAGGTCGTGAGTCCGAATCCTGCAGTTGGCGATCCTGTATTGCCAACTGCAAATTGCGAGAAGAAAAAAAGGAAGAGAGCACTAGCGTGCACGTAAGGGCGAGAAACGCAGATATAACTAGAGGAAGGGGAAAGAGCAAGAACGAGAGAGAGAGAGAGAGAGTAAGAGAGAGAGAGAGAGAGAGAGAGAGAGAGAGAGAGAGAGAGAGAGAGAGAGAGAGAGAGAGAGAGAGAGAGAGAGAGAGAGAGAGAGAGAGAGAGAGAGAGAGAGAGTAAGAGAGAGAGAGAGAGAGAGAGAGAGAGAGAGTAAGAGAGAGAGAGAGAGAGAGAGAGAGAGTAAGAGAGAGAGAGAGAGAGAGAGAGAGAGAGAGAGAGAGAGAGAGTAAGAGAGAGAGAGAGAGAGAGAGAGAGAGAGAGAGAGAGAGAGAGAGAGAGAGAGAGAGAGAGAGAGAGAGAGAGAGAGAGAGTAAGAGAGAGAGAGAGAGAGTAAGAGAGAGAGAGAGAGAGAGTAAGAGAGAGAGAGAGAGAGTAAGAGAGAGAGAGAGAGAGAGAGTAAGAGAGAGAGAGAGAGAGAGTAAGAGAGAGAGAGAGAGAGAGAGAGAGAGATCCTAGGTGAGATTTGGCTAAGCTGTTTCGTGGGTTGGATCTAAGCCGGCAACGGGCGCCGCTATGATGAGGATAAGCATTTCCGGAACAGGCGTTTCCGATCCGGCATAAAGCCGTCGAGGCATCTCCGACGTCAAACTTTATGGCGTAGACGATGCAGCTTAGCTAAGCTCTAATAATTCTGCTACGGCAACCCGACTATCGCAACTTCTCTTCTATGCTCAGGCAGGTAAGTGACTCAATGCATAATGTGGCCACCTGCAAAGTGTCGACGTCATAGCTCAGGTGCTTCAGCATGGGAGTGGGATGAGCCCTCATCGAAGGATCCCTAATCCCTTCCAGGCTGAGAGTTACCGTCTCCCTCTCGAGGCGATAGCGCTGAGTCGCGGAGTAGGGTTTACACGTGCGAAATTGACGGTGGTCGGTGAGGCGTGAGTCGTGACACTATACACCAGACAGAAAATCCGCCTCCCTCCGATAGCGGAGGACGGCCGTTCTATCTTTAAACCGATACACATTCGGTGCGACGGGTCTCATTTGCAACAAGAAATGTCTATATCGTTTATTGATGTACCGCTCGGCTTAAATGCTAGATGTAGTGTAGCCAGCGCTGACTCTCTGCAGCTATAGCTATAGCGCGAATGCTTCCCAGTATCAGGCGAAAGCCGTGACCGCATGACCATGACCGCATGACCCCTGACCCTGTCTTAGCTGTACATTTCAAGTGCCACTGAGCAAAATCCACAGCTGTTCTGCCATGGCAGCTACACGGGATGTCGTCGCGCTGACTCAAAAAAGCAAGAACGCCTAAAAGCAAAGCCACTTGAATCTAAGTCTTTCAACTCTTCCGGGCCAATGTCCTATCTCGGATAACAGACTCCGAGATAAAGAATTAACTTGCCTCTTTAGGTTCCTCCATTCTTTTAGTCAGGCCTCTCATAACTGACTTAGTTTCACACCAGGCCTCTCATATCTGACTTAGTTTCACACCAGGCCTCTATCTAACAGCCTGTGCTACCAACTCTGGTCGATTAGTTTTCTCCAATCTAACTTGAAATCTTTCTTAAAGACTGTGCCTTCAGTTGTTGTGCTCCCAAAGCAGGAATGTCACAATCGACTTACATCATGCCATCATCTGATTTGGCAACGTTCATTTAGAAGCTACAAGCTGCCTGTGCCTAGCAACTATTGCTCTGTCCGAGTGAATTGCCATTTGCATGCTTGTACTTTACGAGTCTGTGAATGTTGTAGCTGGGAACAAGAGCGATATGCTTTTGTATAGCCCACCAACATGTCGTCCAATTTTTGATCCCGATTCGTCGGAGTATCGATTATCGGAAGGCGATTAGGTCTTTCGTAAACCTAATGGACATCGTTTTAGACGTCATAATTGTTTTTCGACGCTAGAATGTACACCGTCCGCAAAGGCTTCAAAGTTCGCTAGCCAGTACCGGGCGAGAGCGAATTCAGACAGGGCGCTGCTTGCTGGCCCGTTTGCTCTACGCATCGCCGACGCGAGTCCGCCCTTCTACTAAGCTCTCATTCAGTAGTCTGTCCGCTTTTCTCTCCACGCTACTATCAGTCACGCTACTATCAGTCACGTAGGCATAAACGAATTGCCGCTTATCGTTCAGCCGATCCGCTCGACGCCATGACAGATTGCAGCTGCATTTCTCGAGCGCAGGTGCTCCGCCATCCGGCTCGACGGCAGCGCGCCCGTTCCCACAGCATAACATTCAACCTCAGACCTTCCCTACGACCCCTGCCCCTCCGACGCGTCCGTTTCGTGCGATCTACTGAGTGGGTGAAAAGCGCATGAACGGGCGTTGCTACGAACTTCGAGTTTCGCTATTGGAGCTGTCGCAGGAAACTCTTATCCGAGTGCCATTTTCTCTCTCACTCTCCCGTCTCGTCACTCTCGCACTCTCCCGCCTTGTCTTCGCACCGCTCGAGAGCACCTCTTGCTTTCGGGCTCTCTCATCGCCTTTGCGGCCCCCCCCACAGCAGCACTCCCATAGGTCGAGAACCATCCTGGCGTCCCAGACGCCGGCTAGACTGCGGGTATGGCTCATAAAGGAAGCGCGTTCGACGCGGCGACGGCATGTCGCGACGGGATGGCGCAGCGTCTCGTCAGCGGCTGCCCTGGCTGCAGGCGTTCGCGAGAGCCGGCTGCGTAGACCCGGAAGAGTGGGCGTTCGGGAAAACGCGAACCTGGCAGAGCTATCCAGAGCTCAGATTGCCCTTATTTTCTGAGTCAGCAAGACGGCATTGAAACCGCAACGGGGATTCCTCATCGTAGCACCATCGCGTGATACACGAGTGGTCTTAACCGCCCTCGGCTAGCTGGCTAGATTTCTGACGATTGCTTAAATGAGCACCAGTCTTGCAGACGCCGGGTCGTGTATTTTGGCCAACTTTGATTAACTGAAGTAAGACACAACCAAGCTCTTGAAAACGCTAAACGCACTGCTAGAATCAGCTACTTTGCGGGTCTTAATGAGAGATCCGTAGTAGATATTCGACGGAGGTCGTAATCGTAGTGTTTTATTTGATGAGCGCCGGACATTGAATGTTCCTAATCCAGAATAGCTCACCCGCATAGGACCGAAAGGACCAGCCACGGAGCCTGCTCTTAGTTAGATCAATGTAGCAGCGCAGTATTGGTAAGGCCGCTAAAAAATTATCAAGCGTCTACAAACGCTCCTAAATGCATGTGCAGCGCTGTAAACCCAAGAGGTAAACCCTCCTGCAGGCTCTCCCCTACAGCTACAGGCTACAGCTACAGCTGCAGGCTCTCCCCTACAGTTAGGATCAGCTAGGCGATCAGTCGGCAGGTACGAGCCAGACTTCGTACCCTCTGAGCTGCTTTAGCGATTTCCGCCCCTTCGCGTCGTGGTGTCATCTAAGGGTAAGAGCGTAATAGAAACGAAGCGTCGGCGTGGCGCCCGAGGAGAAGGACTCAATCTCTTTCTCGGCACTTTGCATATGCTGGAAAAGAAGTATGCTGATTAGCTTTCGAAAGCATGTACAATTTCAGAACTCGCCGGCACGCAAAGAGAAATTCAAGCGGACGGTGCACATGCGCGAGGAGTGGGTTAAGGTTTCAGCTTCTTAATAAGAATATCGTGTCTAGTCAGAGGTCGAGATGTCAGTCGCTAGTGAGTCCAGGCTTTGGGAGCATAAGAGCCGAAGGCACGGTCTCCAGAGGATTTGAAGCTCGTTGGAGGCATTGCTGCATAACTTAAACCGGGGCAGCGGGTCGTGTGATAACACATATAATTCATTTGTATGGCGCCCTAAGAGAACTGAATCTCTATCCGGATGCGTCACATCTGCCGCAGGGCTCGAACCCACACGCTCGGTCGTAAAGGTGAGCACATTGACCTCGGTCGTAAAGGTGAGCACATTGACCTCGGTCGTTAAAGGTGAGCACATTTACCCCTGGGCTAAACCATGGCGGCCGAAAACCGGATTAGGAAGTATTTCATAGCAAATGAACGAAGGGACCTAAAAGTGAGTGACAGAACCTCGAAATCGATACTTCACTTGACGGGGAGCCAGTGCTGGTTGGTGAGAAGTAGTGTGATGCGGCATTTTCGACGTTCACGACAGATGAGCCGAGCAGCAGAGTTTGGCATCAACAGCGCGCATCTATTTGCACATGCAGGAAGACCAGGGAGTTGTGAGCAACAATGCCTTATTCATTAAGCTATTAATGCAGAGTATCAGTGAATCTAGGCCTCTTAGAATGAGATCGATAGGTATGGTGTCTAGAGGGATAAGAGAGTCTTCTTAGACTAGGAGATGAACTATGAACTGTGAGGTCAGCAGGGGCAGGCTCAAAGGTGGACATAGGGGGTAAAATAAGGAGTGCAGGTTGCACATCTAAGGAGGGAGACACGTGACCTTGGCTATGGACTCTTGGGTCTTGTCTATCGTGCCGACAAAGAAGCTAGAGATGCTAGCAATCTGCTAAATAACCTCGAGGATGACTAGGTAGGGTGCTGACCTGAAAGTGATTAAGGAGACGATGAGGGGTTGATATCAGCACGTTTCTATTGTGCACCTAAGATTTCCCTGTGCCCTTGCAGAAGCTGGCCGATGGCCTTAGCCTTACGTACGATGGATCGGTACGACCTACGAGAGCTCTCGCGTGCCAGTCGACGGTCGGTCAGTCCTGATCTTTTATACGCTTTTTCAAGCTTTCGCTAAGTAATCCTAGCTAGCGTAACGTCTGCAGTAAACCATAAGCCACCCGGGCGAGGGCTAGCATCTCTAAAAAGCAGAAAGTTTTGAAGTTACACGATTCCCAGTTTATGTAAGGGACATACTGCAGACTGAGATCCGCATGCGGTTAGATACGGAGATTGTTCCAATGATACGAGGTTCCTGCACACAGTCGCGTGAGAACCCCCCTCTCTCTCTCCTCTCTCTCTCTCTCTCTCTCTCTCTCTCTCTCTCTCTCTCTCTCTCTCTCTCTCTCTCTCTCTCTCTCTCTCTCTCTCTCTCTCTCTCTCTCTCTCTCTCTCTCTCTCTCTCTCTCTCTCTCTCTCTCTCTCTCTCTCTCTCTCTCTCTCTCTCTCTCTCTCTCTCTCTCTGTCCCTTAAGGTATGGATCAAGGGGAAGGTCAAGGAGAGGTCAAGCGAGCGCTTGCATCGGGCACATCGGGCACGCTTGACGCGCCACATCATTTTGTGGCGCTGCTCAGCTCCGTATCTGTTCGTTTTCCCTACGATTTGCGTTCGATGGGGCGACGATTTCGTATTTTTTACCACCTCGCCCGTCCGCGTTCAACCTGACACAACTCTGTTTTGGATTTTCATTTACTCTTGAGCGTCAGTACTGGGCTAAGAGAAACCCGAGAGCTTTTTCACGAATCACTCACCATTACAGTACAGGTAAGTGGGGAGACGCGGGGAAAATCTTGGTCAGTGTGGAGCTGATATTACTACACTACGAATTTTGCGAATAGGCGCGCGGGTCATGAGCTTCCGATGGTCAGCGTCCGTTCGAGCAATGGTCTATGAAGTGGATTTCCTGCTAGCAATAAGCGAGCGGACAATACAAGCAGGCACGCCCCACCTCTCCCGCCCCACCCCCCCCCCCGCTTGAAGATGAAGAATTCCAATGCGGACGCGAATTATCTCAGCAAGCCAATTTGAGAGATGAGCGACTGCTCTGCGTCCGAACGAGATGGAAGCGAGAAAGGCCGGTGCCTATCTCTGCCACTACCGCCGCCTCGTCGGGGCCGCCATTGTCGACGGGCTCCGCCTCTCCCAGTGACGTGCGACGCTTCGCGGCCTATCGCCCGCCGCAGCCGCCTTCTCTTCTCGAATGCGAGACGGAACGGCCTCTGCGGCCGCGCCTGCAAGCGACGCCGCGTTATCGGTCGCCGCCCTAACTGCCAGCGAGGGCTCGGCGGGATCGGCGATCCCTCCGGTGATTCCCACGTCTGCAAGAGCGCTTATCACCTAAACGCAGCCGCTGCGCACCTGCGTCTGGAGCCGGGCGTTGACGTCGAGCGTGGGCTGGTACAACGGTTCCGCGAGCGGCATTAGAGGGCGTGCAATCTCGTTTACTTATGGCGGCGCGGCCGCAACAACGAGGCATATCCGACTGGCTGACGGACGGCGATTGAGAATTAATGAGACTTAGACGAAGACGGAAGGCGTATAGGCAAGCGGAGAGAGGAGAGAGAGAGGAGAGAGAGAGGAGAGAGAGAGGAGAGAGAGAGGAGAGAGAGAGGAGAGAGAGAGAGGAGAGAGAGAGGAGGGGGAGAGGGGAGAGGGAGAGAGAGAGGAAAGGGGAGAGAGAGAGAGAGGAGGAGAGAGGAGAAAGAGGAGAGAGAGGAGAGAGAGAGAGAAAGAGAGAAGAGAGAGAGAGAGAGAGAGAGAGAGAGAGAGGGGAGAGAGAGAGAGAGGAGAGAGAGGAGAGAGAGGAGAGAGAGAGGAGAGAGAGAGGAGAGAAAGAGGAGAGAGAGAGAGGAGAGAAAGAGGAGAGAAAGAGGAGAGAGAGGAGAGAAAGAGGAGAGAGAGGAGAGAGAGGAGGGAGAGGAGAAAGAGGAGGGAGAGGAGAGGGAGGAGAGAGGGGAGAGAGAGAGAAGAGAAAGAGAGGAGAGAGAGAGAGAGAGAGAGAGGGGAGAGAAAGAGGAGAGAGAGGGGAGAGAAAGAGGAGAGAAAGAGGAGAGAGAGAGGAGAGAAAGAGGAGAGAGAGAGGAGAGAAAGAGGAGAGAGAGGAGGGAGAGGAGAAAGAGGAGAGAGAGAGAGAGGAGAGAGAGAGGAGAGAGAAAGAGGAGAGAGAGGAGGGAGAGGAGAAAGAGGAGAGAGAAGTCTGCGACTGAGCTTCTCTCTTACAAGGGAGCGAACGCCTAACGGGCCTATTCTTGTGCTCTGTTTCGTGGATCGCAGATGGATCGCGGCTGCTGCTGCGGCGGCGGATCGCTACATAATATATTATAATATGTATAACATATTACATTACATTACTGACTCTGCGGCGGCAGCTCTGGCCGTCCGCTAGTAAGTCGAGGAGTAGCTCCGTTCGATTAGCCGCAGCGACCTTCGCGAAGCCTAAAGCATTACGTAAAAAGCGGCACATAACTAGCGTATAGACACCCAAAAAACTGGCGGAGCTCCCTCGCGGCGAAGCGAGCGGGTCCGCTTCCGGCACCCAGCGGCACTTCCTTCTGATAGCGCCTCCCAACCCCAAGACTTCCCTACGAATTCATTCGCGCCTCCCTGCCCCGAGACCACACCATCATTTGGCGTCGCGGAGCGCGACCGCCGAAGGTGGCTAGCGGAGGCCACAACCGCCAGCGGTGAGCCCGGCGAACCGCTTACTAGGAAGCCTTTCGGGGCCGGATATCCGCTTCCCGCACTGCCACTGCCGCGGCTTCGGTGGTGGTGGGTCGCCAGCGCGGGGGGGGGGGGGGGGCGGGGGGGGGGCGGCGCCGCAATCAGCGTTTCGTTTTGGCGGCTGCGCGGGCTGGCATTGCGACTGGTACGCGCCCTCTCGCATCGCAACGACGAAACGTCACGCGGGGTGAATTGACGTCACTGCCACGGCCCGCGCGAGCCCGCGCTGGCCGCTCAGCCGGAGGCGGCTCGCTCTCCTGACGCTTTCGTACTCAGCAAAGGAAACACTCGCGAACCGCACCCGAGACTCGTCTTCAGTCCAACCTCATGCCTTCCTGCTCCCTTTCTCCTCCCTTCCTCCTTTCCTTTCTCCTCCTTCCTTCCTTCTCCCTTCCTCCTCCCCTTCCTGCTCCCCTTTCTCCCCCTCCCTTCCTCCTCCTCCCTTCTTTCCTCCTTCGCCCGAGTAAAACGAGGTAGTTCCAGCTCGGCTCAAGACGACGTTGGACGGCCCCTTTCTCCGGCTCGACGACGCAGATGTCGGCTCGCTGACACGGACGGACGGGCGGCAAGCGCAGCCGGCAGACCTTGCTCGTCTTTCCGTCGCGTGCGCCGACGCCGCCGCTGCTGCGCTTCAGCCGACGCTTCAGCCGACTCTCGAGCGCTCGCGTTGCTTTTCGGGGGCGCACCTAGATTGGGGCGGCGAAACGGGTGGGGGGGGTCGTGGCGGCGAGCGAGCGGCTTACCGCGTTGACTATGCGTTGAATGCAAAACCACGCGCACGCGTTTCCGGCAGCTGCATTTGCGGCAGCTGCGTTTCCGGCAACTGAGCCGCTGCGTCATTGGAGGCGCGCGCGGCGGAACGCGAGCGATGGCGGCAGTAGCGCAGCCTAGCGGGCTTTGCCACGACGGCGCGGTCACCGCATCAGCCGAAGTACGCCTCCGGACGCACCGATGGGCCAGGTTTTAATTCCGGTCGGCGGCACTGTTTTTTGCGAGTCACTCGACACCACAGCATGCACAGTTGCCGCAAGCGTCCGCAGCACATAAAGGACAAGTCGCCCGGAAAAAGCAAACGCTGCGAAGAGCAGCCGGTTTTTTAGCCTCGTTTCAAATTTCGTCACGTCATAAGATGTCGTCTGTCAGTCAGTCGGCGGAGCTCCTGCCTTTAGGTGCACAGGACCTGAAGGCCCGGTCTTCTAAGGATTCGGAGTTTATTGCAGCTTACGCCAGACGCCGGGGCGAGACGGCAGTCCGGGGGGGGGGTGGTGGAAGGGTTGCTCGAATATTGCAGTAAATAGGCGCCAGAGTCGGCGCCACGCGCCATTCTCGCATCTTGACAAAGGCTGCGACAATTACTACACGCAAACCGGCAGAGGACGACGTTAGAGCAAGATCGGTGTGCGGCCTTGTGCCATCGAAAGCTCACCAATCGCTGCGGTGAGACCCCTTTCGCAATGAATGGTGACAGCTACCAATGACGGTGAGCAGTGAGCGGAAGCTACAGAGGACATCGAGCATTACCGCGGCGTCATAGGGACGGCGCTGGCTCGCTGAGCGGTTCCGAGAATCCAGTGTCATCGAGCTTCTCGCTGAGATATTGAGCAAGCGAGGAGCCTCGTCTGTCCAAGAAGATGACACGCACGCAACACTACACAATGCCCGCACGACGACGGCGACGACGACTTTCGCCGTCGCGAAGGCGACACTCGCGGAACGACTCCGCGTCTTCGCTGGCGAGTCTTCTCGGGTTTGCACGCGCTGACTGCACGGCCGACTCATCGCGGAGGACCGGCGCGCAGGCGCGCGTTCGCTGTTAGGCTGGCGCGCCTGCGCTGGCGCCGCAGGAAGTTCCTGTCGCTTCTTCTTCTTGTCGTCGAGCGTCGAGCTCGAGGGGAAGAAGCGCGAAAAGCGAGCGCGTCCGCTATTCGCGCTTCTTCTCGCCAGCGGCCGGTGGACGCGCCGCCGTGGCTGGCTGCGCCGCCGTGGCTGGCTGCGCTCTGAGCGATCACGAAAGCTTCGCGCGTCGGCGTCGCGTTCGAATCGAGCCGGGCTGGCCTTTTTTTGGCGATCTCTTCCGGCCGGCAGCTTCGCGCGCCCTCTGAGCCGTTCGGCGAGCGCTCGAAGAGGCTGCTGCGGCGCGCCGCCTCGCGCTCGAGGCCCCCTCGAGCCGCGCGCGCACGGGCAGTTCGCGCGCGCGACACACACACACATATATATATAAACATATATCTACGATAAAGGAATGAGGCCGCCGATCGCTGGGCCGAAGCGATCGGCGCGCCGAGCGCGCTCGCCCGCTAGATCTCGCGCCGCTATAGCGCCGCCGTGGCATAGAGTCGGCGGCTGATTTGGCGGCGGCCAGCGAGCCGCCCGACCAATCCTGCGAGAATGATTGACCCCCTAGCACCGACGGTCCCCGAGAGCCGAGTGCAATTGCCTAGCGGATATAATGCCTTTAGAGAGCGCTCATTGCGTTACGCTGCCGATTCTCATAAGATTACCGACCGCGAAGATTTATGCAACCCTCTAGACCGGCTCCGCATTCCGCGAGGACTGCACTCCGGCGCGTGCGTGTCCGACACTTACCGACCGCTCCGGGCGGCCGCCGACTGCCAGGCGCTCGCCCGCAGAACAGAAAATGGCAGCCGTCGCGTTTCGGCCAGCTGCTTCGCTGTTCACACTGACTGGCGTGGCGCGTCTGCGCGAAGCCGTGCGAACCCGTTTCGCCGGCGCCTCGCTGCGATCGCCACGTGCTGCGATCGCCACGTGCGGCGGGCCGCTGCCGCATGGTGAGCCGTGGTGGCACACTAGGTAAGGGGGTTGCTTTCACGACCTCGGTCCCGAGGTCGTGGGTTTGGTTCCTGAGGTGGGCGATCCTTTATCGCCACTGCAAGCGGTGGTGATAGCCGTTAAGGCTCTTCTGTCGCTATACAAAAAGAGGCTGCTTAGTCAGCTTGGATTTATGTATCGCTCGCTTTTGCGGTCGGTGCTGACCAAGCCGCGAAAGACCCAAGCTGCGGCTCGCCTCTGTCGTCGTGCGCTGGCAGCAGTCGTCGAAAGTGTGAACGTGCGCCGGCAGCAGCCGGCCAGACGACCGCGTCCCGAGTTTCCCTCCAGGCTGCCCCGCGGCGCGGCGCCCGCGCCGCGGGGCAGCCTAGAGGGAAGCCGGGTGTACATGTCGTCACGCGTAGAAGCAGCTCGCCCGCTCGGGCTTCCTGTCGGCTCGCGGGGCGCGCGCGCCTACGTCAGGAACGGCGTGGAGCGCCTCCGGCGCCGGACTCCCGCGATCGAGTCGCAGCGTCGGCGAACAATCGTATCTAGAGATCTCGAGCTTAGTCACGACGAGCTTAGCCTACTTCCAATTTTACTATGGCTCGACGAGACTTATCTGCATGCAGCCAGCGCCATCTGAATTGTTAGCTTCGCTTTAATTCCATCCGGCTGTAGCTACGGCGCCAGCTTCCAGTCAGCGAAAAAGGGGGCGGGGCGCATTGGCGGCCGCCTTCAATCGGGCTTCAGGGAGCAATGGGGGCGGCCCCCAGCGTGAAGGGTACGAGTACAGTACGCAAGCTCGGAGACTTAAGATGTGGTCGAGCCACCTGCGTATCGTCAGCACTGCAGGCTAGCCAGCGTTTCGCTTATTAGCCAGCGTTTCGTTTCGCTTATTCGCTAGCGATTCGCTTAGTATTCGCTGAGCGCGACAGTTCTCGGAGTAAGGAAACTTAATGTAATCAGCTCAAAAGCGCAGCGATTCCTAGTTGCTAGGAAGCCAATCGCATCGCAAATAGGGCGTCGCGGTTATGCAGTCGAAAAATACGAGAGTCGGACAGGTTATTTAATAGAACTTTTGGTACTGGTGGTTTCAATAATTGTTGCCGGCCGTTTTCGGCTATTCTTGTGCAATAGAATTTAGTCGTATTTCCAGACTTAGCCTGATTCAAGCTCCATTAGCGAGCATCTGACTCTGACCAATCGGACGCAAATAAGGGAACTGCATTAAGAAACCGGAATAGTTTTCTGTCTACAGACAGGCTGCACAGTTAGCTAGTCTAGTGGCGAACTCGTAGCCGCCGCCGCCGCCGCCGCCGCCGCCGCCGCCGCCGCCGCCGCCGCCGCCGCCGCCGCCGCCGCCGCCGCACTCGTTGGTGGCGAGAGCCGCTCGCTGCGAGCTCCGCCGCGAGCGGCCAGCGACTTCCCGACGGCGCACCGCTCAGCCGCGCTCTGCCAACCAGCGCGAGAGATGCCGAGGCGCGACCTCGGTCGCCGTCGCGGCCGCCAGACGCTCGCCTCCATGTCAAGGCGAGCGGCCCGCCGAAAGAATGCGACGCCCGCCCGCCCGCCCGCCACCGTCGATGCGCGCCGCCGCCGCACGAGACCAACGACTGCGCGCGGCGCCCCCCCCCCCGGCGCTCGCGGCCCCTCGCGTGCGACGTCCCAGCCGAGACGGAAGCCGAACGTTGAAGCGCTCTCGCGACGCTGGCGCAGGGCCCGACTCGATTGCCGCGTCGGACAGCGCGCGCGGCCGAGGTCGGCGCGAACGAAACGCCGCCGCCAGGCCTCGACTTGGAGTTGGTCGACTTTTCTGCTCGACGCGCTCTGCAGTTAGCGGCCAAGTCCAAGGCCGAGAGGCAGCTCAAACCAAAGGACGAGGACGCCGGCGCCGCGCGTGGGAGCGAGAGCGCGCAGCGGCGAAGAGCGGAGCAGAGCCTGCTCATGGCTTTCCGTGGCTTCAGCAGCCGCGGCATCGCTTCAGCCCTTCGACCGATGGAGTCGCGCCGGCTCGGGCGCGCTTAAGATTAGCTAGATTCTTCTCTCCAAGCTAGTCGGCTGTCTACAACGAATAGGTGAAGATGTCCGGAAGAATGTCACTTGGGCACGCGCAGGCCGAAATGCGGTGCTGCCGCCGGGTTTTAACGCCGGCGCCGCAAGGTGCACGCACGTCAAGCGACGAGTCTTGTAGCGCAGAAAATTGTTTATCAGCTCTCTCTCTCTCTCTCTCTCTCTCTCTCTCTCTCTCTCTCTCTCTCTCTCTCTCTCTCTCTCTCTCTCTGCTCGCTCTCTCTCTCTCTCTCTGCTCGCTCTCTCTCTCTCTCTCTCTCTCTCTATCTGCTTGCCCGCTCTCTCTCTCTGCTCGCTCTCTCTCTCTCTCTGCTCGCTCTCTCTCTCTCTCTCTCTCTCTCTCCTCTCTCTCTCTCTCTCTCTCTGCTCGCTCTCTCTCTCTCTCTCTCTCTCTCTCTCTCTCTCGCTCTCTCTCTCTCTCTCTCTCTCTCTCTCTCTCTCTCTCTCTCTCTCTTGCCCGCTCTCTCTCTCTCTCTCTCTCTCTCTCTCTCTCTCTCTCTCTCTCTGCTCTGCTCCTCCTCTCCAGTCTCAGCGCATGCACTCGCGGTGGACGCTTTCGCTGCCGTTTTCGCCCCCTCTTTCGCACGCGATCTTGCGCGTGATCTGATGCGCACCTACAACATGTCTCGCTCTCATCTCTGTCCCATCATCTCAGGATTTTTGGAAATCTCCAGCAGTCGGTCGGATCCGCTTCGGGCTCAGACCGACGAGACAGCGGCGGCCTAGACTGCGCCGCGGTACGGCTCTGGCCGAAACGCGCGGCATGCACGTCCTGCGGATCTTGAAACTGGAGCGCGGCTCTCGCAAAAGTCGTCTGCGGTGGTCCGTCTCGTCGAGTAGGCGGGCAGCCGGCGGCGGGGCGGCCGTCGTCCACGCCGACGGCTCCGGCTTCGGAGAAGGGCGAGCGAGCGAGCGAGGTCTCCTCGAGATCCGTCGGATCCGAGAGGGCGGGGCGGCGGGTTGGCAGACAGAGGCAGAGGCCACTGCACTGCGGGCGGCGGCATTCGCGTCATTCCTCCGTCTTGGCCGTCGTCGCTGCAGATTCGAGGCGACCGCTGCACCGAATCTCAGAGCAGACTCGGCCGGCGAAGGAGCCCTCCCCCTCCCCTCTGTTTCTGCCATCGCTGCAGGGCCGTCGCCAAAGAGCGGATGCCGGTCTCGCGCCGCGAGACTCCGGTACGAGTTCGACCGTTCGACGCCTCGTTGGCCATTCGCTCTCCCCCCCCCAGCCCCTGCCAATCCGACCCGGCGCCCAGCGCCGTGGCGCCGGCGCTGGAGCTCGGCCACCCAGAAGCCGCCGCGCCGTCGCGTCGCCGGGCGTCCCAGATGTCGCCGTCGCGTCCCAGATGTCGCCGGGCGTGGACGCAAACTCGCGGCCTTGACCTAAAGGCGTGCGTGAGCGAAGCCGACGCAACGGCAAACGCCCCACACCCGCGACGCAGCCGCGGGTGTGGGGCTACTTCGAATCGTGCTAAAGGGAAGTCGCTGCGTCGGCTGCGTGTGCTGGTCTGCTGCGATACTTGCGCCTTCGGCGATGCGAGCAGCAGCGAGCGAGCGCTCGCTGCTGCTCGTCGCGCGGCCCTGAGTCCGGAGACGCTCGGGACCGCGGCACCGGTCGGAGGCGGGAACGGCTGGCGACCGCGACCCGGCGTCCTTCAGGGCAAGAAGATTCAGTGGCAGAACCCTAACCCGAGTGATGCGCTGGAGTGCGTGCGCTACCTACGCGGTGCGGTCCCGCGGGTGCCTACAATGATAGTAATGCGTCGTTTGTAAAGCGCCCCAAGTTAAACTTATCTCTATCCAGGCGCTTTGCAACTCGCTGGAAGAGAAATAACACCGAAGGGTTAAGTAGATGCACGGTATCAAGCAAGCGAACGAGAACAAGTCTGTCTGCTCAGCCCAGAATGCTATAGCTACGACATAGAGACATTGAATATACGACATATATAGCTATAAATTATTAAATATATATATATAACTATTGTAGCTATACAAATTTATATAAATATGTTATAAGTTATATATACATTATATATATAAGTTATATTATATTATAGTTATATAAGTTATATATATATATACAAATATACGACATAGAGACACTCGTAGCCACCGGCTAGTAAGAACTCTGGCTAGTATCATGCGCTGAATCATGCACCGGTATGCCCGAAAAGCACACACGGATGAAAAACAGACAAGTTTACCAGTACGAATGGAGAACTTTGCGGAACCCCGATTCTTGTTGAGTCCGTAGAGTCTCGCCTAGGCATAGCCAGCGCCGCGTTGCAATGGTTTTATGTCGTATCTCTATGAGAGAAATAAGACAGTTGGTGTCAAAAGAAAAGGATCATCCAGTGAGCCTTTGATATATGGAGTGCCGCAGGTATCCATTCTAGGTCCTTTATAGTATTCAAAATTTTTACTCTCCTTCTTGCGACATAATCTCCAAGAACAATCTAGGCTTTCGTTTTTATACAGACGACAAGCAGCCGTATACTTATTCTTTGATCCATCTCTGCCCTCCTCCAGCGTCTCGAAACTCTCAGCTCCCTTATAGCATGCATTGCTGGCATTCGCATTTAGATGGCAGCAAACTTTCTTCCATTGAATGACGACAAAACCAACTTACAAATTATGAGCAAACCGGGCGATACGCGGAAACTGGAAAGCCTAGCTCCACAAATCGGCTCTACCAGCACATCATATGTAGCCTCCTCTCGGAATCTGGGTGTTCTCTTCCAAAATGAGTTGCCACTAAACGAGGTCATCGGCTTCGCAGACAAGTCTGCCAACTTTCACATGCGTATAGTTGCGAAAATTCGGACTTCCTTGGGTGAGAATACCGCAGCCAACCTGATCCATGCATTCGTGACATTCTGATTCGACTCCTGTAACTCGCTACTTGTAGGCCTTCCTGCCGGTGCAGTAGCAAGCTTACAGTAGGTGCAAAAATCGGCAGCCAGGCTTATCTGGCGTAAGCATCGCAAACGCGGCCTCGTTACGCCACTGCTCAACAGTGCTCCTCCCTGCTGCCTAACAAGCAGCGTATCGACTCCGAGATCCTGTCACTGACCTCTAGGTCCTTCCATTCGCTTGCTCTGGTCCAACTATCTGAGTTAGCTTCAATTCAGGCATCCCCTCCGAATCACCGCTCTTCTGACTCCGGTCGATTACTTGTACCTTAACTAAATTAAAATCTCTCGGAAGAGACAGTACATTTGGATATTATGCGCCCAAGGCTGGGAGCTCACTACGAACAAGCCATACCCGGCCATTTGACGTCATTCAAAAAGAAGCCGAAAGCCTACACGTTCCACAGTTGCCACCACTCTATCCGAATAAACTGTCCTTTTAGGAAGTTGTTCTTAATGAAACTGTGCGCTCTCGTGACTAAGGGCAACAGTGACTTGCTTTTGTATAGCACTTAAGTAGACCTGTCTTTTTTCGTGTTCGCTTTGCGTGACTGTGTATGATTACTGAATAATTATGACTGAATGAAGGTCAACTAACCAGCGGCCGTAAGTCTTGTTGCGTGTGGTTTTTGCAAGCTTGCCTAAGCACGATGGTGTGCTTGCGTTAGCTGTTGGTTGTGGCTTCTTTTGCAGGAAGTGTTGAAGCGTCGAAATAGAGATTAACTTCTCTTCGAGCGCTACAAAAAAGACATTGTTGTTATAATTATTATTATAACAGGTGCGCCTTTGGCTGAGACTTATACGATGCAAGGTCATTGCAGATAGGGACCGTAGCCGGAAGCGAGTTCCAGACTTTTGGCGCGTGAGAGCCGAAGGCTTGATCAGCACAAGATTTCTATTTAGGGCAAGAATGGCCAGAGGCCCAGGAGCGGGCCGTGTGAGAGCACGTAACTGGAAGAGCGAGGAGGTCAGATAGGTTCAAGCGACTGAAGTGACCTGTAAGCCGCCTGTAAGCGGAGGATCTTGAAGTCGAGTTGATGCTTGACAGGGAGCCAGTGAAGCTCTAACAGAAGTGGTACGCTGTGGCAGCTAAGTCGTTGTCGACGATTACCAGACGCTGAACCGCTGAGCCCAATTCCAATACCGCAAGAAAGAGAAGTCTTTCTCTAAAGTGAGCATCAAATGAGAGACAAGGAGACTGCGAGTGAGAAGGAGGAGCGAAGGAGGAAAGAAAGAGCAGAAGATATGAGAGATAGAGAGTGGGCAAGAGAAAGAAAGACCGAGAAAGGGGAAAAGAGAAAGGGGAAGAAGAATCGCTATTCGATCGGGCTTCCCTTTGCAGCAAATGTAAAGTGCCTTGAGAGAGATTGAGTTCTCTGAGGGCGCTATATTAAATGGATTGTTATTCTTATTATTATCATTATTATTAATGACGGAGGAAGAGAGAGAAAGGGAAAAAGAGAGACAGGGAGGAGCTTAGAGAGGGGAGACAGGAAGGAAAAGAGACAGAGAGAGAGAGAGAGAGTGAGAGAGAGAGAGAGAGCGAGAGAGAGAGAGAGAGAGAGAGAGAGAGAGAGAGAGAGAGGAGGCCGCGGGCGCTCTCGCTCATTTGTTTGAAGGTATTTGTTGTAGCAGCACATATTAAAGCAGTGGCTGCAGTGAAGCCGACCGGCACGGCCCGGCCCGGCCCGGCTCGGCCCGGCCCGGCTCGGCCCGGCCCGGCTCGGCCCGGCCCGGCTCGGCCCGGCCCGGCTCGGCCCGGCCCGGCTCGGCTCATGCTGTACACCCTGGGAGTTCATGCATTCGCGACGACCGCTCAGCTCGAGTCTTCGCTTATTCGATACTTGGGCCGAGAAGGGGGCGGCGGATGCATGCTGCGGATGCTCAATACAGACTAGCAGATAAAATTATCGATATTTGCATACGTGCGCGAACTGTACATACAATGCACCCGAATGCGCATGCGCATTCGTTTTATCTCCGTCGGGCCCATCTATAAACGCGGCCGCCGACGATGTGAGCACGTGACCCTGGAGGGAGAGGTTTTAATGCACCTGCTCGAAGCTCAAGCATGGAGGGCAAAGCAACTTAGGTGGGCGACGTAGGGGGGGGGGGTTTAAACCTGCATTAGATTACATGAGCGGCAAGCGCAGACGACCACCGTCGGCTCCTCAGGCTGCCCGGCAGGTGCAGCTCGCGGCCGGCGCGCCTAGTGCGACCGGATTCTCAGTAGGATCGTATTAGGCTTAGTAGTTTGATCCTCGGGCGATAGCGTGGCGTAGATACAATTTCGCTCGAGCGCAAGCAAGCAAGGCAGGTGACCCGAACCGAACGGACTCTCAGTGGCAATCTTCGGGCAAAGCACGCGAGACGGGAAAGCGCAACCGTAGCTACGTACGCGACCCGCAAACCCGGTGGCGGGAATTGTACCGTTTATGCCGAAACTAGGCCAGAGCCGATTCTCGCTGAGGCAGCTGTGCTCAAAGGTAAGACGTCACGCGAGAGCCGAAATTAAGACGTCGCCGCCGACGACGACGATCGTGGTGTCGCGACACTGGCGATGCCGGGGACGCGGACGATTACCCGAAGTGACCAGAAGCTGCTGCCGAGTCTTCGGACGACTCACGTGACTGCTCGCGCGACGGCTAGAGCGGCGGCGGCGGGGGGGGGGGCTGGCCGGACGGCGGGCGAGTGGCCGCGGCGGCGTCGGCGCACTAAGCGGTCCGCAATGACCGATTCAGGTCGGCTTTGCGCCGCCTAATCTACACCCACGAATCCGTCGGGGACTCTTTTCAGCTCGGCGGTTGGCTGGCGGCTCGTCACGTGCTCATCGCCGGGGCCCGACCGGCCAGGTGGGCCTCGGGCGCTCAGAAGGGCATGGATTGCTTTAAGCTGCATATGCTGCTCCGCAAATGCCTGGGCGACGAGAAGAAGCTGCGGCTCCGGCCCAATGAGGACTCCTATTTCAACTGCTTTTCGGGCCCCGACGAAGCCGCCGCCGGAGCTCGCTCCAAGGTAGAGAGCGCCCGACAGTCGGCGCTTCCCACGGCGCCGGCCGTCTGCCTGGCCCGGGCAGCGCCGTCGCCGCTGCCGCTCGGGCCAGGCAGCCAGCGCGCGACTGGCGGCGGCGGGGCACTCGACGCGACGCGAGGCCGGCGGCGTCGGCTACGGCTGCCCGGCCCCTGCCTGGCCGCCGCCTCACCGCTGCCTCGCCGCCGCTAGTACACCGCTGCCTCGCCGCCGCTAGTAGACCGCTGCCTCGCCGCCGCTAGTAGACCGCTGCCTCGCCGCCGCTAGTACACCGCTGCGTCGTAACTGGCTAGCCGACTGACTGGCGCGGTCGCAGCGTTCAACCAGACGCCGTTTCTCGACTTGACCGCACCGGTTTCGCCCGCTCCTCCCCCGCCCGCCCTCGGTAGGGGAGAGCGGGCCCGGTACCCGCCGCCTTTCCTCTCGCGGCGCTGCTCCGAGACTCGCAGCGCCGCCAGGAGCTTCCGCGCTCAGACGGCGCACGCGCGCCGTCCGAAAGGGTTCCCGTCCGTTGCTCGCGAGAACTCAGCAGCAGCGGCGGCGGCGGGCCCGCGAGTAGCGCGGACGGCGCGTTCATTAGCCAGCCTGCCCCCCCCCCCGGCTCAGCCAGCCAGCCGCTGGCGTCAGCCGCAGCGATGCCCGTGGCCTCGACTAGCAGCTGCAGTGCGATCTCCGTCGCGGTTCCTCCTGTCGCCCCCACACACACAGCCACCCGCCCACCGTCGATGGGCTGTTCTCCAGCCGCGCCGGCCCGAGAGGCTGTGCGGCCTGACCTGTACGCCCTCTGCCCGGTCGACAAGCGTAGCTGCTGCAGCCGGGCCGGACGTGCGCCAGGGGAGCCAACCGCTGCGCCCCGTCGCTGCGTGACGCTCGCGCGGGGCACTAGACGGCCAGACGTCTAGACGGCTTCATCGACGCGGGTGCGACCTTTGTTCATGTAAACATAGCCCGTCCGCTGGGCGGGGCATCATCGCCTGGGCAGGCGGGCGGGCTGGCAGCAATACTGGATCTGCCTGCCCTGCCTGCCTGCCTGCCTGCCTGCCTGCCTGCCTGCCTGCCTGCCTGCCCTACCTCTCATTGCCCAGCGTCTGCCGGCGACAGGCTTAGCTGCTGGTGCCCTGGGTCGCAGTCCACTCATTCGCTGATGGCCGTGACTGATGTGACCGGTGGATGGCGGCTGGCCTTTGGGAGTAGTAGCTTGGCTTCCCCTGCGTACACGCAACCTCGCTTCGCCTGCCTGCCTGCGGCAAGCGACACCGAACTCATTCCGGTCTATTCGAGCGACGCCTCGTACTTCTTTCTGCTCAGGCCGGCAGTATAGCGGCCGACCGAGGGCGGTGGGAATGTGGATGGGGGCGTCGCGGGACGCTCGATGTAGCTCAGAGCCAGATTGCCAAAGTAGGCAATTGAGGTGCAGCACCTTACGGAACTAGGCCCAGCGGTGTCTCTTCGTGATTCGTCCTAAGCGTGCATACGCCTGCTTCAACTGTGCCTGCTGCTTTCTGACTCGCCGCCAATCATTTTTTAATACTCACTCTATATAATCTGTAAAGTGCCTTAAAAAATAAATGTAATATAACTCATTTTTATAGCGCCCTAAGAGAACTTAATCTCTATTCAGGCGCTTCACATATGCCTCGGGGCTCGAGCCCACGACCTCAGCCAGACCTCGGTCGGGGCGAGCACCTTAACCGCTGGACCAAACCAGCTCGGCAGCCTTGAAAGACATTAAGCTCTCTGAGGGAGCTGTACATTTTCCTATTGGAACGCAGCTGTGCCTGTTTGTTTGTACGACAGGGGTTCACGGTTGCTAGTGGTATCATACTCTTCCATTAGAATTTCGAAATGTTGATGCCAGTCAGAATTGATAAAGCAGGTGGCCAGATGCCCCGGGAAAAGATACCCGGATGCTGCACCGAGGAGATGCTCCGACAGGGGGGATGAGTTTTGCACGATAGCTAAAGGTTACTATATGCCCCAGCTGCTGCTGCAGTCGCCGTTAGTTTCAGCAGCTGCAGAAGCAGCAGAGCCGAGGGTATAGTGCTCTCAGCACTCCCAGGGGACATCGTAATGCTAGTCCTAAGCAGCCCCGATTCGCTGCGGTGCAGACGTGCACTTAAGCGACTGAGCGCACCGCATGGCTCTGCTTCGTGGGTGGGCAGACCCGGAAAAGGCGTTTTTCTAACTCTTGCTTTAACCTTGACCTTAACCGACCCTCCAGGTCTGTCGAAGGGGGCTACAGCCCCACCAGGGATATGCTGCAAGCCTATGACTTCCGGCTGCAGTCCTAACTCTAAGCTGAAATTTAGTTGAACGAGAGCGGCGTCTGAGCGGCAATTACAGGCCGACAAAGGTCCCGGCTCGTTCGCAAATTGGTGCGACTTGACGGAACGCTCCTCTCGACGATCGAGCCTCGCTCCTCGAGCCATCGACGAGTGCCTCGACGGCTGTGACCATGTTCATAAGCTCAGCCGCGAGGCCCTCATGCCGCCGGAAGAGGAGGCTCCGAGCCAATAGGAGCCTTCCCATGGAGCCTTGCCTAGCTACAAGCTTTATAGTTAATTATGTCCCTTGCTGAGCGGGGCGTCGCAGATTTCAGGCACAGCAGCCATGTGCTCGTTAAATTGAGCCCTGTGGCGCTTAGGGTATTGCCAACCGCGACACATGTACTCAGCAGCTCGAGGACCGAGATGTAATTAGCTTTGGTTCACGTGCCCCCCTCACAGACATGCATGCATGCAGCACAAAGCGCACAGTGCACAGTGCACACACACACACACACACACACACACACACACCCCAGTAGGCTGCTGCCACTGTTATAGTAATTTTTACAAGGATACCCCAATGACAGCACATGCGGAAGTGTCAGTGTCAGCTGTCTGGGCAATTCGTCTGTCACGTGGCTCCTCCTTATCCAGTGTGTCGGATATCCCAGCTGCAATCGATGCTTTAAGCAAGCCTGCTGTATTGTCTGTTGTATTTCAACGTTGCATGAAGTTAAGGTCTGCAGATGCAGAAGCCTTATTTCTATAGTAGCTAAACCTTGTCAGCTTAGTTCAATAAAGGCTTGCCTTCTGCAGGACTAGAAAGCCTCGAGCTGGGCCAGGAAGTGAGCTTTCGAGAGATCGAGTGTGGTGACTCCACTGCAGTCGGAGCTCGTGGAAATGAGCTGAGCGTGGGCTCGGTGAAATAACGAATAAAGCCTCACTTGTGAATCGCTAGAATCAGTAGAATCTACTCTGTCAGCCGTACGGCTGCTGACAGGCAGGCCTGGCTTGCTTTCATTGCACTCATTACCGGCCGGAAGGCAAAGCTATTCCGGAGGACTGCCCGTGTTCTGTCATTGGCTGGCTACCAGCAATCTAGTCAGCTCCACATTTACGAGGTATTTTGAGCTCTGGTTTCTATGAGCTATGTCTAACTTCCACACTCATTATCGTTTTTTTGTGCCTACCTACTCAATGCTTCCTTCCCACGATACCTTTGTGGGTTGAACTTTTAGTAAGAAGGTTGGACGCCTCACCTCTCTTTCAACGCGCCTACAAGAGCGTCCTGAAAGCTACAGGAAGGAGAAAAGTAGGAAGAGGGCAGTAACTTCTGCTTCCTTTCGTCGCTGTAGTGGCAGAGAGAGAGAGAGAGAGAGAGAGAGAGAGAGAGAGAGAGAGAGAGAGAGAGAGAGAGAGAGAGAGAGAGAGAGAGAGAGAGAGAGAGAGACAGGGAAAGAGGAGAGAGACAGAGACAAAGAGAAGAGAGATATAGAGAGGATAGAGAGAGAGAGAGAGAGAGAGAGAGAGAGAGAGAGAGAGAGAGAGAGAGAGAGAGAGAGACAGAGACAGAGACAGAGACAGAGACAGAGAGAGACAGACAGACAGACAGACAGACAGACAGACAGACAGAGAATCTAGTTCTCTTAGGATATATATATATATATATTTATTTATCACAATATATAATTTAAGGGTATTGAACTTTAAGAGAACTTAATCTCTATTCAGGCACTTCACAAGTGCCAAGGGGCTCGAGCCCACGACCTCAGTAAAAAAAAACACGTTCACCTTGACCTTGATCGAGGGGGTGCCGTCCAAATGTCTTGCTATTATTATCGTGATTATTCTAACTTCGGAGATCAGCTTAGGAGTGTACTCTGAATTCCCCTGATGCAAACCGAAACAAGCACTTTAGGCCAAAAAGTTTTAACTCAGGGGCTGTCACAGATAGCTAAGCTGCAACAAGCAGGCCTGGGCTGGCTTATGAGGCAGCTTCATCGAGGCTGCAGCAGCAGCAGAGCAAGGTTACGATGACGTGGCATCGCGTGCATTGAACGCTTGTCGAAACTTCTATGCAGACTAGAGATGGTAATAGGCTTGGTTTCGGAATAGGATGGCCCGAACTCAGTTCCAGACCCAGCATCCCGCACTTACTTATACATGCCAAGATTAGCCTGAAGGCTCCGGCCGGACCGTACAAGCCCAAGTGCTGATGCAGACATATCTTCTTTTTTTTTAAAGCATCAGCTGCTTTTTTCAGGATTAATAATACTTTCAGTTTCACCAGGCGCTCCAATTTCACGACCCAGGTCGTGGGTTCGAGTGCTGCAGTAGGTATTTCTTTTGTGCCCAGGGCAAGTATAAGCGAAGCAGTTGAATCCACCTTTATCGTTCTTTACTTTTCCTAGTGACAACACCTTGATCGTTTGTCGAGCTTTTTTGTCAGTGCCGTGCTAATTCATTAGTCTAGGGGTTGCGGTTTTTGACTTTTGGTTCTTAAAATATTTCGAATCTCTTTGCAATCTTTCTGCCCCGAGCCCTTCAGTATATGACTGCCATGAAGACATGTGCAGCACCTGAGATTGTCTTAGACATGTGCAGAATCTGAGCTGTCTGAGACCTGTGCAGCACCTGAGATCGTCTGAGACCTGTGCAGCACCTGAGATCGTCTGAGACCTGAGCAGCACCACTTCCAGTACCCTATTCCCCGGCACCGTTATGGCACCGTGGCTTAACTAAACTTATTATCTCTGCTATAGGTCGAACATTTGCCTATGCCTTAGGAAATGTCACAGAGCCTACCCATTCGCTTTATCCACTTAGGATGAGTTATGTTTGAGATTTACGTCTTACCTGATGCAGTGGAATGCAAACAGGGCATATTTGCCAAACTTCCGGACCACCTTCTGCTTTTGTTCCTCCAGGATGTGACTGCAAGCCATTAAGTGGAATAGCAATCTAATTGAAGGCGTTTCAATTCTCACAAGCAAACGAGCCCAGCCTACTGTGCGCACACTTCATGACCCGTGTTTTTCGGGTTCAAGCCGTGCTGCAGGCAATTCCGTATTTCCCGTATGTGCAAGAAGAAGTGGAAGCCACAGAGGCTTCTCTTCTGCCGCTCTGTGAATGGGGCTGCTGAGTCCTCATCCTCAGACCTCAGAGCTTTTTACTTACACATGGGCCAGCAGCGCCAGCAGCGGTGAGTGAGGCGTTGGGTATGGCTCATGGGGTAAGGTGACGCTTGAAGCTCGGAGGTGAGGCGCTGGTGGAGGTGCTGGTGGAGGCGTAGTGGTGAGGTTCGGGGTTGAGGCAGGAGGATAAAAAAAATATATGTAACTCATTTGTATAGCACCCTAAGAGAGCTTAATCTCTATTTAGGCACTTTACATACGCCACGGGGCTTGAGCGCGTGAACTTAGCCAGACCTTGGTCGGGGCGAGTGCCAAGCACTGCGCCAAACCAGCTTGGAAAGGATCAGGCTGTGGGTGTTTAGGCTCGAGGCGAGGCACGGCGGAGGCACTGGAGGAGCGCGGGAGCTGAGGTGCCGAGCTGAGGCACTGAGCGGGGCGAGGCTGTGAAGCTGGGGGGGGGTTGAGGCCTGGGGGTGAGTCGTAGGTGAGGCTGGTGGTAAGGCGAGGGGGTGAGTGGCGTTTCGAAGCGCAGGTGCGCGGCCGCAGCAGCATAGGATCAGCTAGGCTGGCCTAAATATGGCCTACCAGCTCGGCTGGCCTAGGCTGCGATCTCAACTGCGGTTTCACCTCTCATTCCTATTCGCATCTGGCGCGAACAAGCCGTAAGTCGCTGTGATGCCGCCGATGCCTGCGATCTCAACTGCGGTTTCACCTCTCATTCCTATTCGCATCTGGCGCGAACAAGCCGTAAGTCGCTGTGATGCCGCCGATGCCTGACCCCAACAGTTCAAGCCCGCACTGTCTGAAGTTGAGTTGCCCACCATATCGGGCCCATCAGCGCCGAGGACCCGCTTCAGCCATCAGTGCCAAGGAAGGCCAGGCAGTCTATCGAGACAATAGGAGCAGGAGCCAGCTGGCAGTGTAATCAATCTGTCGCCGCCAAAGTGGCCGTGTGACTAACCGCAGTGACGTAACTGACCCCGGTGCTGACCCTCGCGGGATCACGCGGCGGCGCCGGGCGGCGCGCATGCGCTTCCGGAAGTAGTCGGCCGGTGCACGTGCGTTGGGACCCCTCTCGGGAGGCTCGCTCTCGCTCGGCTGGAGCAAGCGCCGATCTTTCAATCTGCAAGCTTGAAGTGTTAACCTCGAAATGGGAGCTGTCAACTGTAAGAACGAGCGAGTAAGTTTCAGTTCCTTACTATTCTCTAATGCGTTGACCAATGCTTGACTCAAGTCACCGCGGGCGGGTGGGGGGTCTAAGTGGGCGCCGCACTATTGCATGGTACGGCATTCGCTTGTGCGGAGGGTCGACGCGCTTTCATATTCTCCTCCGAGGAATCTCCAGCTTAGCTTGTTGTGAGCGGCACTATAGACCTGGACAGTTTTCGGCGTCTTCCACGAGCCTAGAGTGCTTGCTGGCTCCTATCCTGAGAAGACACATTGCTCTCCAGGGCATAACTGCTCAATCCCTCCAAAGTCGGAAACCCTTTGTGGGACCATATCCAAACCCTCTTGCCTGAACGAATTTCCTTCGTAGCCTCCGTGCGGGTGGTGGTGTTCCCCATGCCTGCCTGCGTCTCCGGCTCAGCTATCGCGCACGTACATTATGGAGGTTAGGCAGGTTGTGCAGGGCCAGGCCACTAGCTCAGGCTTTGCTCGATCGCATTGCATCCGCTTCTTGACTGCTGGCTTGCTACGAAGCGCCAGTTCTTCTCGCTAGACTTGACGATTGCGTATCATTACGATTATGTTTGATGATTACGCAGATTAGGCAGAGCATGCTGCTTGCTGCGTAGCCAATGACCGTCTAGTGAGATAGCTCGGGTGCTCTAAACGTATGAGCCACCAATTGCGTTTGGTAGTTATTGGGAGGGGGAAAGAGTTGAAGCAGCCGTGCTACTACGAAAGGTGGGAGGTGGCATCGTACTGCCTGCAGTGCTCGTGCAGTCTGAGTACTTCATGCTTGCGAATGGCTAAAGGATGAGTGATAACTTCTGTTTGTTATGTGCTCTGCCGTCGCTGCCGTGAACCGAACGAACGAACGGTTGCAAAAAGGGCCTGGCCTCGAGCCCCTAGCCGCGAGCACGTGCTTCTCGGCTGCCTCGCCCGTGTTCATCTGGTGAATATCTAGGGAGTGAGCGAGCGAGAGAGCGAGAGAGCGAGCGAGCGAGCGAGAGAGCTAGCGAGCAAGAGAGCGAGCGAGAGAGAGAGAGAGCGAGAGAGAGAGAGAGAGAGAGAGAGAAAGAAATCCGACAGAGCAGCCAGTAGTGCACGGTAGAACCTAGGCCTCGATTTCCCGACATTTCACGCGATGGCTAAATGATGACTGGCAGTAACCATTTCCCACTCTCCCGGCTCTCATTTCTTAAACCGGAAATTTCTAGGCAGCTAGCAGAGCCGCCAGCATCTAGACCAAGCAAGCACTACTGGCCCCGAGTTTTCCAAGCAGACAAAGGGCTGGTGGGGCCGGGGGGGGGGAGGGAGGGGTGGGGTCTGGAAGTCTAGCAGACAATGGAACGAAGGGCCCATTTGCAAGCCACTTGCCTCGTAAGCTGTGGCCCGAGCTTATTACCTAGGCTTATTATCGGGTGGTTATCACGGAGGGGAGGGGGTTCAGCTAGTACCCTCGGGCTTGAAGCCCCCCTTTTTGCCTGGTAGGAGTTGTGGCCACTGATAGCTCCCAGCCAGAGCCACAGCAGCAGCCACCGCCGGCTGCACCACACCCACCCTGGACTTGCTCTAACCGCATGGCTGCATGCATTTTTTTTTAGTGAATTGTGTGAGCATTTTTTTGAGCAGCCGGCTCTAATTTGACATCTGCGTTTTCGTTCTTCTTACAGCCTTCAAGCAGCTGCAATCAGGCCACCGGACGTGCTGGGTGCTGCTGCGGCTGCAGACAGCAGCAGCAGCGTTCAGTGGCGATGGATCACGGTGTGGGCGTCATGGGGGCGTGCTGCCCTGGTCGATGCAGCCGGGGCAGCGGCTCTCCCGGTAGTGGCCGGTGTCACCAGTCGCCAATTGGCGGTAACGACGATTGCAATGCTGCTGCTGCTGCTGCTGCTGGGTCTCGAAGCATCGAGTATCCCATTCGAGTCCCGCGATCTGCTGACGGGGAAGAGCTGTACATGCCACGGCAGAGGTCTACCGCTGCTGCTGCTGAACGCAGGCGGGAGGACGATGAAGTCTATCGCGTCGGTGTGAGGGGTCCTCCAAACAAGACCGTGTATGACAGCGCCGTGCTCGAAGGTGGCCCTCACAGCTCGTCCAGGCTCGCTGACACGTTCAGGGGGCAGAGACGGCAGCAGCAGCACGACGACGACGGCAGCAGCCACCAACAGCGATCCCACAATGCTCGAGTCTCGTCTGCGGCCGGTTCACGAAAGGGCAGCGGCATCAGTTCTGCCAGCCTCGGCCGGGCGGCGATGCCCGGGCCGAAGTCAGCCGGCTCCGATGGCAGCGACCGTCGAGCGGCCACGTGAGCCACACGCCTCTGAACCCCTGGAAGCGGTGCATGCGCAAGCAAGGCTTTGCCTCGCTTCAGGTCACCCCATTTCCGAGGGGCGAGCTGGAACTGTTCTCTGGCACATGCACTGCCGGGTACCGACAAACGGGCGTTCCATGCTGGACGCACGTGCTGATGCTTTTCTGTGATACCATCATCAGCCCAGGCTGCTGCAATGCAAACGGCAGCAGCGGAAGTCTGCCGGTCGGCCGGCTAGCCAGCCAGCCAGCTAGGCGGGCTGGCTAATAGTGCAGCAGCCGAGCAGTCCAGCTGCTCCACGTGCGACCGACCGACCGCGCGGTTGCTGCACCGATGCAAGCACGGTCGGTGGTGGCCTCGGCCGGCGGCCACTGAGTGGCTGAGATGACCACAACCGGCACAGCCGGGCTAGTCATCGGCTCGTTCGGAATATAGTCGTAGGCTTGTCTGCTGTTGCAGCCAGGGGGAGGGGGCGGATGGACTGTGCAGAGCAAGTCAAGGCTGTGGGACTCCTGGCAGCCCCACACTCGGTCTCCGCACTCGCTGTCGTCTCTGTGCAGGCGGGTGAGCTTGGCTCTTTCGGATGCTACAAGCCGCCGCCGCCGCTGCTGCTGCTGAGAGAACTGCCGACTCCCATTTCCCAGTTGGGCGTTTCTTTCCACGCCAGTGGCAGGCGAGTCGGCTGCCTGCGGGCTCAAACCGGCGTCTAAAAGTTCGCCGACAGGCGCTCTCGCTAGCTTGCAGCATTTCACGAACGGCCCGGCGGTACTGGTATTATTTTGTGGTCATTAAAACATGTATTCCAGCGCCGAGCCGCAGCTATTAGCAGCGCAAAGTGCCTTCGAGTGAACGCGATTGCTGCGACCGTCTCTAGTTGCCATCTTCTCCTAAATGCCAGCAATCCCGCGGCAACCTCGGTTGCCGATGCCCGAGGCTGCCTCGATGGCCGCGTATCAGTCATTCACCGCTTTCCGTTCATTCATAAACCCGTCCCGTGGCTGCCGCGAGGATCCACGAGCAGCGCCCAACCGACTACCCGCCCCGCCCTGCCCCGCCCGAGGCCTGAGTAGGCGCAGCAAGCCGCCGAGCCTTCTGCTTTCGGTAGGCCACTTGTGGGCGGAGCTCAGCCGCAGCAATAGGCTGGGAGAGGGAGGGCCAGGCGGGAGAGGGTAATGCGGTCGGCAACGTCAGAGCACTTGCCAAACCACCAGCCAGCAGTTCTCGCTGGAGGCCGCGAGGCAAGGGAGAGAACGAGGTAGTGCTCAGTCTGCCAACTTCTAGCGATCGCTAGGTGGTGGGCTACCCAAGCACCTCTCGGACGTCGTCGTCTTGCAGGCTGGCAGGCGGTTGGCACCGCTGCCACTTGACAGGGAGCACAGTGGCCCTGGCAGGGAGGAACAAAGGCACCTGCCGGCCAGAGGACGTCGGCGACACGGCTGCCGCCGAGGCTGGCAAAAGCTCGGCAGAGTGCTAAAACGCTCGCGCTGGCGCTGCTGGCAGGGTTTGCGGTTGCCGTGTGCGGCGTTGCGGCTTGGTTCGTCACATTCGGGCACTGTGGGGTGATTAAACAGCTGCAAAGTGTCGGGTGTCGGCCACTGGCAAGTACAAACCCGGAGAGCACGGCCCCCGCGGTCAGCAGGCATTATCAAATCATAATCCAAGCGGCATGAACAAATAGCGGACATTCTGAAGCTTTTTGTACTCGCGGGCGAATGCGACCGACGAGTCGTCTGAACAAAGAGCTCGTCTGGCTGGCTGGCTGCCTCTCAGTCCCCCCTCCCCGGGAGTCGGATCATTCCTCTCTGCAGCCCTCGGCAGCTGCCGGCGGCGGCGGCAGCCAGACTCACCGTCAAGCCTGCAGCTGAGGGAGAGGGGGCACTCGGCGCGGGTGGGGGGCTGCATCCCAGGCCGCTCCATCAGGTTGTCTCCACATCAGCGGCGTTCCTCGGATATTGTGCTGCACGCGGGGACGAACTTTGCAGTTGGCTGGAGCACCCCTTCCGATTGGGCGCCCATTTTGGCTTCCCCCCTGATCCAGTGCCCTGGGACGTAAGCCCCCCCCCCGGCCTCCTTCTCCCCCTTCGCTATACCACTGTCCCAGATTGGCTACCTCTGGCCTCCGGCTCGAGCTCATCTTCGGCACGTGACTGTAACGTGCAGGGAACGAACACCTTCGCTCATCTCGGCACGGCGACGGTGGCGCACTCTCGATTGACACCAGCCGCAGTTTGCAGTGGCAAGCTACGTCGGTCTCTTCGGTCATCTCATGGCCCCTCTGAGGTTGTGGCCACGAGCGGGCCAGACGGGAGGGGAGGACGTGCTGCCACACGGGAAACCGTGCTGGCACGCATACGAAGCCAGTGGCTGGGGGTATTTTTTTGGGGGGGATGCTAGCGATCGGTTCTTTTAATGTTGCTGGTCGGGACCTTAATAATGGATTAATACCACGAGGTTGCTTGCCTCCGACTTAGGCCAGTTGGGAATCTGGTCAAAAGCCGGTGATCCAAATTAATAGCAGTAGTTGCCCGGCTAAGCTCGGGCATTCAGCCACCTCCCGCTAAGCCCTTCCCAGGGCGAGTCATTTCGCAGCCCAAAGTCACACAACGCGAGCAGACGCATGCGGCTACAATAATATAATTATAATATAATTCATTTGCATAGCGCCCCAAGAGAACGTAATCTCTATCTAAGAGCTTCACACATGCCTCGGGGCCCGAGCCCACGACCTCAGCTTGACCCTGGTCGGGGAGCGCACCTTAACCGCTGGACCAAACCAGCTCGGCCACACCAGTTTAAAGCCGGCGGAGAGTCGGCGTTTCTTAGACAGCAGCCTGGGTGCCGCCGTCCTGGGTCCTGGCCTGCCAGACAGCTCAGTAGTAGTAGGGTACGTAGCGTGCTCGATCTGCCGAACGTGCTCTTTGTACTCACTCGTCAAGCAGGCAGCCTGACAAGGCAGCTTCGACAAGGCGCCTGCCCTCCATACAGGGACAGGTATACGAGCCTGCAGCCTTATTTGGAGTCAGGACGACCAGGGTGGTCGTGTTTGTGAAGTTGAAGAGTCTGTGCCATTTTTGTACGCTGCGACATGCTGACCATGTTTTCGACAGGCAAGAACTCTTGGTGGTTTTTAGTTGGAGCTCAACGATGGTGCGTTGGGGACAGAACAGTTAATTGGCAGCCCCACGAAAAAGGCTAGTCGATTCGACAGCCTCATTTGTATAGCCCTAGAAGAGCCGCACAGCAGCTGTCACTCCGGCTTGCAATCCGGAGCAATAAAGGATTGCTGCCCTGGTCGTGAAGAGCAAGCACCCCTAGTCCCTGGGCCGAATACACATACTTATCCCAGCCCCAATAGCAGCAAGAATCCTGCTCCACTATTACTCTTATCCTACAATGTTGACTCTCTGCCTACTTGTGATGCCAGCTGCAGCCATTTTCTGACGGAAAGCTCTGCTGTGTGTGCCGGGTAACCCTTGCTCCATTAGCAGTTTGACTCGCTGGACAGTACACCAGACGGATTTCTTTAGACGAGAAGAAGTACAAAGTGCATCGACAACGGTTAGGAGCGAAAGGAGAAATGTGAAGAAAACATACTTCCCTAAACGTGGTTCTTGCTTGGGATGTGGAGATTGTGATCTGGATCTTGCCGGCATTGTGTACAAATCAGAGAATATGATGAATGCAGCTCACAGCTGATGGACACATAGGCACACGAGCCTAGTTGACGTTGCAAATAGCAACTGTGAGCCGTATATATGGCCTATGTTATCTACAAAATGCACCCTTAAGCAGAGATCATATCGCACTAACAATGAGGGTTACGGAAACAGGCTACCAACATATCCCAGCTGACACATCAAAGATGGGAAGCAGTCGACGATTATTGCTATTAAAAATAATACATATATAAATAATGCATATATCATATCTAATGTATGTCATATCTAATATATATATATATATATATATATATATATATATATATATATATATATATATATATATATATATATATATATGCATAAACAGTAGCACACACTTTTATTTTTGGGCAAGACTGGCAACATTTTTACGGCAGATAAAAATTATAAGTAAAATCATCGAGTTTATTCGACACGAAATCAGTGGTTGCTCAATGAGTCGAATTAAAGCAATTTTTTCGTTGTTGATGGTCGCGAGGTGTAGGAATAGGGGGCGGTCCTGCTCTTGAGGAAGGGGCAAGGACCTCTGGCTCTGACAGTGTATAAACAGAAGAATGCCAGTTGCCGTTGGCAACCGATTAAATTCCCAGTGCTAAGCAAGTATTATAATAATGGCATCTAGGAGAACGTCTTGCCACGTCAATGCGATTGCCAATATTATTACTCTGCATTCGTTAAGTTGTGGCATTGATAGATAGGTCACCGAGTTACAGCTCGAGTTGAGATGTACTAGCTGCTTGCAACATAAATTCTAAAGACCGGTAATTTCTTAGATTAGGCTCAGAGATTGCCTTCGAAGCACACGATGACCACCTCTGCTACACATAACAATCCTCGGTGAGGCTCTAGAACAGAGGTTCTCAACCTGTCGGTCGCGACCCCTTTGGGGGTCGAACGAAACTTTCGCAAGGGTCGCCTAAGACCATCAGAAAACAGCATATCCACATTTTGCACACAATAATTTAATGGTTTGGGGTCGCCACAACATAAGGAACTGTATTAAAGGGTCGCGGCATTAGGAAGGTTGAGAACCACTGCTTTAGAAGAATGCTACCTGTCTGGAGCCACAGAACCACACTCTTCCTAAGCACTTGTCTGACTTGAGCTAATAGCACATGGTTTAATTACCATAGCAGGTGGAGAGCCTCAGAAATAAAACTACTCCAAAGGCAAGCACAAAAGCATATACAATAACTCACAGGCTCATCAGGGGGCGTGACAACAGGATCCGGTTCAACTAATTATTTACTTTATTTATTCAACGAGTAAAGGTGGTGTAGGGCATCATTGCATCATTCCTCAACACCACGACAACGGCAAAGTGCACAAACTCTGACTCTACAGGCACTGTCTCTGGCCTCACAGTCGCCGAGTTCGTTCTTTCTGGCGTTTTTTAACAGCCGTGCAAGTCCTGCGCAGCTGTGCAATATATTCGGAGTAAATCGCTTGCGCCTGGTGCGACCCACTAGACTGACATGAATCTGCACCGTGGGAGGCTGATTGCAACTTTGGCCGGACATAGATGCTTGCTCGGCTAGCTTCTGCAGCAGCAGCTCCTATGCACCTGACGACATTATTGCCTGTCCGAACTTGCTTGGATCTTTGTAGCAGCCAAGCCGAAGGAGGAGATGTGACTAAAAAACTAGTGAAAATGCTGACGAAAAGGAGGCCAATGTATACACATAGATCTTTATTGTAAGGCAGGAGAAGCAGCGGTGACCCAAAGGACGCAATGCACGCCACTCAGCGTCAGCTGCGTTAGCCAGCAGCAGCGACCGATCGTCGCTGCTGCTGGCCACCGCCCGCCCCCCTTCCTTCACGCCTCGCGCTGCACGAGCCACAGAGCCACACTGCCACAAGCAGTGCATTCTGCCGGCGACGAGGCTGCGATAGGAGCACACCACGGGCACGCACGACAGACAGTTGACGTCACGTGCCAAACTTCTTTTGTCGCAGTGCTGCAGGAAGAGAGCTCTCTAGGCTACCAGGAGTGCATTCCACCACCACGGCCCAGTCGGCAGACAACTCCTCGAAGTGCAGCAGATGCTAAACGACAGCAGCAACCGTTCATAGAAAACGTAGCGACAGCTCATGAGAGAGAGAGAGAGAGAGAGAGAGAGAGAGAGAGAGAGAGACACAGGCGATGGCGGACGCAAAATAGGCTAGTGCAGCAAATGTATTCTGTCATTGACTCGGTAATTGCTCCTCTTGCACCTAGTTGCAAAGTACCCGGATAGAGATTCGTTTGGCTAGGTTGCTATACAAAAGACTTATTATTCTTATTATTAGTGTTATTAGAGTATCAAGAAAAGATCAGCAAAAGAATGATGCTACCATGCAGCATGCACTTGTCGCATCCATGAACGAGCAGGACATACAACAGATGGACATATGTTCTCCTTGCGCACACATGATCACATGTCGCTCTGACTGCACTCATTAGACAAAGGCTAGAACTGCGCTCAAACTTAAGCACTCCGAAAACACGACTGCAGCATGGCAAGACAAAGATAATAGGCATTGGGGAGACTTTGCGGGTGGTAAACCTGAGTGCGATTTCTGGTGCTTAGAAGATTTAAAAAGTGCATGCTCAGGTTACAGCGATATTATTAAAAATAAAACATTTGTCTATCGACTTCAGAGAACTAAATCTCTTTACATGTCACTCTACATATGCAGGAAAAGAAGCATGTCAATTACTTAGCGATATCATGTACAGTACCCCATCTCATAAGCACACTATTCAGAGGGACCAAGCAAACGCTGGGAAGAAACAGGTGTGTTACAGCCTTTTTGAAAGGTCAAGCCAGGTGAAGTCATAACGTCAGTCTGGAGATACTGTGTAATATAATTTTTGTCCCCGGATAATAAGTGTTATTTATTAATTGCTTATGCCTCACAAGTAAAGAAAATGGCCACTATCACTAATAAACTTGGCTTTTCTGACTAGGACAGTGACAAACTTGAAATTAATCCATTTCCAATTAGAAAACAAGACAAATCTGGATCTTGTGGTTCACATCTAGTCGGAAAGAACAGCAAGTGAATCAAATTTAACATCCATTTACCTTGAAATCATACAAACATGACCACTCCAAAGGATTCTGAAATGGGCTGATATTATAGATTGTCGGCGATACTGCAAGTCGCTATCTCGAAAAAGCCCACCAACATAGTATCCCATCGCGTTTTTGCCATAGCATCTTCGGTAATGACGTTCATACTCCACAGTAGATCCCACTGAAAGCCCCACCTTGCTCATCCTCTGAGTAAGCTCCCATGTTCTCCTCTGAGTTCGTTAAGATGAGCATCAAGGATATGGATGGACTTTAAGGAACATTCTGCATCTGCATGCTGGCAGTTCCTTATGTTCCACCTCAGACACCAGCATGCTCACCGTTTTCAGCCTTGTGTTTGCAGCCCAGAACAACTACTGCAACGAAAGTGTCCCAAGACACTTTCTCCTCATTCGCTCCAGCTTCTTGGCGAATTCGTCACACTCAATGATTTTCTTAATGTCAGACGAAGATACCATGTTTGACCTTTACCTCCGACAGCTGTGGAAAGACACCCTGGAGGTACTTGAAAGCTGCTGACTCATTGTCTAGGGCCGTGACAGATTGCTTGATTAGGCCTAACTTGATATGAAGTGGTGATATCAGCACCATCTTGAGGGTCTACCAGTGGCTTCCACTTTATGTTGTTCTTCCCTACAGACAACTCGGTCGGCTATGGCCAGCCACTGTTGTGATTATACCATAAACCAAGAAAACACAAAAACTTCGTGTAACCACCTTTGAGGCCCATCAGGAGTGACATCATTTTGAAGTCTCAAATGACCTCCTAGCCATAGTCATCCTACATCAAAGCACCCAGTAACATCTCGACATGTTGTATTTTCCTTTAGGTGCATAGAGTAGGCTATAAGGTGAGACGGATTATTGCTCCAATTATGAAGCAGCAGGACTTTGGGACTCTTGGACGAACAGCCTGTGAATAGGCGCAATTCACTCGGGTTACAGGTGACTCCTGTAGCCTTGAATAGATCGGCCACGTTGTTGCAGAAGCAAAGCCCATCTTGCTGACAGAATGTCGGAGAAAAGTTGGTGACGTTTTCTATGATCCGTTACTGTTACACTTTCACGCACCAAGCTCTACTCCTTGGGCCTAGATATCAGGAGCTCAGCACTGAAGTTGCTAATACTAAGGTCTTTGATTAGATCGTTGAGGTATTTCTAGTTGGGAAAGTGTGGGCTTCTCTCCTCAGCTACATATGTGAAACGGGAATCGGGATCGGTGCAGAATCTCAGTAGCAGTCTGACTCGCTGCTTTCATCTGAAAATGGCTGATCCCTCACCGGAAGGCTGGGGATGGACACAGTAATTTTTCGCTCGCTCGTCTTTATAAATTGTCAACACATGTAGCAAAATGTATTTGCTGGGTGCAAGCAACCTCTTGCCGCCATGTCAATCAAATATGGCTAGCACTATCCATCCATCATAACCAAGGTCATGTCTAACTTCTACAAGAACGTAGTGCAATCACAGATGCTCAATCCAAGAATGCTGATGTCGGCCATCAACCATCTCCTTAACTGCACCCGAGTCAGCACATACCCAGCGACCCTTACGGCGATCTAGGCGACAGTTTTCCTGCTTCTATGTCAGCAAAATTGACAAAATCAGAGGATACCATCAAGCTGACATCCTCACAGAAATCTTCATCCTGAAATCCCTATGAATCCTCACTGTCTACTTCCAAGCATGTCCCAGCTGCCTGTTCTTGAAATTCATCTCCCAGTCTAAGAAGACTACTAGTTGTCATGACCGAACACTTAACTGCCCTCCTTCGTATGTGCCTAGATTTACTGCTGTCCTGAATAAAAACACTGTAAATCTTTCAACAGCCTTAGGTTCTGTCCTAGCATCTTGTAAAGGAGCTGTTGTCAGACCACTTATTAATAGTTCAACAATAGACCAGGAAAACGTATGGTTGTTCATTATAAAACGGTTCACGTGGAGACCAAGGGCAACAGCAACATTGGTTTGTATCGAACCCCACCGAACATGTCTTTTCCTGTTTGCTGTTCGCTTCGCTGACCTGTGCATGATTGAGCTAGTGTTACTAACCGGGGGTCCAACTATCCATCGGCCGCGAGTCGCCAGTGTGCTTTTGCATGCATATCTAAGCAGGATACCTCGTTTTTTATCAACTATTGATTATTGCTTCTCTTGCAGCAAGTTGTAAAGCGCCCGAATACAGATTAAGTTCTCTTAGGTTTCTAAATAAAGAGCTTATTATCATTACTATTCTCTTAATATGCAATAACATTAACCACACTGTTTAAGTGATTAGAAAACACACATTGTATCTAAGTACAAAAATAAACCAAAGTGCTGCCTAATGCAGTGGCAGTAGAAAGTACAAAACCCCAAGATCAATTATTGCAAAACTCCCTCTCTTTACCGCGCCCTCTTTTTCCTCCCAATCTCGTCACGTTCCACTCCAGCTCCATTTCCTCCGACTCCGTCCGTCGTGGGAAGTGAGGAAATCGAGGCGTATGACATGCACCGGTAGGGCTTCAGCATCAAGAGAAGCATTCAAGTTATTTAACACAAAACACAAACAAACACAGGAACGATAAAGTAAAAACTAAAGGTCGGCTGATTCATTAGCCTCATTTAAGTAGTTGCAGATGAGCCTTGGTAAGTAACACCCACTTCCTGCTTGCACAGGGCCATAAAGCATTGCTTGCTACAGGACTCGAACCCACGACTAGGGGTCGTAAAGTGAGAGCACCTGAACGATCAGCAGTGCGAGAATGGTTGGAATTCTCGTGCACATGATCCAGAATTTCTTTTTCTGATCTCTTAATCAAGGAGTGAAGCAAATGGGCAGAGCACATGCATGTTAGCAGAGCAACAGGAATGCAGTTTATTTTGTTTTTAAAGTTATTTGAGTACCATTTACCTTGTATCGGTTGCATATGTGAAAAGCATGTTCTGTCCGAGCTGCCGACTTTCTTTCGCCAAAGCCATTTTGCTTGCCAAAGATCTTATCCTCCAGCCTGGGAAATGCCTGTGCCAAACGAGAATATGAAGAGCACGGATCAAATCACTGAAGAGTCGAATACATCTCGCAACCCGACACTCCTTCTCAAGTACCTTAGTAGAAGGCAGACTGTCTGCTGTGCATTCAGATGCCGATGAAATGGAATGGAAACACTTAATTTGTAAAACGAGGCTATTTAGGATGGGCAACCGGAGGAGTGGGGGCATCAGACCATGCAAACACACTGGGTCGACTTGCTGCTCACCTGTGTCTTATCGATGATGCAAAGCACTTGTTCATCATGAACGATCAGCTTGTCCGACATGTTTGCAGAAGTCGCTCCATAGCTGACGCCAATAATTTTCCCATGTCTTCGAAGCCACTGAGGATGGAACTGCTCACAGTGCTTCCGGTACCACTGCGAGTAGCCTCGCGCTTTCAGATCGTATTCGACAATCTATGCAGACAGTGGAAGCTTCCAGGTAGAGAGTGAGGTCTATCGAATTTCAACAGCAGCCAGCACACTACGAGACGTTCCATCCTTTCACCAAAATCTTCTTCCACGTTTGTGATTGCACTGTACATGCGACCACTCCTTTTGAGGGCCCAGACTATTTACTATTTAATTGTTCGTGGCAGCCTAAGCAAACTAGTGGGGGGGGGGAGGAACTGCTACTAGTAGGACAGATTCAATTTCGACTAGCCATCTCTTCGGCTCTGGTGACCTAACTGTGAGCTCTCAACGGTCACTGCAGTATTAAAACAAGAAGAGGATGCATTAAGGCCAATACCTGTCACACTGGAAGCAGGGCTTCTCCCTAGATCATGAACAAACGTGTCACTCTGTAGCAACCAATTTTTAACAGTTCATCACCGATGTCGCAGATGCATGCACAACTACCAGGCAGCAGCAGCCACCAAGGCGGGCAGCCAGCATTCTCTCTACTACTCACTGCAGCTGGTAGGAAGTGGCAGGGCTTATTCAGGTCGGCATTCTTGCCATAATAGGCCACTTGATTACCCACCCGCTTACCTTCTGGTCTGTATAGGCTACAGCTAGAAGGCTGCCGTCGGAATTGAACGCTAATGCAGTTGGCTGGCTGCCCTTTCTTGTGAAATCCAGCAGCCTCTAAAGAATAGCAAACAATAAGCCAGACAAGCCAAACCCAATGCAGTAGCTCAGCTGTTTACACGAACACATGATAGAAGCCAAGCTCCGACGACGAGGTACAAGCAAACCACGGCATCCCACCTGAGAGGACGGGTGAGATTGATCATGTTTCGAAGTAAGTGTGAGTGCGGGCTCGTGGGCCAGAGAGAGAGAGAGAGAGAGAGAGAGAGAGAGAGAGAGAGAGAGAGAGAGAGAGAGAGAGAGAGAGAGAGAGAGAGAGAGAGAGAGAGAGAGAGAGAGAGAGAGAGAGAGAGATAGAGATAGACAGACAGACCGTGCTGCCCCTTCATCCAGATTTCAATCTCAGGCGCATTCGATGTAGCAGAAAATGCATTCCACTTGTGGGCTACCATGTCGATTCCCGTGTGTGCTCATGTGAGCACGCACAGGTTGTGCATTGCTCCAATACCTTGCTCTTGGCGATGCTTAGCACCGTCACCTCCCCAGCCAGCGAGACTGTCGCAGCTCTGCGGCCGTCGGCGGTCACTGCCATCAGCCGGCAGGCCGAAGGGTCCCTGTCATCTGCAACACCGGGCCTCAACCGTCGATAAGATGGCACGATAGCAGCAGGTGCTGCGGCAGTAGCTGATGCTACAGTGGCAGGCAATGCACTGCTTGGCAACGGCTCGAGCTTGGCAGGGATGCCAGACGCCTTGGCCACAATACAACAAACGGCAAACCGAGTCGCTCGAAAACTCACGCTTCGAGACAGCTTGGCTCTGCACGGGCACTAGGTGGAACAGAGAGGCCGCGCACGGCCGTCTCACTGAGCTCGGAGGAGGCACTCGGATGCGCTGCCGAGCCTAGTTCACTCCGTGCCCGTGCACTGGAAGCCATAGCCGGAGCGTTTGCTGCGCATGACCGAAGAAGTGCTTTGCAGGTGCTTTCCCTCGAGTCTCTCGTCCAGAGGAGCCGCTCAGCCAAACTGGACACCAGCTAGCACAGCACTACTGCCGCCTCCTTCGGCAGCACGAGCCCCCGGCCCATCAGATTGAGTCGCTGTGACCACACGTGTCTCAGTCCGACGAACAGTAGACGACGCTATGTCGCTCAAGTCAGCGCTAGCTCGACCAACTCGAACTCGGCTCAATTCTAGGGAAGGTGAGATGGGGAAAACGGCTGAACTGAAAGAGCAGAAGGCAAGGCAGCCAACTCCAAGGCGGAAAGACTAAGCACCGAGCTACCGGAGCAAGGCGGAGAGCTGGAGGACGCTGGAGCAGCTAGTGTCCTGTGTGCAATGAGGAAACAGCCCGGTACCTCGCGGAATCAGGGGGCGACATCTGTGGGCGGGCTGCGCACAGGCGGCGCACGTGAAGTCCTCTGGCAGCAGCCCAGCTCGGCTCGGCATCCCACCCTCCAGCCGCCCTCCCTCCCCATGCCCGGCTGTCTGCAAGCTGCTACGGATTAGATCAGACGGGCACAATCTATTAGCGAGTAGCTAGCCAGGCAACCACGTGAGAGAGCACCGGGCCAGACGGCTGGCATGCCAGACAGCAAGCATCTGGCCAGACACCTGCCAGGCATCCGGCCAGACACCAGGTGAGCCAGGCGGCCGGCCAGACACTACTTCCCACTCTTCCCAAGGCGTTGGGCCATGCACAAAGGCTAGGAGAACAATGCAGAGGAACAACTAAGGAGCTTAGCTGACAACTCATTGATTACGGTCGGCTGTTGCTTCCTAGAGCCAACAGAGTCGCCGTGTCTCCCCTCAGCTTATGGCTCATCGCCCAGCCCCCCCTACCCAAGCCTCCCCTATCTCTACCCATTCGTCCACTCCATCTCCCCCCATCCCCCCTCTCTATCTATTCCTGTCTACCCATCCCTCCACCTCTCCCTCTCCCTGTCAGTGCCTGTGGAGTGAAGGTGCCCAAGACTGGGGGGGGGGGGGTTCACAAGCAACCCATAGCTAAAAGTGTATGTGTCTGGGACCACCTTGCTGGGAAAAATGTGAAGGCTGATTATGAGCCGACTCAGCTGTCGATTCTCGATGGGTGGAGGTGGAGGAGGAGGAGAATGGAGAGAGGTCGCGCCGGTCGGGCGGCTCCCTAACAAGGGGCAGTCTTCAGAAATGCTATACTAGACAGTGGTAGTGCACGAGTGAGTGCACCGTATTCAGATGACTCTTAATTCAAAGAAATGCCACATAAGTGTGGCTATTGCACAAATCGTTATCTAAAGCCATAGGATAGCCGATTGACAGGCAGCTCGGCTCTTCGGCCAGTAGTTTTCAGAAAGCTCTTTGCCGCTATTTGCTCGCCACCGGCTTTCTGATGTACTAATCGACTTGGTAACTCTGAGAGTAGGAAGAGAAAAGCTTTCAGATCCAGCAGGACACGAACCTGCAGCCTCCGGTTCACAGAACACACACTCAAGCCATCACGCGATGAGGCTAGCGGCTCGGCCAACATCGGGTGGCCCCCATTGTCTGACTTGACCAGTCGGCTGCTCTGCACAGATTGCCAAGACAGATTCCCAAGCTATGTGAGCCCGCACACGCCTGCCTGCCTGAAGGGAGGCGTGTGACAAATTGTACAAATGAGATGCTGCATGCTACTTTACATTTTTAAAGAACAAAGAAACTGCAGAATTAACCCTAAAAATAAATAATACACTAAAAAACCGGGTATCAATTACACAAATATAGCTAGCTCCGGCCGGATGACGACAGCCAGAATGACCGATTACTCTACAACTCCTAATAGCAGTGCCCACAGGGGTCCACAGACTCACCGATTGATGTCTCCTACAGCAGACAACAAAACCGTCGTGGGAACACCACCAGAGGTGGCTGCGGTCTGCAGGTGCTGCTACAGAATAGGCCTGCACACACAATGGCAACGAACGTGCTTATGCAGCCAGCCAGCAGGCCTACACAAAGGAAGGCAAGAGATACGCCTCTCGAAAGCATCTGCAGAGACTGCCAGGGAGCGGTGTGCCAGTGGAGAAAAGGGGCTGCGATCTAGCCAACAGCTTGCATGGCGATGAAGGCCTGGCAGGGAGGTCGGATCAGCGGTGCCACAGCCACCGTGAGAGACTACCAGGGTGGCCCGCAGAATTACCAAGTGCTGGTGCCCAGAAGGTCGTTCAAATAGTCTCCACAAAGAGGCTGAGCAGCACCGTGACAGCTGCACCGTGCAGCAGCAGGACGGGGGGGGGGAGGGAGGGGCAAGCTGGCGTGTCAACGTCGTCGCACCAGACCGTGCAAACACGTGACGGCTGCCTGCGAAGAAACACGACACCGACAACTGTGCAGCTCCAGCTGCTGCTTCGAAGTGAATCCAATAAAGCTAGTAGCCGGCAGCCAGCACTGCCCGGTTTACCGAAGCATGGCTAGCCGAAAGGTCTGCTGTGGACTGCTGACAACCTCATGGTGGTAGGACACCGGCAGCACGGGTTTCGGGGCAGGGGGCTACCCTGTTGCAACGGCTGCGCAACGTGCAGCCGTTGCAACAACCTACATCTCATGAACATTCCACTGAACATGCTGGCACATGCCATGCTCACTGCACCTGACCCCAAGCAGCTGGGGTGGCACAATGGGCACGATTGTCTGCCATTGCCAAATATTTGGCTTTGGTGTAGGGGAAGCTGGCAAAAGTAAAAAGGCAGTGCCACTCAAGGAGTGGGTCAAAATAACTCGTACGAACAGGACGTGCGTTTATAGAGGTGAACTTATGAGCACCTGCCGAGCCCTCTGGTTCTCCCAGGACCCTATTTAGCTGTCCTCACCTTTTTTTTAAAATTTTTTTACTTGAGGACTGTTGGTAACAGCAACTGCTGCACGAGTGTCGTATGCAGGGCAACCAGCTTCCACAAGTCCTGCATAACGACATCATCCCTCCTATAGCACACTTGGGCGGCGCTTCATCTACAAACATGCTACACAGATGCATCTAGGCGATTTGCTTCCTTTAACTGCCGACTTGGCTATGATTTTCTGAATAGGTAAGTTCAACTCTCCTGTGTAACACCAACTTAGTCTTTATGGAGTTACAGACAGAGATATATTACATTACATTCGTGGCTGCCCCATGTGCACCTACGGCTGCTTAGGCTTTGAGTGGCACTACAGAGAACCGTCCCATGTAACCAGCTACGCAAGCGTTCACGGCCGTGTGAGTCGAAGTCCAAGTTGCGAACCTCTATGTAAATGTCTCTACGTAAATCCATACATCGCGGCAGGACGACGTGGTGCTAATGAGTGGGTGATGCTTACATCAAGACGGTGCCTACGCCTACATCAGGATTGGCTGCACCCTCTGCCCTGCAGGCTGCAGCAGATCAGCAGGCATCTACCCGTTTCCCTGTATTTGTGAGCAAAAACGTTGGGAAAAACGTTGGGAAAGCCATTGCGTAACATGCCCGATGAAAAAAAAGTGCTCTAGCACAGGGGACCGACGAGAACCTCAGCCGTTCTCTTGGGGCGACCGAAGGTCCAGGTGGCAGCAGCATATCTGCCCGCGGCTCGGGCTGCTTGACGGCCAACCGCACTAATCTGGAGCAAGCTTCAATGGTGACGATAGAATCGGGCATGTCCCAAAATGAGCAGTTTTACGTGGAATATGTATGAATATCGGCCACATGGTATTTTAATAATACAAGTACTAAAACCATTACTATTAGTAAATACAAGTGCTCTAGATAAGAGTTGTTGAGCACCTGAATAGATAAAATTCTTTCACGATGCTATACGCAATACTTATTATGATTATTATTGCTAAGCCTGTACACGTACCTGCAAATAAGTAACTTTCACGTCGACAGTACAATACACTCAGTCGAACAAATCCTCGCAAATGGCTGCTGCTGCTGTAAACCAGTTGGAGTTATAAAAGAGTTTTCTACGATGTCAGGCATACTGAAGTTAAGCAATGCATGTGAAATATTGATTGAAAGCCCCTAAAACAAACACATATGCTGCTGGCATGTATGCGTTAAGTGTGCCGCTGCCCGTCCCACCTCGATTCATTATGACCTCCCTTGTCTGACCAGGCTTAGAGTCACAAGCTTTTGAATTGTCTCTTCTGCTACAGCACATTCCAGTGAGCCTGAGCTCTATTGAAAAGGTCGGCTACTGGTGTAGGCCGAACACCCTGCACCAGTCGCCCGTCGATATCGCACCATACCGCCGTTCTATGCGGTTCAAATCAGGCGAATCAGGCCTCAGGCTGCTGCACCTGCACCGAAACAAGGGTTTGCTAAAAAGTGCTTTACTCACGTTACTGTTGGTTACAGCAAATTGGATTTCAAAGCTCAAATACTCAGCTTGGGTGTCGTTTTATTTGGCAGCAAGATAGGAACCCTACGCACACAGCCAGACCAGTGAAGTGCCTCGACCTGGCGGCATAGGTCCCTGCTCGAGGCAAAAGTTTGCAGCTCCCAATTCCACAGCAGAAGGCCGTTTTTGGTTGTTCCTCGTTCTCAAATTTGAGTGGATAAAATGAAAATAAAAAAGCTAGCTGATTTAACAGCCTCTTTTGCATAGCGACAGAGGGGCCTTCACGGCTATCACCACTGCTTGCAGCAGCAATAAAGGATCGCCAACTGCAGGATTCGGACCCACGACCTCGGTCGTCAAAAGCAACCGTCTTACCTAGCATGCAATCACGGCTAAGTAAAGGTTACCTTATAGTTCAGCCACATTTATATAGCAGCAGAAGAGCCTTAACGGCTATCACCCCCCCCCGTGCACGGAACAATGAAAGATTGCCTGCAGCAGGACTCGAAGTCACATCCTGGGTCGTGAGGAGAGACCACCTTACCTCCCCCCCCGGCTAAGAATTGGATACTACTTACTGCATTACAGCAATCAAGGCTATCTACAACCAATATCTGCACCAGCACATTTGCACAAGATGATAAAGAGAAAATGCGCAATATAAAGAATATTGCAATAAACGATACACGACCACGTGCATTTTATATTTCGAAGTCAGATTTTTATATCTTGACGGACATACCAAATGCTGCTTAACCGTCTCCATACCTAAGAGAGGCTTATCAAGTTTTTCCAAAACCTGCTAAGTTGTCTTTCTTTCCAGTGCACTTAGCACTTTACATTCATTAACCTGCCGCTTCCGATGAAGCGTCAGTAAACACCTTTTACAATTTGCACTGTGTGGCGACAGTAATGCTGCCAAACTTTCTGAAGCTGTGGGCAATGCCAGCACCTTTCGTGGGCTCAGAACAAATTGACAAAAGCTTGGAATCCGGTGGCAACATCCGGGCATCATTGCATCGTTACCAGCACACTGAACCAAGAAGGCTCATTATTCAGGCTGAGTGCATATATCCGGTGACTCGTTGAAAGGTACCTGTCTCATCAAGGTACTTAAAAGGGTGGCATTACCAAAGGACATAAGCCGATTCATACAGCCACCACAACCTCCAGCTGCTGTCATGCTCCACTACCATGAGTTTTTGACTGGCTAAACCATTCCTCCCTAAGTCTTTGCTCATCTCTCTGACCTAGCAAAAGGGTTTTCACACATAGGTGTGCACGACTGTGCTAGGAGATACAAGTAAATGGAATGCTGGCGACGAGCGAGGCCGTGAGCAGCGGTAAACGTGGGAAGCAAGCCTAAAGGTGGCATGGTCGAGCCAAGCACCAAACACCAAGCAGTCGATTCGTAGCAGTCGGGGGGGGGGGGGGGAGGGAGACCTTTCGGCTGGCGTAGGCACGGCCTCCATGGCTGTTTAGTTTTGTTTACCACTAATCTGCCAGTAAGTGAGCAGCCAGGGGTGGGGTGGGTGTGTGTGCGAGCGAGCGCACATCTTTCCTTACAGGTGGGCACACAGCTTCCTAGTCGTCATATGGCTTTACACATCCGACGAGACAGAGCCCAGAAGCCTCCTCCTCCCCCTTGTCTTTTATCATGAAGCATTCCCTTATAGGGCAATTCGACGACCGTGCGTTCGGCTGCTGGTGCAGCTGCACATATGGACAAACCCTATCTAACCACCATCTGCTCTCATCCGAGACAGCTTTTGGCCAGTCCCTCGGGTGGAGCTGAATTCGACAGGTCTGACTGAACTTGCCTAGCCTTGGACGGCACGCTCAGCACGACCTTGGAAATGCTCTTTGCACGGAGTCCAAGTCACACGAACACGCTCGAGATGGCTGCCTACGAATAGCATGGCCCGAACATGGCAGACAAGGACAGCCTTGGAATGGGCCCGGAAAAAAAGCAATGAAGGCAAATGGACTATGGACACTCCACTCTAATGTTGGCACGAACCCCTCTTCCACATTTGCCAAGGTGCATCAGCCGTTATTGCTGACATTAAGCTTCCGAAGCTATAAGTGGATCAAATAAAGCAGCCGACGTAAGTGCAGGCACATACAACCAGCCATCGGATGTTGACCCATTTGCTGTACAAAGACTGCTTCACCAATTTAAGCCTCCCCCACCGGTGTGCTTGCTATATGGGCAGTAAGTGGTGTCTGCTAGGTTAATCGATTTTGCAATCGGCTCTGACCTTTGCCTGCTGAACAGCTTCAGTAGGAAAGCACGTGACAGGATTCATTACACGGTGAGCCCAAATCTAAATCAACCCAATCTAGAGCGGTAGCTGCATCTCCCCCTGAGTCAGTTCAGTGGGGCTGTCAGTCAGCTGCTAATCTAGTTCACTGAACTGAATTAGCAGTTTCAAGGTAGCATCCCCAATCCCTATAAAAGATATAATGAACTTTGAGACACTTATAAGTAATGAAGGTGGTGCGGCTTTAGAACCACAATGAAAGGTAAGTTGGACGTTCAGCAGCCCAGAGTTAACAAAGATTTTGGTGGGTCTTTGTGATTCGTCTTTCCTGTGCACGTACCAGGTGGGTCTTTGTGATTCGTCTTTCCTGTGCACGTACCAGCTTACACTGTGCCTGCTGCTTGCTGATGTTACAACCAATCTCTTGGTAATGCTTTCTAAACAGCATCTGACCTGCTGATGTTACCACCAATCTCTTGGTAATGCTTTCTAACCAGCATCTTTAAAGTGCCCAGAAAGAGACTTAATTCCCTGAGGATGCTATACACACATATTTTTTAATTAAAAATCTATGACTACCAAATTCAAACCAACCCGGATGCAAAGCCAGCCAGCCCCCACCAGGAAGTCGATATCCGGCTTGACACCGGCAAGTGAGTCATTAATCAAATGGCAGTGGCAGCCAGGCCCACAGGACCGGGTCAGCTCAGGTTCAAGGAGTACTTGCGGTCTCTCATCTGTCACCACCCCCATCCTTGCCTCACTGGTGGAACGCACCCAAGTAAAGAACACTGAGGCAGACTATGTCCAAGCAGCAGCATGCTGCTTGCTGGTGCAGCTACCTAGGTCGCAGGTTTGCAGCAAACCCACTCAAGTGTTAGATAACATTTTTCGCCTCCGGCTCGCCTCGCGAATGTCGAAAATTGGGCATGGCTAAACAAAAGCAAGTTTACGCCACAACCATAGACATATGCATACAGACTGTATATGGAACCGACCAAGCTTCATCTAATTTCGGCAGGACAGGAAGTGGGTGCTGAGCCTGTACCACCGTTGGCTGCCATCGAGAGCAATATAATCAATCAGGGGGCCACAGATTTGACCACATGTCTCATTTGCCGAAGGAGCTTCGATGGCTTCTGGTTGATCAGCTGATTTGGGCTCCTTCATACCTAGCTGAACTGCTGCACCCGTTTCAGCCTTCTTGTGCCCTCAGGTCCTGTATGAACAACACATTAGCTGTTCCATTACTCCTCTTAAAGACTGTTGGCGATTGAAGCTTTTGCTCTACAGGTCACAGACTGTGGAACTCACTTGCACAATTTTAACACGACACCTCTCCTGCTCCCGGGTCAGGCCTCCATCACACCCAGCTGTGGCACTGTTATGGCAATCCGCCAGCTGTCACCATTGAAGTTGGGAATGGAAGCCTGACTGATCTGGCATCCTGCTAAGAGACTGACTGCAACACACCTATCAAGCTGTTGGCCTACGAGCTAGCTGCTGAAAGGTCGTCCAGCTCCTACAGCTCGTCCAGCTAATTTGGCGGGAAGACTTACAGCTAAAAGTGCTTTAGATTTGCAAGGCTACTCACGTACATAAAGCTGCCCCGGTATTACATGTTAAGACTGACACAAGCAAACCCCTCAATGCTGCACACGTCATCGGGACGGGTAAGCATTGTCCGCATGCCATCGCAGGTATTAAGCCAGAAACGAATGAAGACGAGGTCACATAGGAAGCAAGTGCCGTGGCAGATGGTGGTAGGGGCAAGTGCAGCCTGAGCATACGAGCTGCGACTGGCGGGCCGAGGCAGCATATCTCATCGTTGGGATGTAAGGCTTACTGGAAGCACCGTAGTATTGCCCTCTCTAACAATCTGTATCTCAAGAATCGTATCGGGCATTTTTCACCGATCGTCGTGAGTTTGAAGCATGCTACTTTGAGCATGAACAACCATAGGCTTGACATGATTCAAAGAGATGCAGGAAGTCGATAACTTGTCAGGCAGGAAAACCATCCAACGTTTCTGATTAACACAGAATTAGAGAACTTTCACAGGGTCTTAACTATCTATGTATGTATCTCCGTCTGTGACTCCACAAAGGCTATATGAGTGTTAAACGGGAGAGTATTGTATAGCGCATTCACAGCCTAAGCGGCTTTCGGTACGCATTCGGTAGCCAACAGACTTCGTCTCACGAAACAAAGAAAAACTGGGAAGCATAGCAGAGTCAGGAGAGCAGTTGAGGTAGTGAGCAGCATGGAAGTAGCAGCTCAGGACCACTGAAACGGATGAGCCATAGTCGGCAGCAGGAGAGTAGTTGTCGTTGCATAAGAATTGTGGAAGCGAGTTCCACAGTCTAGAACCTGCAGAGCTAAAGCTTCTGTCGCCAACGGTCTTTAAGCGGAGGAATGGAACAGCTAATTTAGTGTCCATACAGGACCTGAGGGAGCTAAGAGGCTGAAACTCGTGCAACAGTTCAGCTAGACACACAGGAGCCAAGTCGTGGCAGGCCTTGTGGGTAAGCGTAAGAACTTTGCTCTGTGTCCCTTGCTCAACCGGCAGCCATCCTAGCTCAATTAGAAAAGGAGACACGTACACAAACCTCTGGGACTTGAAGACTAGCCTTGCAGCCATATTCATAGCCAGCTGCCGTGGCCTAGTTGCTTTCTTTGGTAGCTCAGCCAAAAGGGAATTACAATAATCAAGCCGAGAGAGAACTAAAGAGCTAGTTGAATTTTTTGCAAGCCATTGTGGAAGACAGCTCCTAATCTTAGATAAGGATCAAACGTGATGGCCAGTTGTAAAAGCAATGTTCTGAATAAAGCTTTTAAAATTTCGGAAGCTGTCGAAAACAACGCCTAAATTTCGAGCACATGGTGATAGTCGCACAACATCACCCATTAAAAGAGCAAAGCCCTTTAATCCAGCAACACACGTTAAGAGTGTTTTATGAGCAGCAGTTCACTATGTCCAATGCATGTACTAAATTAAACTACCTTGTCATAATTTCAGTAACTTTTTAATGCATGCAGCCCACCATGGTGTTGGCATCTCATGTGTTTGCCAAAACTTCTAAAGCAATTTTATCTGGCCATACAGTTATTTCTTTCATCGGATGCATTGTTGACTGACTTCTCACTCCTACTGCACCACCAATTTCTTGTGCAACATTTATTGCCTCATGGTAAATCCTACTTTGTAGTCGTAAATTAATTTTTTAAACTGCAATGTTTGAGATTTGCGCTGATTCCAGGGCTACCTGGATTTTTCGGGCGAGCACTATGTTGGCCGTCTCTTAGTGCTCATTAGCTGGTCTACCATCTCCACGTTTGGTGACAAAGGAAAGTCACCAAACAAGCTCTCTGGGGAACGTCACTAATCAGACGAAAGCGCTTTAGAGTTAATAGTAATAATATTGTATAGCACTCTCAGAAAACTTTATCTCATGCGCTTTACACTTGCTGTAAAGAAAGCTTCGGTACTTTCACCATTTTCAGATAGGTTCACTAGCACTGAGTAGGAGTCATTTTTAAACACACGTCCACCTTTCGAAGGTACGTTCTCACATAATTAGCTTCTCTTGCTATCGAATGCAGTAGGAACTCCTTTGTTTGGTAAGGATTAATAGAGGCATCAGTTTGGTGCGCTGCGCCTGAGCCAGTCCTGTCGGTAAAGGCCTTCAACATCAGAATTTCGCCTTTTCGGCAGCATCCGCTCAAAATTTTGACGTGTGTGCGAGCTCGCACGTGTGTGTGTATACAAAACATCAACAATATTACAGCCTTAGGAAGACATAATTATTAGTAGTTTCAATCTCGAGATTGAAGCCACAACCTCATTGGCTTGAGGCACAAGCCATATCAACTCACCCACTTCCAGATAACTGCAAATATTTTCATGATATTGACTTATTTGAACATTTCTAAGAGGTTACACGCAAGGTTGATATAAATATGCTGACACATGCCAAAGAGAAAAATGTATTACAGCTCAATTCATGTGAATTGTCCTTTATACGCTCATGGTTCCTGCAATTGCTGATATAATTAGAATTAAGTCAGTTGCTATGCTATGTTTCTTTTCCATCAAGGTCAAAGCTTCTGCTTTGCAGTCACAACTGCAGCGTTTAGAATTGCTTGGGAAAATTGAAAGGTTCTAAGTTATCAATCGCACAACAATAAGGAGCAACTCGGCTGTCTATGGGTTATATAGATAGGCGACCAGACGCCCAGCCAGGATTTTGAAAAGAAGGAAATCAACCCGGAACTTGGGTTAGGAATTGTTTAGAAAGTGCCACGGCAGGGTCATCAAGGCAAAAGGTAAATTAGTGGCATGCAAACAAACTTTACCAGAGCCATCAGATACGGGTAAAAAAATGAACTCAAAGCAAATGTCAGCTAATCAAACAGCCTCATTTTGCAGCTACCACCCCACTTGCAGCCAGCAGTAAAGAATTGCCTGCTGCACGACTCGAACCCAAGACCCGGGTTGTGACCTCCAGCCCCTTCCCCATTGGCTAAAACCCAGGTACTTGTAAGAGTAAAAACAAACTTTAAACTTTATGGAGCATAAAAAAGAGGTCGCATAACCGGCACCACACGGAACCTCTTTGGATGAGTGCTAGCTTTGCAGCCACGTTTTCTGCTAAGGATAGCTTGCCCTCACCCTTAAAAGAAAAACGTGAGGTTGTGCAATCTCAAGAACTGAGCAGAGCCAATAGCTAATTTTTATGAGTGTGCAGGCATTCTATGGCATTTAATGCATGCTCTTGAAAGTTTACTTTCATCGATTATGCAGCACCCGAGTTTGACTTCTCACCGACCGTGCACATATCTAACTGGGTGCGTTGAGTCTGCTTCAGGACCATCATAGAAGGAAGGTAAACTAGAAAGCTAAAAATCGATGGCAGAGAACACTTTATGATAGCTGGCAGTGACAGCCCAGGAAGTAAGGTGCTCGCTCTTCACGATCGAAGTAGCAGGTTTGAATTCTGCCGTGGGCGATACTTTATTGACCACTGCAAGCGATGGTGATAGCCGGTACAGCTCTTCTACCAATATAGAAATGACGCTGTTAAATCAGCTAATATGTTTTTTTTTATGCCTTAAGGTATGATGTAACAGCGCCGTTCCACTGAACCAAGTCTGCCATGGACAGAGGATACAGGTGGTGAGCTACGACTGAGGACACGAGTGACAAGCTGAGATCGTATGCCACCGAAGGAATTTGCTGACCACACGAATCATGCCAATACAAGTCAGTCACAAACTCCATTACCTTTCCCTCGAGCTCTGCTCAGTGATATAAACAAAAAAGCACTACTCCAAGAAAACATTGCTAGAATTTTTAAAACTAAATTTCTTTACAAGCTCAACTGCACTCTCTAAACCAATATTGGATAGCCAGGCGATTCCCGGAGCTCGGACGTCCGACCCGCTGGTCTGCACAGGTGGATGCACCTGAGGTGGTCTTGCAATCGCATACTGGGCAAGGGTACATACAAAAATGAACGTGTTCCGGTAGTTGCAGGCCTAGCAGCGGGTCACAGCAAGCGTGCGTCAGTGCGCTGCATCGATCAAAGCGCTGCCATACCGAGCGCTCACGGCTCAGCTGCCTTTTCGATAGTCTCACTCTCAGTGGTTTCTCAGACCAGTCAGAGAACGGCTCCCAGCACCATGGCAGGCATGCCAAATAAATGCAGCTGCATAGCACAGCAGCTAGCACCCACGCTTCTGCCTAATGATCAACAATACATTGACAGGGAAACACTTAACTGTCAGCTGCAAATATGCCGACGGCAAGGCATTGCTTGGGTTCCACATAACACTAAACATAGCACTAAGTTAAAGGACATGCAGCAAAGTCAATGGAAAACCCATCGTTGCAAAAGCCAGATACTCCAGCCACTGGCCTTAGGATACGGAAAGCGAGAAGAAAACTAGCACACTCTGGTGTGGCTTTGCAGAGCATGGGTGGCAATTAGACAGCAAAGCCTCACTGATGCACCATCTTTTACCTCAACTTATAGAAGAACGTAGAGTCATTTAGAAAAACACTAACTTAGGAACAAGCTAACCGACAACAGCTGCGTACGCAGCAAAAGCTACAAAAGCTCTTCGAGTATTTGCTTGACACCCTTGCACGAACGTGCATGTCGTAGAGGATTGCTATCGGTCGCCTTGGACGACAAGGGCACGAACAGCTAAAAGGTGCACAAGTTTTAAATTGTGGTGTCACTTAAAGACGGCACACGAGCGATGAAAAAATTTGAGGAAGCACAAAAATCACGATATATGTGCGGTCGATTTAATTTTCTTGGGCATTCGTAGGTAAAAACAACCTCAAAAAGTACTTAAGTAGCAGAAGAAGCATACACACCCCATGAGTAGATTTAGCAATTTGGCCGATCTCAAACATTATAAGCATCCATGCAGCTGGGTTCTTTCTCGATGCTTGCACATTAATGTCATGGACGGACAACTAGGGTTAACGACTGCTTCATTAGTTGAAATCAAATAAATAAATAAAATTAGCAATCGAGTCACCCTGGACCCGGATTTTTTTTTTACTGAGCACCTACTGCTTGCTTACATGCTCCAGACATCGATGGTAACACCAGAATAATAGCAAGACGGTCCCTGTTGGGCCAAACTAACCGTCGGCTACAAGAATCATCCTGGAGTAGGGTTAAACCTGATAATAAAGGCAGACAAATAAGCAAGCAAGAATGTGGCTGCAACACAAGCTAGCTTAGCTTCAAGCAGATTCATTTAGTCAAAAAGGAGGCAAACAAAAAATGAACTGCCTATAAAGAAACATATGTACATCAGGAGTGTACCCGAAAGAAATTAACTTCGATCTGACCCGAGAGCGATTAAGGGTTCACTTAAAATACAAATGCTTTCAAATCTCAGTGGCAACACGACACGTCCTTATCGTTTCCTTTTTCCCGACATTTCTTTCGGGAGTTAGTGACACATATATCGGAGCTTCTGGTGGTTCAGACACGTAATGTTTACGATGTGGCTTGATGATATCCTTTGTCATCGGAGTCTCTGAGCAGCTAAGACGTGCGGTTTTGCATTCTCGACAGATATTATCTATGCTTGCTGCCTCCCGATTCTTTTGCAGAAGGAACAAGGCTATGAGGAACAAAATAGCAAAAACTCGGCTATGAAAGCAAACGATAGTAAAATAACAAATAAAAGTCCTTTTAGCACCACATCAAGCAGGCACCGGGTCAATCATACTTGGATTTTTAACCGATTGGTCGTAGCATTTGTGGGACAACACGAAGTACTCAAGCTAATAACAACTGCAGAGGAAAAACTTGATCGCCGTGTATAGCCCATGCCCTTAATGAGCTAACTCATCGGTCAAAATTATTGAGTGACATAAACAAAAGTTTCCAATATCGGAGGTCGTCGGTTCATCTTCTGAGACAAATATGAAACATTCACGACTGTTTCCTCACAGGGGCTTCGACATCCCCTAGGCTGGGGGAGGGGCTACACAATACTGACAACTGCTTCAGCCACATACACATTTTTCTTTTCTACATTTACAAAACAGCAGGCGATAGCCTATGAGAAGCCATGCATGAAATCGCTACCAATATTTCGATGGGAGGCAGGAGGCGATCGAAGCCCTATCATCTAGATAAACACTCTTTCACTGAATATATGGACAAGGGACTGCTTAACTGCATACAGACAGGGAATATTACCTCAGCATAGGCAAGGTCACACAAATTCACTAAGCCCTTTGTCCCTATGGCATTTGCTCAGACTATAATGCAAGCAATTGTCACAATAAACACTAGTGGGTGGCTACGCATTCACATTTACATTTACACGTGCACATGCACAGCACACGCACGGATCCACGCAAACACACCCACCCACCCACGTGCGCACGCACGCGCACACACACACACACACACACACGCACCCACGCGCACACACACTCACACACACCCACGCGCACACACACACACTCACGTAAACATAAGCATGCATTCACAGTACACATGTGCGTATCCACGCAAATGCTCACACGAACGTAATCACAATGCACTAACACTGAGATGCTAATCCACAGCCATGTGAGCAGGCAAATGGTTACCTTTAGCAGTCGTGCATGTGCTGACAATAGTCGCCTCCAGAGTATCATCGGCAAACTCAAGTACATGAACTGCACCGAGGCTGGTCGCTACAACAAGTTGTTCTGGACTCCCAGATGGTCGATCGCGAACAAACTCCAGACAGCTTGCAGCACCAGTAACTTCTTTCGGCAAGAACTTGACACGAGTCACGGCAGCAGTGGGACATGCCGTGTCAAGGTCAGCCTACAAATTCAGGCGGCCAAGTTCTAGCAACAAGGTTGGTATAGTAAAATCAGGTGGAAGGCCACATAAAACAAGGCTACCAACCACAAGCCTCTAGTTACAACAACTAGCAGCCCTAGTGTGACGTAACCGTAGCTGCCACATGGTTCTCCAAAGTTTTTTCCAACTTCTCGATAAAGCAACAAGAAATTCAAACAAAATCAGAGCGAAGTCCACAATAACAACTTTTCATAAGTCCACTCAAAACACTAGACCGAAATGGATTGAAGTCTAGGGATCTAGTTTAATGACAGAGAAAAGTAAGGAAGCAGATAATTTATATACCAAGCAGTCAGATGCAGTTCCGACTAACATAGTATGCCATGCAGTGCAAAGCAACCCTGCTAGGGAAAGCTAACAGGATGCTGGTTTTCACAAGAAAGGCAAATTGGCCCATTATTTGGAAATTATAAAGCTTATACCAGAGCAACCACATTCAATTTAGAAACTAGAATAGGGTGTATCCAAACCTTGCGAAGCAAACAACTATCAACAAACTTCAACACTGTAAGTTTGTAACAGCATGGGGTGACGAAGTGAAAGATAGAGATTGACACGACAGGAAGCACTGCCTGATTGGTTAGTAGTAGTGTCAAATCGTAACTAGTGGTTCTTAGTACCCACGTTACCCTATACACGTTATTGTGCACGCACGGCTGGTTGGAGTTGCCAATGCTTCGTCAACCGGCAATCGTTCTGTCATGGTAACCCCCACCTTTACCGCCGGTAATGGCCACGACTATTAAAGATGTTGAGAGTACAACTGACAGTACCTCTTAATCCGTACCTATGTGCCCTACAAATGGTTGTTTTGCCTCCGGTTTCAATAGCACTCTCTGAACGTGATGCCACTTTGACTAAGTCAGGATTCATAATCTAGTTCAGCAAACGGACCAGTGCGAAAACACAGATCAAGGTTTCATAATAGCTTCTCCTGCATTTCTGCATGACAATCCGTGATAAGAGCAAGAGGTCATTTCAAATAAAAGAGGCTGCTATGTGGCTGCAGAGTGCTGCAAGGTAAGTGATGACAGAATACCACAGGAGACCCAGATTCTTCGCAAATTACATGTCAGATACCTTCAAAAAGGCAGCAAATCCTTGCGGCCTTGCGTAGGCTTTTGTCCTGCCACGACACTATCCTTTTTAAAACTCAGCAGTTTCTTCCAAGCATCTAGTAAGCTGACAAACTTTCAACTTGGGTTAATCAATCAAGGCCACAGTAACAAAATTAATACATTTACATAACCCCCTCAGAGAACTTAATCTCTTTCTAGGCACTTTACATGTGCTGTAAAGGAAGCATGATAAAATGCTAAATGGTAGCGTGCTCAATGTCAACAAGCATGACACGGTTAGAGGTGATATGCACAGGATAAGCATGCAAATATACTTACTGGCAGCAAGCAGTGTCAGCACGAATAAGTATACAAAAGACGAATCACATGGACCAACTAAACGCTGTGGTTAACAGACGTGTTTTAGCTTCTTTTTAAATGTCGTCGTCAGGGGATGTCGTGACGTCAGTCGGGAGTGAGTTTCAGGCTGGTAGCGTACGAACTAATGGCATGGTCTACAAAGGATTTGAGGTTCGTAGTAGGTGTAGCTAAACAATCTGATTCAGAAAAGTGGGTGGTGGTACGATGCCTAGCCTGGTCGGGAATAGATCTGATAGGTTCGCTGGAGCCAAAGAATGAAGTGTAAGAGCAACTCCTCAGGCCGACAAGGAATATTTGCCTCTCTTGAATGTCATACGGTTGGCTAAGTCACGTTTGCACTGACATCGCAATCTATGTTTTCTAACTGGACCTGCACACTTGATCCATCACTGCCTTTTAGCACTTCGAACTCTCGAAACTCCCTTGCAGCTTGTGTTGCATCCGTTCGTACTAGCATGGAAGCAAGCAACCCTAAGCTTGAACGACTCTAAAACCAACTTACTTGCCTGGGGCAACCCTCATTACTCATCAATCGGAAAGTCAACATCTCAAAATGGGCTCGGCCAGCCCATCTCCTGTAGCCTCTGCACCCAATCTAGATGTCCTCTCAAAAAGTGACCATTCTCTAGATGACCACATCAGCTTGACGGTCAATCTGCCTACTTTCAGCTAGCATTACTAGCAGTTCGAGCTTGCTTAGATAAGGATACCAAGGCCAAGCTGCTTCGTGCATTTGCGCTGTCCCGTCTAGATTTCTGTAACTCGCTACTTGCAATTCTTTCTGCCTTTGGCAAAAAGTTGCTTACAGTTGGTGCAAACCTCAGCAGCTAGGCTTGTCTGTACGGTTGCCACATCACACCAATTCTCACCGAACAGAACTGGCTCCCCATCAAGCAGCACATCAACTTCTAGGGTTTGCCACTCACTTATAGGTCCATTCATTCTCTTGCTCCGGCCTACCTATTTGGATTACTTCCTAATCAGGCTTCGTATCATACCATCAGCTCTTGTAACTCAAACCGTATAGCTGTGCCTCTGACCACCCTCAAAGTCTTTGGAGGCCATGCATTCAATTTCGTTAGTATGCTTCCAAAGCCTGGACCTCATTCCCCACTGACATCACATGCCCCGATTTGACATCATGCAATAAGAAGCTAAAAAACCCACACATTCCTCAAAGCATATGCTCCGTCCGTGTGCTCTGCATCCGTATACACAATCAGTTTTATAGACAGAAACAAGTAGATATGAGGAGTGAACCTTGACCATGCCCAGGTAGCACAATAATTGAGAAGGCTGACGAAGTGTCTCACACAGTCTGGTAACAAGTGGAGGTGGCTGCAAATACTCAGCCTTTTGGCTAGGGCGCTACACATTAAAATGTCAGATGCTAATTGATGATGATGGTAGTGGTGCCCCCCCCCCCGAGGCACACCCTATGTCATGCTTACTCAGGGGTATCACTTCCTACAAGAGTATATAGAGCATGACCCAATGGTTGACAGAAAGTAGAAAGTGAAGTGCACACACCAGATGCACGAGCAAGTAAGCAAACGAGGGAGAGGTCAGAAAGGAGATAAGGAAGAGAGGTCAGAAAGGAGCTGTGGGAGGGAGGGAGAACAAGGCGAAGGCAACCAGCATGAAGCAGCACAGTTGGCTTGGGCCCTACAGCATTACCGTCAGCTAAGTGAAAGCCAACAGTCAACATTTCGATGGGCCGTCTAAAGATTCAAGTTGATGGCCCCTGCTATGGAATGCATAAGCACAAACAGACTAACGTGCACTCACCAGATGTACTCGATACACTCTAAGCCGGTCTTTGTCGCTACAAGCGACCCACGAGGCGTTGCTACTGATGGCAGAGCAAGCAATGTATGCATCGCTACTGGCACGTATCTGGGCAAGTCTGACCGCACCCATGTTAAGTGAAAGCACGTCACCATTGACATCTGAAGCAAAGTAAAACGTTAGATCAAACATCCTGAAAGCACGTGTAAGCAGAATCGAGAAACTAGACTGCAGACGAGTATTGCAAAAAGCAAAAAAATGCAACAGGAGTACAAATTACAATCAGGCCCAGGAGGCCACCGAGACAGGCCACATGCAAACATGAAATATGAACGTCACGATTCAATATTAATGGGAAGGTCAGCCAAGATGGAGCCACAAGCACATCCAAATGGTTATGATGGTTATGCGCATAATACTTTGCACGAAATACCAATGCAGAAGAATTGCTTGTCAAGTATCTGGCCATGAGCGTGGCTAAAGAATAACTTTCAATACAATCGCTTCGCAAATTTCCCAAGCAGCATCACAAGCAGGGGGGAGGGGGGCATACATGCATGCACACGTCTTGTGCTTGGCCGCTTTTAGCAAGTGAAAGTCTCTCTTCCTCCTGCCCCCCACGAGCACACACTAGCCCCAGTGCCGGCCCGTGTACGTGCTCGGAGCAGGGTCACAGCGAACGGCAGGCCTGCCTTCCACGCGCTGGCCCGGGCTCACACTGGAGCAGCAGACAGCCTGCATCTGGGCTCCACAAGTGCGCAGGCTGGCCCAGCTTTGAAAGCAGCAGTGCAGCCTGCCCTCGCTCGAAGCATCTCTGGTGCGGACGAGGAGAGAATTACACCAGGCAATTGCAACGGGATAAATTATCCGCCTACCGGAAGTGGCACTCGTCGAGCCGAGCCTGCACAACTCGACGTGGTCGGGGTATTGGAAAAGGACGACGGACGCCTTCTTGGCAACGTGCACCAACTGGCGCTGCAATCACAAAACCAGGCTACACTGCAGTGGCCTGCTCGGCGACGAAAGCGGAAGCCGCAAGTGCAGCAACGCAAGGGGCCTAGCGCAAAAGAATGCGGCCCACACGCCCCTGCCAAGGAATCGAGTGCATGCGCGCGAGCACGCTCAGGCTCTTCCACGAGTACCTGCGGTATGGCTGGTATGCGGCGCCACATTTTGGGACCACGAACGTCTTCGCGACCTGCCATCTCGATGTCATTGAATATCAGGTTCGTGTCAATGCCTGGCAATAAAGAGCGGCCCCAGCTCGAGGCAAAGGCGAGTCGTGCGGCGCAAGCTGGCTTGTGCTGGGTGGAGTGGCGCCATCGCTGCTTCGAGACGCTGCTGCTGCTGCGTGATGCTCCTGGCTCACCGCCGCTGATCAGGTACGGGCCGCAGAGCGCAATCGCCCTGACGTCGTGCGTGTGCTGCACCATCACGGTGGAGCGCACCCACGCCGTCCAGTCGCTGTCGTCCTTCAGCGGAGCGAGCTGAAATCGCACTACCGCTGGATCGATGCCGGCCGAATAGACCGAGTCCCCGGACTCGCTGGCGCAGACGCAAAGAACGTCAGCTTTGTGACACGCGAATGCCTGCAAGAGCACACCGCCGCGCGATCGTGAGATAGCGACTTGCCGATGAGCGGCTGCTGCTGCCGCCGCCCCGCTCACGCCCACCGGCAGGGTGAGCGCTCGCAGGCTGTGGCCAGCGGTACACTTAGCAAAGCAGAGACCTCTGCAGTGACACGTAAAATTGCCACGCAAAACCTGCTCTACTGGAGAGCAAATGCTGGCTACTAATCGAGCGAAGGATGCAGTCAACAGCGAGCCTAGCAGTCCTCAGTAGTCGAAAGGACCGGCAGCCAGGCAGCTGGCCAAGCTGTAGCAGCGTAAGTGGGCACCAGCCTCCTAAGCCAGGCAGCTCGGCTCGGTCTGACAGCGCCGGTCGCCAGCCACAAGTTCAGATCACGTGGCCGAGCTGCTTCGAAGCTCCTTTTAGCTCCTTTCGTCTTACCGCATCGCTTGGAGGGAGGGCACGCCGGCAAGAGGGGGGGGGGCAAGCCGATGACAAGCCGGAAGCAGGAATAAAGGCATTTCTTGCTTCGTGCACACTTTCTTGTCCTGGTTGACTTACAAGCAGTGGCAGTCCTTCATCGAAGCACTAGGCTTTGATCGGCCGTCGGTGACGCCCAATCCCCTCTCCTTACCCGCACAGCCACTGCTCATTTATTGGAACTTATTGCTGGCACTGCCGAGCGAGATTCGACGGCTCGGCCAGCGATTATTGCTGCCAGATGTGCACGGCGGAGCAACACACGGCTCCACCCCAAACTCTTTGTGGTTGGGCTTTCGAGCGAGCATGCTCACCGACACGAGTGCAGGAGAAGCAGGAATGCAAGGTCGACGCTAGGCACTTCGCAAGCACAACGGTTGGCACGCCGAATCAGCAACGATGTGGCAGCACCCAGCCATTATGCTCCATCCCATGCAAGCAGCCGATGACAGATTGGAAGATCAGCCGGTCACACTCAAACAGATTTTCTCGGTTTTACAGTGTCTCCGGCTTACATCTGCCACCAGAGGGCCAGGCCGACCACTAGCATGGCAGAATCGGTATATTACAACCGGCTGCCCCCTTATCAGGAGTGCATAACAAACGACTGTTTTTAGTTGTGTCGGACGGCACACCAATTTCTGTCGTCAACGCTACAAGCCGATAGGAACCTTGATAGGGACGTCGATGCCGCCTAGCGCTCCTGGCAGTCCTTGCACAGCCAGGCCACCGAGGCGGCACTGGCAAGTCAATGACGAAGTTGTGCTCGCAGAAGTATTGAAATGCTGCAGCAGGTCACAAAAGCATGTCGCTATAGCAGACCGAGCGACTATCCAGCTGACACGCAACCCAAAGATGTAATGCTACTAGCTGTTGGGCTGCTGTAATTCCGCCGAAGGGTTTAAATACCACAAACGGCATTACAAACAATTGCCACAAAAAAGCCGACCTGTAAAAACTTGTATCTCCAGTGGTCGAACTAGACTGTATCAATGCCGACCCCTTTCAGGTGAACCAGCCATCCATCCACCCCACACTGATGCCAAACGCACAACAAATATATCGCCCACATTGCTCACCTTTAGCAGAGTTCCCTGATGACCATTCCAAAAGCAGGTTTTTCCACGTGAGTCACCGCTCACGATTGTCATGTCACTATACAAATGACAATCACCAGTCATAGCGTGAAGAATCGCCAACAGCAGCACAGAGTGCACGGTCATGAGAACATGCTCCAGGTGCGATGCTCGTAAGCGTGCACGGTAGAAGCACAGCATGCCGGTGCGATAGATGGCACACACGCGAAACACCACCACTCCTATAGACGTGGAAAAGGGACTCACTCGAGTACGACGACAGACCACACGATTGTCTCCAGGTTGTTCGTCTGTCGACCCAGGGTTATCCTCTGCACAGCGTGGCCAGTGGTGACGTTCCACACACGTATGCTATCAACACCGCCTGTGACAATCACTTCCTCTTTCTTGTGCCAGCTTAAGCTCAGTATTCGTCCTTGCAAAGGAAAAACCACTGAAAGGCACTTTGCAGGAGGCACCGACTGCAAAGGCAACATGCTGACAAGCAGCCACACCAGCCTGGTGCCACCCACATTCTATCGCAAAAAATCCCTTGCAGCACCGCCCCTCCGCTGTGGCTGTAAAAACGTTGGGGTACGAAGATGGTTGTCTACGATGCCAGCTATACTGAAGTCATGTGAGGTGTGTGAAAATACTTATTGACAGCTCAAAAACAAACACATGCTTTTGGCATGCATGAATTTTGTGTGAGGGCGTGCCACGACGAGTCCTTATGATCTCTCTTGTCTGGCCAGGCATAGAGACCAACAGCTTTTGCAATGTCTCTTCTGGAGTAGCTTATTCCAAGAAGCCTGAGTTTTACTTAAAAGATCAGCTACTGCTACAGGTCGAATGCGATCAGGCGATTGCAGCTGGTGCAAAACTCCGCAGCTAGGCTTGTCTGTCGTGAGCATCCCAGTTGCCACAGCGTGCACTTCTCGACGACTTGCACTGGCTACCAGTCAAGCAATGGATCGACTTTAAGGTTTTTTTCACTCACTTTTAGGTCCCACCATTCTTTGGCTCCAGCCTACCTAGACCAAATTTCAAAAGAAATTAAAAACGTGCCTATTTATTACAGCATTTAGTGGGTCCCTGTGATTCAACCTTGATGTGCTTATGTATTTTGACACTGCATGCTGCCACTAACCACACTTGCATACTAACCCTGTGCATGCCACCCCTAACCACGTTATTCATGTTGTTTATCAAGCATGATACCACTCACCATTCAATCGCGTTTCCATTTGCAGCAAATGTAAAGCACCTAGAAAGAGATTGAGTTCTCTGAGGACACTTTATCAAGTGTATTATTATTATTATTATTATCTTGGACGACCACCTCGGCTTAAGAAATGCCCTAAACAGATGCCTATTGGCCAAGCACCTTAAGAAAAGCATTGCTAAACCAAAGTTGTGAACCAACCCCCCCCCCCCCGGCGATCTTAGGTGGTTGAGTCAGACAAACCACCAAGGAGTTAGACAACTTGGTGCACCGTGGCACAATATATTCCCATAAGCAATCTCTTCTCTTGGGACAGTCACATAAAAACCTTAGGGCAGTCCATTCGAGACCCAAGCTAGTTTACTAATCCTTCAATCACTAGCATTGCTTCCCCAACCTCTGTAATTAGCTTCTAGTCCAAGTTACACAATAACGTTAGTGCATTCAATCACACTTTTTTCACAGCCTTGGCGTTACAAGCTCTCAGTAGGTTAAAGCTCTTGTAGCCACACCTGCCTGTTTGGAATCTCATCTGACCGACCGTAACCAATGCCAGATCAGCACTTGCGTCTACGAATTGTTGCAGACATGCCAACTTCGTTTGCCTCGCAGAACGCAATCCTCGCGTGGTCCTTGCTCCGGTCTGAGAAGCAGCAGCTCAGAGGCCGGCAACCGCACGCAGCCGTTCCAGCACAAAACTTTTGAATTTGGACGTCCGTGAGGTTTCACAATACAATCGTGGCTGCCACCACACCAAGTGCAGCAAGAATGATGCATGCATCTACTGCTCAGCTTGCTCTGCGCTGTGGATATTACAAGGATCGCAGCAGCACGGCCACAAGTGGCAAGACACGCAGAGAGAGCACCGAGAGCACTCGTGGCGAATGCCGTGCTGATTAAGCGAGAATCAGCTGTTCACCGACTTTACTGCAAGCATTCCAACCTACTTCTTGCACCCAAAGCTGCTGCCCCTCCATTTCATAGCTGCTCTTCCATTCAACCGCTAATCCGAGACTACCTTCTTTATTGCACCATGTTCTATTACTCGTACATTGCGTGGTACTCAAGAAAATTTAGTTTGCTCGGGTTTTCCAAATTCTTTTTCTCCTTTTCTTTACAGCTTGAGGAGGAGGATGAGAAGGCAGCAGCTCGAGAAACGATCATCCACGACGAGCTGTGTGGATATAAAGGTCAGCATATATCACGAGCAGGCTGGTTCAGGCATGAGAACCAGCTCCTTCCTCGATGTCACGTGAAGCTCCTGCTCCTTCATAGCGATCGATGGTCACGAGCTCAGGCTCGACTCGAGCTACACATACAAACACAACCAGGTAAGACAGCATCTCAGGCACTGCAGCATGCTCTACGAGGTGAGGTCGATGTCGAATAGAAATCGTGCATACTGATTGCCAGTAGGGCTTCAGCTGCACTTTAGTGAATATATCCGAGGCTTTACAATCGATCGAACCGATCGAAGTGAGACTAATTTCAAACCAGGCAAAATTGCCCTGCCTCCGATGGAACTCACGGATATCGACCAACGACTGAGCAACACAGGGAGCAGCCTGGTGAATCTCCTGGTGTGCTTGCGAACATCGGGGGCAACAACGAGTCGTCGGAGCTTGGCAGTGGCTTGCAAAGCGTTAAGTTGAGAGAAAAACGCACCTTCCTGCTTGTCCAGAGCTCTTTCATAAACGAAACCTTCGTTGGTACACTGGTAGAGTACGATGCAGCCATCTTCTGTGCCGGCCTAACAAAAAAGAAGGACCGTTCGATGGATGCAGAGGCCATTCGGACGTCAAGCATGGTGGAAGCACAATGTCATGGTCAAGCACAGTGGATATCGGAGCACCGGCCATCGCCGAGAGCCTTTGATCAGCAGCAGCACAGTTTGCTGTGCACACAAGCAAGCCCTCTCCAGCATGCGCACACGGCTAAGGCAGACGCACGAAAGAGCAGGGCGTGAACATACAAATGGGCAGGGCACCGTCCTGCCGCAGACAAGGAACGTCCAGCTGAGCTTGGCCACACGTATTGGCACCCCATCCAGCATTTGCTCTTAATCTGACAGCAAGCACCCCAGCACCTTCGACAGCCATGACTCCTGTCTCGCTAGCCAACGTGTTAGCAGAGCAAAAATCATCCGGCTATGCTTGTGCATGCAGAGCCCCTAGACTAAGCATGTCCAGCCGACTGCATCCTCCTTTTTGTGTGAACAGCAACAGCCGACCCACCCATCTAAATAAAGGCAGTTTGACAAACAAGGTGCTGCCAGTGGAACAGCCATCTGAAATGGCCAGCTTGGTTTTGACAAAAGTTTTTCGCTAGATTGTTCACGTGGTAAGGGAGTGGTGCAGTGACCACTACTGCCGCACAGGGCTCCAAGGAGCATTTCGTTTAGAGGATTAAACATAAGATGTCACAGATTGCTCGGCGCTGCAATTAAACACACAAACCATGATGACTAGGAACCGTGTTATCATGCCCGAGTTTTGAACTGCACATTTAAAGCTAGCGCACTAATCGGTGCTCAATCGGCTCATAAGCAATGCACACAGCATGTCCTCATTGAAACAAGGCCAGAGCACAGCTAATAAGGGTGAGCACGTACAGGGATACAAGGAGCCGAGCACAAGTGCATAAGAACAGCTATAAAAGAAGTACAAAGATAGGCAGCAGCAGGAGAAAGCCATCCCACTTTCAGGAAATGGGTATAAGTAGAAACCGTCTAAACTCAGCATGTCAAAAGAGCCTGTTGCCAAGTCTTAATGAGAAAAGAGACCAGTCTGGTTTGGCCCAGCGGTTAAGGTGCTCGGCCCGAACAAGGTCTGGCCGAGGTCGTGGGGTCGAGCCCCGTGGCATATGTGAAGCGCCTGAATAGAGATTAAATTGTCTCAGGGCGCTATGAATGAATGCAAATGAATTATATATACCGGTCGCTGGCGATGGCAGCTCCTTCCAGGAGTCGCCCTAGCAACATCTAGCAGCTTTCGCACTCCAACCATGCCATCCCAGCCCACCGAACAGTAGGGAGAGGGTTGAGTAGGGCTGGGAGGGATTGGAGGTGGCCGTGATAGCTTATGAGGTAAGGTGCTCGCTCTTCACGACCAAGGTCGTGGGTTCGAATCTTGCAGCAGATTGTCCTTTATTGCCAAGATTATTTATTGCCAAATTAAGTTCTCTTATGAGGCTATAAAAATGAATTAGTTATATATTATAATTGGCCGAGGCACCGTCGGTGATCAAACGAGACAAAAACGGGTTCTGCTGGACGGCCTCCATGAGGGGAGGGAAGTAAATAGTCACCGACCAACCACGATCATCTGTTTAGGTGGGAACCATTGAGTCCTGTTGCCGGTGAATGCAGTTACAACTTAATAACCAGTGTAACGTAATGGCTTACTCGAATGCGAGTATTTGTAACAACCGAACTGAGATGATGTACCACTAGAAACTATTGGAGGGTAGTGTATATGAAAGTGTCACAGGGGAAGCAGTAATGAATCTAGTTGAGCTATACTAATTCTCATGACAATTGATAGCTATCATAAGAATCCATAGTCGACGATTGGCCGACATTTCACGAACGAGGATACTCAAGGTCGACTACATGGAGGGACGCACAAGAATTTCGCACAGGTGGATTCAAAATTCATGCAGAGGTTATATAGAGGCATCATCTCACGAGCTCAATCAAAGACGAGCTTTTCGGCACTTCTCCTCAGGATAGAGTGAGACATAGTGTTGCCAAACAGCAGAAAAACTCTTGAGGTAAAGGGCAGTGAAGCGCCGAGACCAGAGTAGACGTCTTGTGGGGTTCCCTAAAAATTAATTGGACAGCTTCTCAGGCTAGGTGATTACGCTAATTGGTCCCGATTAGCAGACCAGATCCCAGGATAAAGACAGTCAATGCTCAATCAGCCATTTCATGATCACCTACCCGAATGTGCTAGCCACCATTGCAGGAGTAGGGCTCCAGACCGTAGCAGCCAATTGAACACGTTAATCAAATATTGCTGCTACCGCACTCAAATAATTAGGGACATTCCAAGGCCTTCAAATTTGATTTCACCTAAGGCTGAGCGATGATCCTCAGATTATTCATCAAGTATCCTCTGAATCTTGCCTGTCCATACAACTGCAACTATACAGCATCAATAGAGAGGATTATAATTATCTTCCATGTTCACCAAGTTAAAGTTGACAGTCGAGTGGCAGAGAGCATCGCTGTGATGTCACGTTCTTTGGCTAAGCTGTTAGTAGTTTTCTATTCTTTTTTTTTCGTGAGCACATGGATGCAAAAACGCACTCACCTATATCACAACGCAAACCTATATCACTAGGGTGCACGTAAAAAAGGCAAGGCTCCATTAAATGTTGAAAAACTTAGAAGTTCTTACGTGGCTCGACCAGTGGCTCCCAGCCTGCACAAAGAGAGATCCTTGTGACTTGTCATTCGTAGCAAGCAAAAAGTTTGCACTTTATCATACTGTTAATAAACAATGCCAGTAGGCAGAAACTATAGCAATTTAACTGAGGGTTTCAGCATAAACTACTTGGAATTTCTAGTCAGGCCAATGAAATCTGGCAAGACGTTCCAAAGGCATCATGACTGTGTAAGACCATGCAGCTGCCTTGATAAGCAAAACTTCGGATTCACAATATTCTTGTGAGCTAGCTCCGTCATTTGAACTACCTACTCAGCTCTAGTCAATCAGCATGTTGCCAATGTTGCCACATGCGAAGTGGATAAGTAATTGCTGCATGAAGTACTGCCCGATTGCCCAATAGCTGCAGCCACTGGATCATAAGTGACTTTGAGTGGCAGTGAGCTACTGAAGAAGTGCACTAGCCACCGGCATTTCTGCATGATTTTTTTCTTCTTTTCGGGAACGATAGAAATCAGCTGACTAAATAGGCATATAACTCTTGCTCTGGGCACAGCCTCTAGTTACAAGCACAAAATATAAGATGGAATAGAAAGAGAACACAAAACACACATTTAATCCGGTCAGTTCCTGATAATATAAGGTACCACCGGGAACAACACCCATTTGGGCATGGAGGTAAGCAACCACAGCAGCAAGACAGGCTTGTTCAGTAATCGCCTTGCAATCAGAGAGAATGCCTGCATACTAACCGCAATGCGGGTTCCGGAAGCATTCTTGACCAAGCACCAAATGGCTCCACTATGCCCAGGGATCTGCACCTGTATTTATTGCAAGAACAAGGAAACATCTTTTAGACAGACAGCACAGACTCAGCCAGGTCCACCACAAGGCAAGCAGCAGGCACTAGGTGATCCCCCAAAAGACGACAGGCAGTCCCTTCTGCCCAGCACGGGATTGCTCAGAGCCCTTGCGCGAGCTCACAGTGTGCTCTCAGTGGCAGCCAACGAGAGCCTACCTTAGGCTTCAGCTGCTTCATGTCATACTCAACCAGTTCGCCCTCTAGTCCGGCAGAATACAGCACATCTTTGCACCACAGCAGAGCCTCTACTGAGTAACTGCTGCTTGGATAGAAAATCTACAAGAAATCAACCAATAAGCACGAGGCTCTGTATAGGCTAGTGACTGAAGCTGAAACGCTAACCCAGCAGCAGATGCCCTATGGCAAGTTTGCAGGTGGGGGACTGGGGTGGGACTTTAGCCTCCTCCCGCCCCGGGAAAACGATCCGGATACAGTGCTTGCAGGTGTGCCACCCGGTGCCACCAGGCCTGTTGAGCTGCCTCCACAGAAAGCCACTGCTGGGGGGGGGGGAGGGGCTACCTGGCTAAGGGGGACTCTGTGAAGGGAAATTCATACACAAGCCGATGGTTTGTTTAGGGTGCATTTACAAAGAGAAACTATGTTTAAAAAATTCTATCTGAAGAATTGGTGCTTAGTGCATGACCGAGACACGGTTTAAAAAATAATTTGTGAGAGGTTCACAGGAAGCAGTGCTTGGACCTGGCTAACATATGCTTTGGCTGAAAATATGGCCTTTGTAGTGGTTTCTCTTCGGCGAGTTTGGCAAATCTCAAGACCATTACTCAAAACTACGGAAGCAGCTTGTGTCACATATTATTGGTTATTTGCATTATCACGCATAATCGGTTAGTTGTAAATGAATATTATTGAGTCATAGATGCACAATCGAAAAATGCTGACGTCTGCGATCAACCATCTCCTTAACTGCTCTTACTCAGCTCCTTACCTAGTGATCCTAGTGGTAATCTAGCTGATCGCTTCTCTAGCTTCTTTGTCAACAAGATAGACAAGATCAGAGAATCCATCCCTAAGGTGGCAGCATCCCCCCCCTGGAATTCTGTCCTCAAATTCCATGCAGCACCCCGATGTCTACATTGAGAAGGGCCATTAGTGACCTCATCCTGAAGTTCATATCCCAATCAAAGAAGGTAACTGGTCCTCTAGACCCTATTCACACTGTTCTGCTTTTACGATAGACCTGCTGCTGCCATGCATAACTAACATGCAAGAGAACTTGAGCTGCTTCCACCTTGTCTCCTGCTCCAATCAAAGACACTGGTACTAGTTGTCGCAGACCAGCTGAACTCTTATTGCAACCTCAACCTAACTAGTACGTTCCAGTCTGGATTTAGGGCTAATCATGCCACAGAGTCAGCATTGTCTAGGGTGTATAACGACCTTCTCAAAAATGCAGACTTGGGTAAAGTGTCTCAGTTTGTTCTGCTAGATCTTTCGACAGCGTTTGATGCCGTTGATCACAAATTCCTTCTTGAGTACCTCTTATCTTGCCTGGGCATCACTGTCACTGCGCTGTAATGGTTCAGATCCTATCTCAGTAGGAGACTGCGGAATATTGATGTGAACGAACAAAGGTTACCCGATGAACCACTGAAGTACAGGGGTACCTCAGGGCTCTGTGCTCGGTACGCTTTTTTCGTGGTTTATACCATCCCTCTTGCCGATATGATCGCCAAGCACAACTAGGCTTTCACTTCTATGCAGAAGACACACAGCTGTACCTATGCTTTGGTCCCTGCCAGCCCTATAGCACATCAAATTCTCTACACACACTTGCTGCATGTATTGCTGACATCCTCATTTGGATGGCAGCAAACGATCTCAAATTAAATGACGACAAAAACCACTTACTAGTTATGGGAAAACCAAGTGTGACTCAGATTCTGGAAAGGTTATCACTCAATCGGCACTTGCCAGCATATCTCCTGTTGATTCTGCAAGTAATCCAGCTGTCCTGTTCAAAGTGACCTCTCACTAAATAAACAACACATCAGCTCCAAAGTCACGTCTGCATACTTTCACCTGCATAACGCTGCTAAACTCCGGGCTTGCATACACGGGGATTTTACATCCAAAGTGGTCCACACATTTGTAACATCCCGTCTGGAATCCTGTAACTCACGGCTTACGTGTTATCAGGCCCTTACACTTAGTGCAAAACTCTGCAGCTAGGCTTGTCTGTTGTGAGCTGCGCAGTTGCCACATCACACCACAACTTGCACACCTGCACTGGCTCTCAATAAAGCCGTGTATCGACCTCAATGTTCGGTCACTTACTTTTCCTTACTTACACTTTATTCTCTGGCTCCAGCCTACCTATCAGAAATACTCCCCTACCAGGCCAAGCATCGTACCACCCGATTGTTTTGACTCAAATCGGCCACCTATACCTTTTACGAACCTCAAAACCTTTGCAGACCTTGCATTTAGTTCATGTGCTCACAAAGCCTGGAACTCACTCCCAACTGACGTCATGAATATCCTGACATGTCGATTCACACGACATTTAAAAATAAGCTTAAAACACATGTTGTCTCACAGCATTTAGTGGGTCTTTGTGATTCGTCCTCGGTGTGCTTATTCGTGCTGAAACTATGGCTGTTGCTACAAACCAAATCTACATGTTAACCCCGAGCAGGTCACAGCTTACAACAGTCATGCATGATGACATTGCGAATGTTAACACTAATCATTTGGTTATGCTTTTACAGCATCTGTAAAGTGTCTGGAGAGAGATTCAGTTCTCTGAGGGCACTATACAAATGTAATATTACTATAATAATTACAATAGGCATGCATATTATCATTATTACTACAATCGGCATGAATAGGAACATCTAACTGACTTCCCTTATGAAGGACCAAATGAGATTTAGCAATTGCATAGCGATTTAGCAACTTTGCAATTGCTATACAATTGCAAAATGGAGATTTCAATAAAATACAGCCCGAAGAAGGCTGCTAAGACTGGAATCCTCAATAATGCAAAGAGACCCCACTACTTATGGCACTACACCAGCAAGGACAGACTAATAAAATGTCAAGCTTTAGGCAAAATTTCACTCCCTCGAGGGCTCATGCTCAATGCATGCAGGCTTCTACTGCTGCGAAGCTATTTGGTAGGGATGCCATCAAGCATCGACTAAATGAATAACATATGTTTGCTCTGAATGGAAAAAAGAATCCACACCAGTCCATCAAATATAAACAAGCTCGTTGGGAGATGGCTAGGGCAGGAGTATGCAGGACCCACTAAGATTAGAGCAAAATCGAATGGGGAGGTTCAAGTAAATTTTCCATTTCTGGCCACTGACAATGTAAACAGTATGTGAATCGATGCTTCAATGAAGGTTTTAAAGATTTAAAGCCTTCAGAAGAGAATGACATTTGGCCGCAAAGGGGTGATGATCTGGGCCTTCTTGTATAGCAAACAGCTGGCATACCGTTGCACGACATCTATTTAGACCTACTCAGAACGCTGCAGCACCTCGTGCTATGAGCTTTCGGGGAGATAATTTCCTTTTCAAACAGGACAATAGGCCTACGCACCTGGCTAAGTAAATTCAATATTCTTTGTACAAATTTATTCAGGGAAATTAAGCTGATGGAGAGGCTTAGTCAATCTTCAGACCTGAATCCCATTGATTGTCTCAAGGATGAAATTGATTGAAGGCTCACAACTCACGTGGGTCGTATCACATCTACAGGATTGCTGTTCTAAAGTTTGTAGCACGTTTGGTTAACGACAAGGCCAGATGTCCTTGATTGTCCAGATGTCCTTAGCTTGATGCCCGAGCGGCTCAGGACATGTTATTGCTTATTGCGGTAGCATAACTTTGTAGTACTACAAATTACTATACTCGTATGGAGACTGCTTACATGTTAAGTCAGCTTACTTTAAATACTTCGAAGGATAACATCAGGTTGTAGTAGCAGTTTTATGCCAGAGGCAGTGCTTTTTGGATCGGTTGCCATTTTAGGTGGCCTTACCGATACCTTTCAAAGTTTAAGGAAGTGCCGAAAATTTGGCAAAATCCTAACGACGAAGGCCTCTACCGATTGACTGGCTCAAGTGCAGAACACCATAGATTACTATTACGCTTGCATCAAACGTTACTAAACAAAGTAGTTTATATCACATTCAGGAGCAGAAGAAGCAAATTATACTACTTTTAAAAATGACTTCTGATAGATGCATGCGAACCTATCAAAAATTGCATAATAATCGAACACTGAAGCCTTTTGTTTGCACAGTGACATTCCACGGAGCTTGTTTGATTGATTTGCCTTTGCCGTAAAATTTGGAGGCAGTAGAGGAGCTTTAATAAGCTTTAGATGGGCAAAGCAAGGGTGATTACTGCCATAATGAAAGCACAGACTTGGAGTTCGCTTTTAGCAAGCCACAACTATATATACACTGCAGGAGCACTTATATTTCCGAGCAGTGTGTACGATAATGTATTAAGCAATTGCAACTCGGTAGAAAGTAAACAAGGAAGCTGCGTGGCCGCTCTAAGGTGACAAACGACCGGGATGACAGGGCCATAAAATACAACAGCCTTAAAGAACAAATTTGATCCTGAGAAAAATGCTACCACAGCACTTCAACCTACGACACGGCTTAAGCTAAGTGAATCAATCGTTCTGAAGGTTAACCCAGCAAGGTATACTTTCTGGGATTGCCCATCGGAAACTGCTGCTTTCTAAAAAGAAAAAAATAAGTTGCCTCCAGTGGGCTACGACCACACCCACGGGACCATGGCTGACTGTCAAAGAATTGCGTGGACTGATGGACCAAAGTTCACCATTTTCAGATTTGGTAGGAAAGCCTATGTGAAGCAGCACAATAATGAAGCAGTGCACACCAATTAATGTCTTCATGAGATGGTAAAGTTCCGTAGAGGAGTGGTAGTATAGGAATAACAAAAGTAACATTAATAATATACTTGCATAGCACCATCAGATAAATCAATCACTCCCTAGCCACTTGACCTATGGTATAAAGGATGCCGGTCACTCGTGTGTCAATTATGCCTCGGGGCTCGAGCCCACGACCTCAGCCAGACCTTGGTCGGAACGAGCACTTTGACAGCTGGACCAAACCAGCTCGGTGTAAAGGATGCCGGTCAATCGTGTGTCAATTAGAGGTAACATGCATACTGTCAGCAAGTATATGCATTCAAAGGGCTATTCACACATAACAAATGCTTTGACGAAGTATATGCATGCATATAAAGAGCAATTCACACGGATAGAGCAAATGGTTTGAAGAATAAGTGGTTTTAGCTTCTTTTTGCATGTAGTCAAATTAGAGGGTGTCATGATCTCAAGTCAGGAGCAAGTTTCAGGCTGGCTTTATGAGCGTATACACTATACGACTTGAATCAGGAAAGTGGGCGGTACTATACCTAGCCTGATTAGGGAGTACTTCTGATAGCTAGGCTAGAGCCAGAGAATGAAAGGACCTAAAAGGGAGTGACAATATGTTAAAGTCGATGTGCTGCTTGATGAAGAGCATAGGCGAGTAGTGGTGAACTGTGGCAATTGCGATGCTCACAACATGCGAGCCTTGCTGTGGAGTTGTGCACCAACTCTAAGCGCCGATTGCCGGTAGACCAGCAAACAGTGCGTTATAGAAGACGAGACTGGATGTCACAAATGCACGAACCAATTTGGATGTAGTATCCCTTTCTGAGAAGGGCTGAATTTTTGCAATGTTATAGAGCGGTAAGGAGGCAGACTTTACTGTAGAGCTAATGTGATCGTCTAGTGAATGTTCACTTTGGAGCAGCACACCTCGATTTCGTGCAGGTACTACAAGAGATATGCTGGCTGGGCCAAGTATTAAGCTTTTCAATTTCTGAGTAACACTTGATTTGCCCATTATTAGTAAGTTGATTTTTATAATCATTCAATTTGAGGAAGCTTGCTGCCATCCAAGTGCGAATGTCAGCAATACATTCAGCATCATAGCTGAGAGTTTGATGTACTGGCAGGCTAGGAGGGATCAAAGCACAGGTTAAGCTACGTGTCACCTGCATAGAAAGCCTAGATTCTGCTTGGCATTTACATATATTACTAAGAAGCTGCAGACACTAGCTAGCTCACTAGCATGCATGCAGGTCCCTAGCAGCATGCAAACTGTAAGTAAGACACCCTGGCAGGGTTGTAAGCTCAAAATAGGAGGACAGGCACGTCAGTAATCAGAACACATTACCTTTTCTTGATACCAATCATCATCAATGCTCCATAACTCTATTGATCCATCGGATCTACAAGAGCAGCCGTTGCATTAATAGATTGACGTACTTGTCACGCCCCAGTTCTCAAGCCTCTCAGAGCATTATTACACGCAATGGCAAGAATTTGTTTAAAAAACAGGTGCGCTTACCAAACAGCCATGTCAATACCAATATTACACTGCAACTTACTCATAAAGGCATGTATGACTGGCAGGTATAACATATACACAAAAATGGAAGGTCTTACAACGTGAATACAGTACAAGAAGTGAGAAAGTAGTCACGAGCTGTGCATATTTATGAGTGAATGGTCTAAAATGGGAAAGTAGTGCAATATACTAGACTGCATCAACTGCACAGCATGGTTTTGTGTCCTCCCACTATAGGTTTCTTGGTGTTATCTGACCATGAATACAGCAATCGCGCAGCTTGAATTAAGAGCTAGATAATAAGCAATAGTCTGATCTATGAATTTCTAAGCAGGAAGAATATTGAATACCTTACGGTTGCTTCCTTGGCAGCCATCGCCAGCTCAAATTCTATGCTGCCCCTGCTAACACAAGGTCAAAAACAGAAAATTTAAATAACCTATAACGAATTAACGCTCCAAACCACCACTAACTAAATCGTACGTTGAAAATTGCAAGCTGATGCAGTGTGGGATTCAAGTTGCTTAGTTGGATAAACTGCTTGATAGGTTAAGCCGTGGGTTTCCCTAAGTATGCTGTGTGCTAGGGTGCACATGAGGTGGAACCACTTAGCAGGAACGACAAATGACAAGCCAATGGGAAACTAAAATAATGAATGTAAAGGCAGCATTGCCAAATGCTGGAATGGATGAATGCATACGAATTTAAGTCAACCTAAAAACGGATACAGAAAACTTTGTATGGCAAGCATACTGTGGTGGCTAACAACTGCTTAAAGAACCAACGACCCACGGCATGGCAGAAAAGTGAGAAGCCTGCAACAGAACACCCGATAAATCTCATACCGAGTGGCTGCACACCGACTACAATAGCACCACGCTAGTTAGACCAACAGATTATGTTGAGGACGCTGTGATTATGCATAGATTATGCCGCAGTACTGAGCTATTTTGAAAGAACGAGGACCAGTATCAACGAGGAACACCAAACAGCAAGATGCTAGTGCCTCGGTCTCCAGAACAATCTTAGCAATGTACATCAGCGATTTTTTCAAATACTGTTCTAGACCCGAAAGTATCAAGTCGCTAGATGAGTAGAGTACCGGTGAAGAAGTCAGCGCCAAGCCACCGGGTCTTGATAAACATAAGCCAAGCCATAGAAAATCTTAACAAGAGACTTGACGCAGTATATGCTACCGGATCAAGAAAGCGATTAGGTATCTCATCATTAGGGTGCGTAGGTTTCAGCAAAAGCTTGCGCACATAAATAAAAAGAATGGACAATCAGGATGGCCGTATGTTATACAATACTTTTACTTAACCAATAGACATCTTACCTCGAAAGAGCCAGTCTTTTGCTGTCTTCGGCACATGCGAAGGCATTGATTGCCTTTGGCTTGAAATCAAAAAATCGTACGTGGTGCACCCTGTACTTCATGAAGAAACGTAGATTAGAAAACAACGTAAGGAAGCAGCTATTCAGATTACCGACGCAGCCTTATATCTGCATTAGTAAGCTCGGTATCCTCCGCCTGGAAGACCGCTAGACACGCCGGCGAACACTAAGGTCAAGGATAATCGGTCAAGGTTGGTTTGTGAGAGACTATTTCCGCTTTTTAGGGCGCTTCGGCGGGTAACTATTCTCGATGCAGCTGGTAATACAAAAGTAAGTTACAAACCGAGGGCAGGGAAAATTCAAATAGAATAAGCTAAAGTCATTATGTTTTTGGTGCTAATAGCATGTGCGTGATGTAATCTCCTTCGCTTTCGCTTTGTTCTGGCGCCACGCTCGATTTTCAGTTCGTTGTTTGTAATTTGGTGAATCGGCAAGTTCACGCTCAGTGTTTGTTCTGGCCAAGGTAGTGGTTTACCCGAGGTAGGGCCGGTCACATGTGCTCGGCCCGCCGTCTAATGAGCTCTATTGCAATGCCCCCATCTGTGGGCATTATCCTTGATCTTTTACACTGTTCAGTGTATAATTTGATACCGCCGCATTTCCTGCATTTATGCTTGATAGCTTGAACTGATTGTGTGTGGTTTCTTGGAGTAGAATGGCTAGATATCGTCTTTAAACTTCCGAGAACGGGTCCGCTGCTAATTTTCAGTCAGTATTGTGTTTTCATGGAAAGCCAGTGCATTTTTTTAACTTGATGTTCAATTTGATGCCGGTTTTTCTTCAATCTATTCGTTTTTTAGTGGTAGAAAGACTGCGGATAACCCATGCCGTTGTGCAGTACTAATCTGTGTCGTTTCTCGTTAGCCTCACCCTTATCCCGCAGAGCCCCACACTTCGTCGCATTGGCGCGGCCTCCCCCAACTTTCCGGAAGCGAACAATTTCCAGCATTCTCGGTGTAGTGCATTCAATCTGCGTAAGCTCACGGCCGCACTAGTTCACCCTGGGAGCGAGCACATGTGTGCATTCTTTCCCACAACAGCACGGACAAGCGAATCATTTGCAATCACTTAAGTAAATGCACTGCTAGCTACCGTGATTGAGCGAAAATTTACCAGCCAATGGAAATGAGAATTAATGAACTTTAATATAATGCAAGCAAGACATACAAAAACCATCAAGGACTGCCTCTTATGCACGGAATACATAAAACATAGAATTATATTTGTAGCAGGATTATAAGGCATTATCTATTAGTTTCTAGTTTCCCCTTACTGGTTGCTGCTCAGCCAATCAGCAGCAGTGGTCTCCACCTCGACAATTTTTGGTTTGGGTGACCTAAAGAAGAAAGAGTAGGATATAGCATGTGCGATCAGGCGATTGCAGCTGGTGCAAAACTCTGCAGCTAGGCTTGTCTGTCGTGAGCGTCGCAGTTGCCACATTACTCCACTTCTCGCCGACCTGCACTGGTTACCAGTCAAGCAACGGATTGACTTCAAGGTTTTGTCGCTCACTTTTAGGTCTCTTCATTCTATGGCTCCAGCCTATCTTTCAGATATACTACCCCATCAGGCAAAGCATCGTACCACTCGCTTTTCGGAATCCAACAGTCTAGAAATACCTCGTACAAACCTTAAATCCTTTGGAGACCGTGCATTTAGCTCGTATGCTCCCACAGCCTGGAACTCCCTCCCGACCTGCATCAGAACATCCCCTGACCTGACCACATTTAAAAGAAACTTAAAAACATACCTATTTAGGACAGCATTTAGTGGGTCCTTGTGATTCGTCCTCGATGTGCTTATGCGTGCTGACACTGTTCATGCTGCCACTAACCACATTTGCATGCTGACCCAGTGCATGTAACCCCTAACCATGTTATTCATTTTGTTTGTTTTTCAAGCATGATTTTACTTACTATTCTATTGCGTATCACTTTGCAGCAAATGTAAAGCGCCTAGAAAGAGATTAAGTTCTCTGAGGGCGCTTTATCAAGTGCAATATTATTATTATTATTATTATATAATAAAAATAATAATAATAACACTAATAGCTCTTTTGTATACCACCGTAAGGAAACTTAATCTATATCCAGGCTCTTTAAAACTCCCTGCAAGAGACTCAATACCCAAGGGTTAGTGACATGCATGGTATCAAGCATACAAAAACAAACAAGTATCGTGCATAAGCCATAATGCAAAAGCAAACATTAAGACCCTCTTGACCACCAGTTAGCAAGACCCCAGGCTAGTAACTATGCACTGAATCATGCATAGACACACATGCAAAGCACACCGGAAGAGAAAGAACAAGCAAGTTCACTGAGGGGCAAAGGAAAAGCCGCCTGGAACAGATGCGCCTGTAGCTGAGACTTAAATGGTACAGGGTCACTGCAAGTAGTGGCCGGTGCCTAATGCGAGTGCCAGACGTTAGTTGCGTATGAGCTAAGGGCTCGATTACTAAAAGATTTCAATTTAGTGCAAGGGATGGCTAGATAAGTAGATGCTGAGGAGCATGAGTGGCATGAGAGCACACTAGAAGAGCAAGGAGGTCGCATATTAATGCGAGTAAAGTGACCAGACTGAGGATCTTGATATCGATTCAATGCTTGACAGGGAGCCAGGAAGTGCAGACAGTTCAGGGGTGACGTGGCAGCTACGATTGACGACAGACCAGATGAGCTACTTCGTTTTGCACTAGTTTCAAACGACTAAGGGTAGTGGCCGGCAGTCCAAAAAAAGTAATTGCAATAATCTAGACCCTCCTTATGTCAAAGCGAATGAACTAGTTTGGCTGTGGTAATCTTGTCTAAGCAGGCCCTAATTTGGGTAATATTCCTTGTAGCTGAAAGTAGGCCGACTTGACAGTCGAAGGTATGTGCTCATCTAATGAATGACAAGTTGTTTTGGAATAGTAAGACGAGTTTATGGGCAGGCATCATGGGATAGATGCTAGATGAACCAGTCTCGATAGCTAGGCCGCCGGTATTCACTAGACAAGTTACTACATGTAGTCACGTGTGGTGCACCGGTATATTCTGATCTTGTTTCCAGGTTATGTAGCAGTGCCTGATTTTGTAATGGCAGTGTTAAAAAAAAAGCCGCGATGCCTAATCCCTTGTAGCTAGCAACCGTGGATGTGCACTCAAGTTTCAGATCGCCTATGTCAATTGTCGTTATTGGATGGCTAAGCCCATTAAGTGACATGTTTTTAACCAATCTGTCGGTTAAGCTTATCATTTCTCTTCCTGTCGGACGGTGTCATGCTGCTTTTATGGGTTTCTTCAGCATCTGAGTACAGCCGCCATGCCATGTAATGACAGCTGCTCTGGCCATTAATTGTACTGCACGATATGCTGCCTGACTGGTCGTTGTGTCATTAAATTATATTGCTGCCCTTGTTCCTGCAGCCCAGGGAGTGCTGCAGGAACAGGCAGCACAGCTCCCGAATGGATCATCATTGAGCTGCAAGGAGACCTCGAGTCACGCTCGCAGGAGTCGTTTGCTGGAAAGCAAATTGGCAGCCTCATGTTCACAAAGGAGGTATGAATGCTCTTAGAAAATGTGTATAATGCATAGTAGTTTATGACGAATTAGTTCTTACCTGGTGTGTGCTGTACTAGAGGTGTGGCACTTGGCATTGTGTAGATTCAGTGCATGGTACTAACTAACGAGGGGTCCTACTAACCTCAGTGGCCCTGAGTGCCATCTTGTATGCTTTCGACCGACAATACTTTAGCTGTTTAACTCCCTACGCTTAAAGACCGTTGACGACAGAAGCTTTTGGTCTGCAGGTCCTAGCCGGTGGTACTCACTTTCACGATTCTTACGAAACGACAAACGACTCTCCTGCTGCTGACTATGGCACATCTTTGCCAGCCGTCCTGAGCTGCTACTTCCATGCCACTCTCTACCTCATCTGCTCTCCCGACTCAGCTATGCTTCTCACTTTCTCTTTGTTGCTTGAGATGAAGTTTGTTGGCTACCGAATGCGTACCGAAAGCTGCTGGGGCTGTGAGTGCACAGTTCAAAACTCTTCTTCGTAATACCCACATAGTCTTTGTGGCTTTGTGGAGTTACAGATGGCAATACATTATATAGGCTAATGTAATGACGGTTTATTTTATATCCCCCGGAGCCCATGATAGCTAACCCAAGGGTTTCTCGGTGCACATGATAGGCAATGTAGAGTAAAAATGTATAATGAAAAGAATACATATAATTCATTAGCGCAGAGGCCTAAGAGAACTGAATCTCTATTCATCGCTTCACATATGCAGCAGGGCTTGAGCCCACGACCTCTGTCGTCAAAGGCGTGCACCTTAACCGCTAGCCCAAACCAGGGCGGCATGTCGACCGATATTAGCAGGATCCTACTAAGCTCTGGGTGTCATCTTAAAAAGGTGGCCCATACAACTCTTTTAGTTCTACGCTTCTTCTTGATGTGTATGAGGAGTTGTCCCTAGACAAGCACAGTCCTATGATACACGTAAGACGCAGCTTCTTTTTTTAAATAGATTTTTTTTTATAGAGCCTTGAAAACGACTAGATTGTCCGTTTTTTGGAGGTGCTTGGACGTGCTAGTAGTAGTAGTAACAGTAGTATGAAAACAACAGTGCTACAGCTATGCTCATTTCCTTGCCTTATGCTACATCCAACCAGCACGCCTAAGACTATATAGGTGAAGGGCCAAGTGTTGGCTTTGTGCCAAACAGGACTTTGTAATTTTGCAATGTCTATACAATTTTGACCTAATAGTAATAATACATATTTATGGTACCCTCGGAGAACTTAATTGCTTGCTTGGCACTTTACATATGCTGTACGTGTAAGTGGTAGCAGGCACAATGTCAGCAAGCATAATATGGTTAGAGGTAACGTGCACATTGTAAATATATAAACATGATGAGTGGTACCTTGTACAGGGTAAGCACACGTGAGCACACAAAGAACAAATCACAAGGATAAATGCTGTGAGAAACAAGTGCGTTTTTAGCTTCGTTTTTAATGACATCGAGTCAGGGGTTGCCGTGAAGTCAGTTGGGAGTGAGTTTCAGTCTTTGGGAGCATACAAAGTAAATGCGTGGTCTCCAAAGGATTTGAGGTTAGTTCAAGTTTTTGCAATGCTATGTAGCTGAATGAAGGCAGACTTGACTGTGGAGCTACTGTGGTCGTCTTGTGATTGGTCTCTTTGAAACAGGACACAGATTTCGTGCAGGTACTACATGAAATATGCTGGCTAAGCCGATTTTGAGTGTTCAGCTTTCTAATTTCTGAGTCACATTTGGTTTGCCCATTACTAATAAGTAGGCTTTATCATCATTCAAGTTGAGGAAGTTTGCTGCCATCCCTGTGCAGATGTAAGCAATACATGCAGCAAGGGAGTTGAGAGCGAATTTTACTTGCTGGAGTCCTGTGATGGGTCAAAGCACAGGTACAGCTGTGTGTCATCTGCATAGAATTGAAAGCATAGATTGTGTTTGGCGATTACATCGGCAAGATGTAGAGTATGAATTGTTAAAAGAAGCAGACCAAGCAAAGAGGTCTTAGGTACTCGTACTTTAAGTGGTTCCTTGGATGATTTTTGTCATTTCACATCGTTGCTATGTAGTCTCTGACAGAGATAGGACCTAAACCATTGAAGTGCAGTGCCAGTGATTCTCAGGCGAGATGAGAGGCGTTCGAGAAAGATTTATTGATCATTAGTATCAAAGGCTGCCTAAAGATCAAGCAAAACTAGCAAAGAGTCTCTAACTGTCTGCATTCCTGACAAGGTAGTAATCAGTGCTGACTTTGTGAGTGATTAGCTTTAAAATAAGACATGGACTCTCTAGCTAGGTTTGAAATTTCAATGTAAGAGCTTAGTTCATGTGCCACTACCTTTTCTAGTGCCTTAGATAGGAACGGCAGTAGGGAGACTTGCATATAAGTGAGACTTCGGTGAGTTCAGCCTGAAGAAGATGGCTACAACAAGTATCCTTGATACTACAAAGAGGTCCTGTCGTCCATATGTCGTGGCTAGACCAACTTGGACAAGCTGATAAAAAGTGAAGCTTGAAGCATCAATTCACCCCTGCGAGGGCTCGTGTTCAAAGCCTGCAGACTACTACTAGGAAACTAGTTGGTAGATATACGATTAGGCATTGACTAGTTGAGCAAGATACATTTATGTTTGCAGGGAATGCAAAACAGAAGCTATGTCTGCCCGGCAAGCATTAGGTCACTCGTTTGAATTCGGCTAGTGCCAGAGCACACTGGAACCACAAAGACAGTGGCAAAGTCGAACGGTGCGATGGGAGTAAATGAACCATTTTCGCGATTGAAAATGTATGTTGTAGTCCTATATATGTACATATCAGTCCTTGCTCAAATGAAGGTTTCAATGATAATTGCATTCTGTAGTCAGAAATGTGAAGAAGAAATTTGGTGGCAGAGGAATCATGGTCTGGGACTGCTTATTTAGCATAAATTTGGCATCATGACACTAGACGTTTATTTAGAACCTCTCAAAAGTGTTTCAATACCTAGCACAATGAGGCTTCGTGGCGACTAGTTTCTTTTCAAACAAGGCTGTGAGTATAAGTATTATTTTAGAGCCACGATGCTAACGGAGTGGCATAGTCAATCTTAACACCTGAATCCCATGGAGTGTCTCTGAGATGAAGTGGATTGAATGCTTAGAGCTGAGGTGGCTCGTATCACATCTAGAGAATTGTTTTCTCTTAAGTTAACCGGACGTTTGGAGAACGACGTAGCCAGATGTTTGTGAAGGCTTAGTCTGCTCTAGGCCCGTGCGGCTCAGACAGGTTATATCTTATCACGATGGTGTAACTTCATTTAAGCACTAAAAATCGATCTACTTGTATAAAAGCTTTGCTTACATGCTACGTATGCCTACTTTATATAGTTTGCATGATTACAACAGGTTGCAGTAAAGTTTTATACATCAGAATAAGAACTTTTTGGGTCCGATGGCCGTTTAGGCATCTTCTCTGATACCTCTGGGCTCTAGTGTATGTTGTTCCCAATGAGAAAATTATCCTCTGCTGGTCATTTTTTATTTACCCTAGAAATGTGCAACACCGTGTAAATATTTCGTTATGCGACCATCTTGTAGCCAAAATAAGTTAAGAAGTGCTAGTAATATGGAACCAACTGCATAATCAAATCAGCACTTAATGATGTTATAGAGTGGTAGTTGTACTGAACATGTGTCTTAACTAGATAATTCATTTTAAAACAGACAATTGTACCTTTTTATGCCCAAGGGATCTAAGACAAGCAAAGAACGTTGCAAGCCCCTGCACCAGAGCACCAATGGACAAACGACTCTGCTGCTAAATCATCTGCCTTTGCGGAAAAAACCTCCACCCAATACGGTTAAAATATTCAGGCTCAGGCCTAAACGTCTGCTGCCAAAACGTCTGAGAATAGAGCTAAAACATTTAGCGCCGAAATGTTCACCTCCAACTGTCCTTTAACGTGTTATCTGCAGCCAAAATGTTTGAAGTCGAATCATCTGCTGCCAATCGTCTAAGAAGCCTTGATGGAGACTGTGTTTTGAGCAGCTCATAACATCTGAGAGGGGACCGTTGGACTGAAGCCTGCACGACATTGGGAGAGTGTCGTTGACTTGTCCCAGTGGTTAAGGTGCTCGCCCCGACCAAGGTTAAGGCGACTGTACTTGATGGCCGAGGTCGATGATTCGAGCCTCGTGGCATATGTGAAGCACCTGAATAGATTTTTCAAGTTCCTAATGCTCTATGCAAATGAATTATAACAGGAACCAACAATAAATCAGATACCATAAACAAGTGCATTTGAGACATCCTGTCCGATTAATGGTCCCCCTAAACAGGGCTACTGGAAGATGTTATAAACTTGGCTTTAGGCATTGGAAACTTGATATCTTGATGATTGCATTGCCATGGCAGCAAGCCACGATGTGCCTTGTGTAAGGAAATGCCTGTATTGGAACCTTAGCTTCCGTTGAGGCCAGCAGTATCCTTTAGTTGTGGTCTTGCATGTCTCAAAAGTACAGCTGTCATCGTGTGGCAGGTGTAGCTCTTTGTCGCTTTCCTTTTTGGAAACACACAGGGTCACAGTCTATGCATGTGGATCATATATTTTTACCTTCAGCTGCCATGAATGTGCTAATGGGCAGCTGTTAAAGTATATAGCAACATATGTTACTTTATATATCTCTCTGTAACTCCATAAAGCCACAAAGACTCTGTGGGTGTTACACATAAGAGTTTTATATAGCGAACCCAAAGCCTAGCAGCTTTCGGTACACATTCGGTAGCCAATAAACTTCATCTCACATAACAAAGAGAAAGTGAGAAGCATTGCTGTGTCAAGAGAGCAGTTGATGTAGGGAGTAGCATGGAAGTAGCAGCTCAGGACGGCTGGAAAGGAAGTGTCATAGTTGTCGAGCAGGAATTGTAGTTGGCGCAACATAAAAAAGCTTACGTAAACATAAGAAAAATGTTTAAAGCGAAACGTTAGCATGTCTACGTCGGTTATTTGTGCCAAAGAGTAGGTGCACTCCAGAGTAGCCGCCTTGCTTACCGAAATGCTGTGTTCCGGCTAGAGGCCGCTAGCCAAAATGCTTGCCTCCGATGCCGCTACCTTTCCTGCCTGCCTGCATTTGCACCACCTGCCGGTGCCCTTTCCGGTGTGTTATGAACAGCAACACGTAACGAGTTGTCTGTCCGGCAGGTGGTCCCACTCAGCTTCCAGTCTGCATTCAGCCGGCGAATTCACGCATACCTGCTGCCTGCCGAGTGGCTACCGCATTTATAAGCAAGCGCCACATCGCACCTTTGGCTGCAAGAAAGAGATGAGGGACTGGCAAGAGGCTGCTGGCACGGCAGCTTATCTTGTTGTGCAGTGACAGCTTATGAGCGATCTCGGCAATGTGGAAAAGAGTGCTGGGCAGCGGGTAGTCAGCTGGAAATAGTTTGAAACGATTTCCAGCTCCACTACTTGCGTGCGAGCTCTCAGATAACATTCTTGCATCTGGTCTAGCTACACGTGAGTCCGGCCTTGCTCATCTAGAGCAGGCTAACAGTGGTCCATGTGATGGCTTTTGCACATGGTCAGGTGTGCCACGGTTGAGGCAGGCTGCTGTGCTATCTGGCAGGACTGGGCTAGCCGGGCTGCTTTGTTTTGGGCAACTGGAGATCTAGTGTATGCTTGTGTGCCTGCCTTCACCACAACAACTCAGCAAGTCAGCCGAAAGGAAATTTGCGGTTTGCCCATCAAGTGACCTCAGCTTGGGGTGGGGCAAGTTTCTCGGCTTCAAGCTTGCATTTATTGCACTAGGACCAGGTTAAAGGGCTACTGTAGCCCACAGACTTAGTTAACTGGTCGGAATTCTGGGCCAGGACAGTTCGAGGGGAACTTTTATCCGTCAGCTGCTGACCATGAGGGGGAAAATTAATCCAGTAGCAGCTCCTTACCGATGCAGATGCTCTGCTTTCGAATAAAACTAGCTTTATGTCGTCCTTTTGTAGGAGCATGTATTGCTGATATCTGCCCTTGGATCGCAGCTCAAATTTAAAAATTAGATCACGATAAAAAGCAGCTTACAGTTATGGGCGAAATTTATATGTCATCTACTAAAATGACTATTTACTAGACGACGACATCAGCTCCACAGTCAAGTCGGCCTATTTTCAGCTACATAATATTGCAAAGATTTGGGCCTGCTTAGACAAGGATACTGCAGCCAAGGTTGTCCATACATTTGTGACATCCAGCCTCGACTTCTGTAATTCATTGCTTGCAAGTCTACCTGCCTATGCAATCAGGTGCTTACAGTTGGTGTAAAACTCCGTAGCTAGGCTTGTCTGTCGTGTGCATCGCAGTTGCCACATCACACCACTTCTTGCCGATCTGCACTGGCTCCCAATCAAGCAGCTTATTCACTTCAAGGTTCTGCCACTCTCTTTTAGGTTCCTTTATTTTCTGGCTCCAGCCTACCTGTCAGAACTACTCCCTATACCAAGCTAGGCATTGTATCACTCGCTTTGTCTTGCTCAAATCGTTTAGCTATGCCTCAAAACAACCTCAGATTCTTTGGAGACCGTGCCTCTAGTTCGTATGGTCTCACCGCCTAGAAGTCACTCCCAACTGACGTCACGACATCCCCTGAATCGATGACATTGAAAACGAAGCTAGAAACTTGCCTGTTTCTGACAGCATTTGGTGGGTCCTTGGGATTTGTCCTTTGTGTGCTTATGCCTGCTGACACTTTGCATGTTACAACGAACCATGTTTGAGTGTTGACATTGTGCAGTTACCACTAACCATATAATCATACTTTCTTTACAGCATCCATAAATTGCCTAGAAGGAGATTAAGTTCTCTGATGGTGCTGTACAATTATTATTATTATTACTATTATTATTATTAGCATAATGGCTAGACTAAAGTTGAGAGAAGGCTGAGGCTAGTGCTATATGCCTGCTCGGTACCCCTTCGTGATCCTGCTTGCTCTTATCCCGTGGCGATATATGCCCTGACTCTGTTCTCTTTCTTTCTCCAGTCTCTCCTTGTCTATTGTGGTTGCAGGTGGCAGCCAATTCCCCCATCGTCCTCTTAGCTGTCAGGCCTTGGTTAAGAGAAATGATCTGTGCTGCCAGGCTTAGAGGTGTTTGTACAGCTATCAGCAATTCCTAGATCCAAACCATACAATGGCATGCTAAGCGAAAAACCCCGGAGCAATCTAATGTACCGATCGGCTGATTCAACCAACAGTCTCGTTTATATAGCACATGGACAGCTTTAGAGGCTACCCCTATATTTGGTAGACAATGAAGGAATGCCTCCCACAATACTTGATTGAACCCACGACCTGAGTCGTGCCCAGAGCTAATACTTGGGAGGGGGCAGGCCGAGAGTGATGGATGTCAGTGTTATTCTCGGCTTAGCATCTTCGACAGCAGTTTAGCAGTTTGTAACTCATAATTTATTTTTTCCTACCTGTTGGTGTTATTTGTCAGACGATGCGAGGCTGTCGACATTGCAGCATAGGTATTTTTTATGCTGTTCTTTGGTCATCTGGAATTTTTAGTACAGTTATTGCTGATCGATGAAACCGGACCACATTTTTCTTATGGACCCCTTTGGTAGCTTAAAATGAAGTCTCTACTTTATGTTGGGCTACATCTGCTGGATCAGATGTACTTGGCTATATTTATTTACTTTGATCGGGTGAAGCAATTATTTTATGTTGTTCATGTAGAATCTTCCTAGTGCGACTTATGGTGTAAATATGCTTGAGTTTTTGCCATCGCTCATTCCTTTTACAACACTGTACATGCAGGTTGCATCGCCCTTATTGTGCCAATGCATAAATTGTTTATTCTGTCTTCTTATACCCGATTCCTCTTATTCTTCCCAACGTGTGGATGTGCACATGCGGCTCTCTCTCCCTCTCTCTGTGTCTCCCCCAATAAATGTTTGTCTCCACCTGTTTGTAACCTGTCTTTACCTCCTGTCCATATGGCCGACTCTCCCATGTTTTTATTGTCCCGTCGTGTCTTCTGTTTCATTGTATTTAATATTTTATATTTATCATCTCTCATGCTATCTGTTTGTACTTGGTTGACTCTACTCTCTATTCTCTACTAGAGGCATCTCGTGTTGCTATCTCATTAAATAACTCGGTGAAGTGCCCTGAAATAGCAAAAACTACGTTAATGTTTTTATGTAAGGGCAGGGTTTCGATAGATCAAGCCAACTAACCTTCAATTGGCTGCTAGGGTACCTATGACCTCCTGCATGTGGCAACCTGTCTATGATGTAATTTAATGTAATGTATCTCCGTATGTAACTCCACAAAGCCATAAAGACTATGTGGGTGTTACGCAGGAGAGTTTTCTATATCGCACTCGCAGCCTAAGCGGCTTTCGGTACGCATTCGGTAGCCAACTGACTTTGTCTCACGAAACAAAGAGAAAGTGGGAAGCATAGCAGAGTCAGGAGACAGCATTCAGTGGGCCCCTGTGATTCGTCCTTCACGTGCTTATGCGTGCTGACACTGTGCATGCTGACACTGTGCATGCTGACACTGTGCATGCTGCCACTAACCACATTTGCATGCTGACCCTGTGCATCTCACCCCTAACCATGTTATTCATCTTGTTTGTTTATCAAGCATGATATTACTCACCATTCAATTGCATTTCCGTTTGCAGCAAATGTAAAGCACCTAGAGAGAGATTGAGTTCTCTGAGGGCGCTTTATCAAGTGCATTATTATTATTATTATTTTTATTATTATTATAGGAGAGCAGTTAAGGTAGAGAGTTGCATAGAAGTAGCAGCTCAAGACTGCCGAAAAGGATGAGCCATCGTCGGCAGTAGGAGAGTAGTTGTCGTTGCGTAAGAATTGTGGAAGCAAGTTCCACAGTCTAGGACCTGCAGAGCTAAAGCTTCTGTAGCCAACGGTCTTCAAGCGGAGGAATGGGACAGCTAATTTATTGTTCACACAGGACCTGAGGGCACGAAGAGGAGAGTTGAAGACCGTGAGTGTGAAACCGGTTCTGCTCACCATTAGTGAAAAAGACTGGCCCAGCTGAACTCTTGAGTGGTGGCCACCGGGCCTTCAGCCTCTACTGGCATATACCAGAGCCACAATGCTGTTGGGCTCCACTGGCCTGTATTACTTTCACCGGCTTTCGAGTTCCAGATGTTTGCCTCACCTGCTGGCCACCTTCGCCCGGGACCCTGCTGTCCATGGACCGTGGACTCACCCGGGTGGGGCCAGGCTGCCGTGATACTGAGGTGTCGGCCGGGATCGACTCGTCGTCCCAAAGAGGAGACACTCTTGTAGCTGTCCTTAAACTGCAGTGCACCAAGCCTGCCAGATGCCCCAGCCAAAGGTCGATCGCCCTCATTCTGACCCCAGCCGGCCATTGTGGCAGTGCTACTCTGCAGCAGCAATTATCGGGTGCTGATCTGGTTCCACTGATGTTGCTCCGGTGGCAGGAGACACCTGCTGCTGCCAGTCAGTGTGCTGCTACTCATTGGCCCCCTCATATCACCTGCTCACACTTGTCTCTCTCTCTTACCCTGCTTGATAAGCAGGCACGGCTGCAAACCGTTTGAGAAACCGTTTGCTGTGTTCCTGTTGCCGGCCTCTCACAGAAACCACCGGACTGCAGAAGGGGGGGGGCAGCTGGTGAGTGGGCAGAAGAAGCAGTGCTGAAGCATGAAGTTGTGCTACTTGAGTCGCTGCCTCCGACTGCTTCTCGCCGTCTGTCAGCGTGCGTCTTAGCTTCTTCCTGGCTTGCTGCTTGCCACGTACTCTTTTTCTGCCGTTGTCAGGGAGCGCCTATAATGATTATTGGGCACCACATTCTCTACGGTAAGGTGTCGGAACTAGAGAAACCATTTGCTGTAATTCGTAAAGCTGCTGCTCGGCGCTGGCTTTCGGGCAGTGAAGAGCTTGCTGCTGCAGCACCTTCCACCAGCAGCAGCGATAAGGACCCGAGTTTGGCGGCACCTGTCTGCTACGATGTTCAAGCAATTGTGAAGAAAAAGATAATATTCAAAACAAGACCTAAGCCCATAATAGCCAACGTCCCAAAGAAGCTATGAGGCTGCTTGCCAGTCTGCTTTTGCCACTTGGCGGCATGCTGCAGTCAGTGCCTGGAGATGAGTTTATTTCATGCCCCTTGTTCGGCAGGTTGCGCATCGGTGTGGCTCGTGACTGTGCTCAGAAGTGTAAGAACTGACCGAATCCTGCTATTTCAAGGTGTGCCGACAAGGTCGTCAAAGCTTGGGCGTGCACGAAATTATACATCTCGGCACGCATGCTATACCTGAACTGTCTGCAGCCCAGTGTGATTGTTTTTATTAAAAGTCAATAGTCAATCAAAAGTCAATCACAATCTGGGCACCATCGCAGAAGGCCACGAAGCAGAACTGCTGTGCACGTGCCACCTTCAGTGGTAGGCAATGTCTCTCACAAAGCCGCGTGTCTGCTGCCACACATCCGAGTTCGACTGCATCGAGGTCGACTGACCGATCGATGACGGCAACCTGCTCCCGGAAGAGCCGGGCGTCCGGTGCTCAAGTAGTGCGAGGACATGTAGCTTGAATAAACGAACGAGAGAAATTGTGGTACAGAGGTGCACACGAGGATTTTTCAGTGATTTGTATGACTGTATTGAACAATGTGCATTATAAATGTATATACTGTATAATACATGGCCGGAACAGAAAAATCGTATTATACAGAACAACAACCAGGGTTCGTGCATAATTACTTGCACAACTCTTGCCGTGTGTGGGTTGTTGCTTTATGGACTTATCCTGGTGCCCAAGCATGCATGGTATCACAGTCGACTACAACATTATTAAGATACAATTGCATTCTTCTTTGGATGATCAATGATAGGCTAAGGAAAGGCTGGTGAAAGTTTCGAGGGCTCGTTCGTGGCTTCTCCATTCTGGCTCACGGATCAGTCGTATTTATCATTTTTTAACAACAAGTCTATCAAATGTTCTGCTTCTGTCAGTGCAACCGGTTCAAAGAGGGGGCAACCTCGGTCCAGCATATGAGCAGCCTGTTCAAATATAAAGCATTCAAGAGAAATTTACATCGATACTTATGAAACTTTAGATAAATATTTTTCTGGCAGACTGCTTATTGTTAATATTTTGCATTTGAATAGAGAAGTAAAGGGGTGCGATTTCAATGGTCTCATTTAATCCTTCAGCCACCGACTAACAAGTAGGCTCAATATGTGGCAACAGAATTTGTATTTGTAATTTGTTTCCTCGTGGAGTTGTCACTTGAACACTACACTACTAGGAGACTTAGTGGTGCCATATCATGCAAAACACTGATCCTATTAGAATATGCATATCACAACACATCCCACTTGGTGCTTTGCGGAGTTCACTAGAGCAAGAGAGTGTCTGCATTTACTATACTAGACGGAGATTGGCTGCCTATACTGCAATACATGTGTTGCACAGACAACCATAAAGAGACATAAATAAAGGTAATTCTAATGGCCCTATTTACTGGTGAGGAGCAGCATCACCACTGACCCTGTTGCCAAGCTGCATCATTTTAGATAACCCTTCGGGTTTCCTTCTTCCTCTATTGATTCGGTGGCACTTTGGACCATCTGGATCTAGCCAGCAGGATTCGAACCGGTGACCTCTGGATCGAGAATTCGCAGCACCAACCACGTAGTCAACCGGTATGTCCCCTTCTATACTTGAGATCTTGATTAGCCGGTAACTCTAGCTGATGCTTATCATAAAAATAGAATGCTGACCGAATAAAATAATCGAACTGCATATCCTTCTGACTTGTTGAATTTGATTGCTAGTGCTCCGAACCCATGTAGTCAGTTGCTAGAGCCAGGGGGGCATTTGCCACCCCCCCTCTCCCCACACAGCAGGCAGCACCTGGGCTGCCTCCTACTGGGTCCCCCTTTTGTCACCAACGATGAAATCATGTCTTAACTCCACTTGATTAACAACTGCCGAGTTAATGTCGAATAAACCTTATGATTTTGCTCTAAGTTTTTGTTAATTGAGGATCTAGCCCTGCCTACATGAAAGTTTTTCGGATCTTGCCCCTGTACATTAAAATTTTGCAGGCCATGCCCCTAAATAAAAATCCCGGCTCTACCAAAATCCTAATCCTTATAGCAACACCGGATCTTGACGTCACTGTGAAAGGTGGAAGATCGCCACTTGACAATCTTACCCAATGCAAAGCTAATGTCATTACCTCTGCACACGTCGTCGATTCTAAGGCTGGTATGTACACTCATGTTTACCGGTATTTATACAAGCTGCCAATATGGTTGCTACAAGTCAAGTCATGTAATTTTTTTGGTTAAAACTCAGTGAAACCTGGGACCCACAGTCTCTGGAAATGTTGCACAATAATATTTATTTAACCAGTCATAGTCGTATGCTCTGGGTCATTGCACTGCTCCTTAGTAGGATCTGGGTCCTCTGCAATCTTCAAGGACTGCCTGCACTTTGCTGTGGGTATCGGTGCTACCAGCTGCTGTGGCACAACCGCCTATGGCGTTAGAGGGGGTCAATAAGATCGCCTTCTGAGGTATGCAGATGGGACTGCTTCTCAATCGTCTATCTATGTCATCCCATAGATGCTCTCTGAGATGTAAATCCTGTGGCTGCCTTGGTCAGTCTATTACCTGTAGCATGGCAAAGGATTGTTTGACGTGCTTCACCTTCGACTGCTTTGGGTCTTAGATCTTCGTATATGTTTGCGGTCAAACTTAAGAGTATTGGGTGGGAGACTCTGAAGTTGCCATGGTAATGCCTACCACTAGCGTCTTTTGAGGACGCAATTTTTTTTAAATGCTACAGATGTAAATATGCACACTCAGTAATGTAAGGAGAGGCAATGAATGCGCTGCATATTTATAGCATACCTTTCCAAATTCGACAAGAAGGAATTAAGTCTTACTTGCCTTATTGGCTGTGACCTGTCGGGTTGGCCCGTTAATGGCCGAAACAAGGCAGTCAAAACGCTCGCTGTAAAAATTTCTCCGGCTTCATCCGATTGGAGATTGAGATGCTCTTCATCGTATGTTAAAATTGGCCTCGTTGGGATCTAGCAGAGCCATGCTCGATGTGATTGGTGTCACTTTGTCTACTATACAGAATAGACAGAACATCATAGAAAGTATGCAGAGAAACATAGAATTAGGGGCCTCTTTGCTCTTGAACTTGACTGATCTATATATTAATTGTCACACAAATCCGATGCAGATCCACGGGACATTGAGGCACACGCAACTCGTAGCTACCCTTGCAAACGTCTTGAGTGACTGTGCCTCTACGGGTTGCAGCATGTTTGCTATTTCACTACAAGAGTGTCCTGCCTCATGTGTCGTACTAATTCTAGTCCCGATAAACCTCTGTAATTTAAGGCAATGTTGAAAACACTTGGAAAGCTGGAAACAGTCAAGGTTAATGGGTTCCCTGTAAATCATGGCTTGAGCATATTCCCGTAACTGAGTTAAAGAATCTTTGCCGAGGTTTGGATCGCCATTTCTAGAGAGATTTGAAGGTATTGTGATTAATGAAATACCTTTTTTGTTTTGAAGTTTGCATTCGGGACACTTTAATTGATTGACCCTCCCCCACCCCTCTCTCGCCTTTGGGCTGTTGCATGGGCTTAGCGTGTAAAGGACTCATTATAGGCCATCTGAGTACTTCTGCAATTTTCTTGTTGCACAAAGTTGTCACCCAATGGTCATTGTGCTCAAGGAATTCCCACGTTCCGAGCCAGTTGCCACATTACTCCACTTCTCGCCGACCTGCACTGGCTACCGGTCTAGCAACGGATTGACTTTAAGGTTTTGTCGCTCACTTTTAGGTCACTTCATTCTTTGGCTCCAGCCTATCTCTCAGATATACTCCCCCATCAGGCCAAGCATCGTACCACTCGCTTTTCGGAATCCAACAGTCTACAAATACCCCGTACAAACCTCAAATCCTTTGGAGGCCGTGCATTTAGTTCGTATGCTCCCAAAGCCTGGAACTCCCCCCCTCCGACTTGCGTCAGAACATCCCCTGACCTGACCACATTTAAAAAGAACTTAAAAGCACACCTATTTAGGACAGCATTTAGTGGGTCCCTGTGATTCGTCCTTGATGTGCTTATGCCTGCTGACACTGTGCATGCTGCCACTAACCTCATTTGCATGCTGACCCTGTGCATGTCACCCCTAACTATGTTATATATTTTGTTTGTTTATCAAGCATGATTTTACTCACCATTCAATTGCATTTCCCTTTGCAGCAAATGTAAAGCGCCTAGAGAGAGATTGAGTTCTCTGAGGGCGCTTTATCAAGTGCATTATTATTATTATTATTATTATTACCAATGCATGTAGTGGCTCCGGATTGAATACTTAACCACATAAAACTGGGGTTGCAAGATAATTGGTGCTAGACCTAGCTGTCGCAGGAGCAGTAATTAGAGGAGGACGAAGCAGTGCCAAGGAGTAGTAGAGCCAACGAAAACATCGTGGCAGCAGTCAAGGTCGCCCTTAACTGGAATAAGCCCGTGTGCTTGATGTATAGTTCTACATTCGACAGCAAAATGAGGTCCTCACCTGACCGGGGCAAGGCATGGAGTAAGACTGGCCAATCATCACTTCAGACAAACATTTTTATTAGATCTATGCTTGTTGAAATTGAGCATGCTACCACAAACCATTCGATCACGCTTTCTTTGTCACATTGTAAAGTGCCTAGAAAGAGATAAAGTTCTCTGAGGATGCTATACAAATAAATTATCATCATCACTATCTAGGCCATACGTTATGGCAATCCGGTTCCTTATGATTATAACTCGTTAATCGCTGATAAGCTCTTGGAAAAGTCACAAACAGGCTGCTTTAGCATGCTAAGGCTTCACTGGAGAGCCTTTACTAACATATCCCGGCTTTTTTCATGCTTTGAAAAATCATCACTGATGAAATATGTCTCAGGTCACACTCACGAGAATAAGTTACAACTGCTTCAGCATTATTTGGGAATCTCTGGGTTGAGTTCTGAAATTGTGAATTCCACATTAGTGCTGGCTGGTCATCGTTTGGAGGCGGCTAACTGCGGCTTACTTATCTGCCTGTATATTAACGGTGTGTGATACAAGTTACTATATACAGTAAAGTCTTTAAGAACACTTCCTGGCTACAACACCACATTGCCCACGAAGCATTTATGTCCAGGTCAATGGTAAAATTCTTTTGACTGCTGACCTGGTTGCAATATGCTGGCTTAGGCTATGCGCAATTGCCATGTGCTAGTCTCGTGGCTGTATCGTTTTAACGATAAGGCATTGCGGGGTAGGGGAGGGGTAGAGAATGAGCCCTGAGCGGGTGAGAATAAGCTTATCTCCGCGTACCCACCACCTGCAGTGGACGCATGCACCGCTAGCCAGGCCGGATAAAATCAAGCTATTTGTTGTCCACTTAATACCGTGCGAAACGTACTGTCCAGCTCGTTTAGGATTGTTCCAGACGCCGCGACATCGCGCTAATTCCTGTCGTCAGGTCATTCCCGAACCCCTCCCAGACGGAGGGAACTCCCCGCGCTCGCTCATCATTCGGGATTTCTCCCGATCTTTCAAAATCTCACCTTTAGATACCGTGGGCTAGTTCTCAGCCTTATACATAACATTCCCCGAGCTGATGAGCTCTCCGACGATATGCTGAACCTCAGTACTACGCGATTAAGCCGCCCAAGGGGCTCGAAGCAGGACGTTCAGCCATGTGGCATGTTCCGAACTTTACACATCCGGTGGGGGATACCGCCCCGCGTTTCCTTAAATAAAAATATCACGTGTCCTCGGCTGCACACCAATCGTGCAGCTGTTTACCCGCCAGCTCTTCCTTCGCCATTTTTCTGGCCGCCATATTTCACGTACGGGTAACTCGTAGACGTGAGCGCAGCACAGCGGCGGTAGTTCTCGCCGCTGTCCCGTACTTGACAGGGCTCGGAAGGTTATCATGGAGAAACAATGACGTGTCAGACTTCGTCTGGAAATGGGTGCAGCTTAGAAGATTGCTACACCAATCTCTTTGCTTTGGTAAGCTGCGGTCAGCTGTTGCCTGAGCCTAACTCCTGTCATCCGGTTGAAGTTTCCAGAACGGTTGGTTACAGCCAAGCGTGCCGTCGTTGCCCCCCCCCCGTAGCGCCAAACTGGAATGGCATGTGTCTAGAGTGGTGTTCCTGAGCAGTAAAAGCCAATACCGGCCCGCGACGATACGCGCAAGTCGCCGCTCTGCTCTGGGTGCAGTCTACGCCATTAAACTTGGATTGTGCATTTGGCGATTTGTCGTCGTCTGTTCGCTTAGCTGCCCGTTTGGACGTCGATCCTCGCGACCCGCCTATCGCAGTTTTGGTTGTGGCTTCGCCAGAGTTGTGCCTTGTTTGGTCAAAGTCTTTCCGAGCTTCCGTCGCACCTTAACGACTTAAGGTTATGTCAGGCATGCGGCTAAATGACATGCATGGACGCACGCCATGGAAACGTCGGTTGCCGGACCTTCCTGGCCATCCCCATGATGCATGCTATTCTGCCGTGCAACATCAAGGTCTATATCCCAGCGAGCTCTTTCAACCATGCCACTTTCAGTGCGCAGTCTGTCAGTAAAGCAGTCTGTCAGGAAAGCGGATGCAGCAGGTGTTTGTAAGGCGAAGCATGCGTTTCGATGGCAAAAGGTTAGCTGTACAGCTTTTGGAATCCCCTGTGCTTGCATGTTCACTCACGTGGGGGCCATCCTCGTGCTTGTGGTGATGCCAGCTAATCGCTATTCCTCGGTTGGCATATGTCCTGCTCCTGCCTTAGCAGTAGCACGGGATAACAGCCCAGGAAGCTCATAGCTGCTTGCTTTTTCACTCACCCGTCTCCGCTGAAGGATTTGGCTGGGCAAATGAAGAACACTCACATTGTATCTGCATATGTTATGGCCAGTTGGAAACTGAGTTGAGTTGGTGACATCTGAACTTCAAAATCAGTTGTTCAGTCATGCTTGATTCAATTAGGTGTAGACAAGTTTGACCATGAAATCCTCATGCCTGATTTCTCTGCTTTTCGAACTGTAGGTGTAGGCCACTGTACTCAGCAGTGATTTCAGAACCCCATGTTTAGTTTTTTATCTCTGGATAGGAGGATGTGCATGCTGTTGCAATGTCTGAAGTTTGGGTGAACTCACTGATTGAGATGTAAATGTTTAGCCATTGAGGCTGTGAATCTGTACTTATTACTGTTTAATTGATGTCGTTAGAACTAGGATGAGACCCACTGCATACAACTCAATCCGACACACAACATGATCTGCAGCTAGCTGATAATGCCACACACACCTGATGTAGTATGCATGTCAATGTTGCTAATGATCTGTTGCTTTTTTAGGTAGGACGTATGGAAACCCAAATCCCGGCGGATTAAATTATGCATATGGCATGACTTAAGAGGGGCATTGCTCATATCTTAATAGTTTGTTGTATTTTAATTCTTTTACTTGGTCACACTTACACGTGCTTCACACAGCTCATTCTTTTCTGAGTTAGGGAAGCAAGGATATTCCAAACTTCTGGATGAAAGGATTTATCGCATGGAGGGATCAATCACTTTTCTAAAAGATTAGGAAATGATAGGCAAGAAAGGGGTATCGGTTGTGCAAGGTCATGGGAAGCAGTGCTTGAGAGCCAGCCAGACCTGAGGACTCTATTGGCATGGAGGTTTCAGTGCTATGGGAACAGGCAGTGTACTTCTCAGCAGCACACCCTACCTTGTCTGAGAGATGCAGCAGCTGGACCAAAGGAAGTGCGATGTTGATACCAGTCATTGCACAGATCTGCGGGGTGGGGGTCCTGCTGTTCAGCTATGTTCCAATACTGTTGGCATAGTCATTTACAGTACGATCAGGATTTTCATTACTTGCTGTTTTATCGCTGCTTGGCTACTGAAAATAAATTTTTTTTTAGGCCGATTTAACCGGCATCAGATGGCGACGGCTCCGGAGTGAAACCAGTACCTTGTTTGCTCAGCCCTTAGAAGATCCCGTGCTTATTACATATATCAAGTGCCTTCAAGCTGAGATCCTGTGCTCCTGGGCAAAGGTACAGTACAGCTATGGTGACATGCCGAAAGCAGCCAGCCAGCTTGGCTACAAAAGAGAGCTTTGGATCTTCTGGTATGGTGATGAGCCTGCCAATCTGGATGCAATTGTACCCAAAGAGCTTGTTGGTAAGTGGTCCCCTCGGGAAAGTTCTCTTGTGCCTCCCTTTCATCTCCCGGCTGTTCTGCTGAGAAGTGACAGAATCATGCTCACACCATCGTCACTGAAATTATAATCTTTGGGCTTGGAAGTCAGGATCTACTCTCAAATGTTGACAGCTAGACTAATCCCATGCCATCAGTTGTCCAGGTTACAAGTGGTTTGCTGCTGTGAGCAAGTGCTTCCCTTTTGTGTTCTGGTGCTTTGTTCACGTGTTGCTAGTATGAAGATATTAAGAGGGGGCTCCATGCAGCAGGGCTTGGTATGTGGCTGGCGTGCAGAGCAATCGTTGGCTGGTTTTGCAATGGTAGAACCAAGTTTTTTTATGTCTGCTAGAACCAGTATCATTCTTCCGGCCTGGTTGGAGCAGCTGTGTATATGTAGCTAATATTGCTGACCCTTCTTCTCCTAGTGTATGGCTGTTGCAACTCATAAGCCAAGCATCTTGTGAACTTTATAAGGAAACTGTTCAAGGTCTTAAGATTCAAAGTCACAACCTTGTCCAAGTCACTTGGCTGCAGGCTCTGAATCCTTGACACCAGCTTAGTCCTGCTTAACTTTTTTGTCGATAACAAAATGTCGGAATAGTGTGCTGTCATGCCTGTAGCTGTGGTCGGGTTTACTTACTGAGAAGTATTCAGTGGTTTATTATGAAATAATGAGAAGCTGATGGAAGTGTCTGCTTTGGCATGGTTATCTTAGATTGATACCTGGTTTGTTGTCACATTAACTCGTGGTGATGGCTTCTCGTGCAGTGTTGTAGTGCGCCTGAGCCGAGGCAGTGTTCTCTCTGGGTGCTATACAAATGACATACATGTTAATATTATCTCATGCTTAACCTGCTAAGGGCATTTGCATGGAGATAGTATTGCTGAGATACCTATTGCCATACCATGTAATGCTAATGTAAAAAACGTAATGCTGCAGCCATTTCTGCATGATGATTTGGCTATTTTCAAATTGTCAGTTTCGCATAATTTAGTGATAGATATGGTTTTAGATATTTAATTATAGATACGTATGTTCTTTTAGTGTACCTTTGCCAGCATTCTAGATCTTTAGCATCTGTTGAGCACTTGTGAGCAATCGATTTATAGGCCTTGGTCGGAGCTCGGTGTTTTGAAGATTATATGGGTAGTATCTGTAACTGGCGTGAGGTCTTGCATCGATACTGGTTTATTTAAAGATGTTTGTCTGCTGCTTGGTACTCTCTGATTATTTGAGCACAAGTGGTGCGATGACATAACTGAAGTGCATCCGCCATCTCATCAAGTGACTCATGCACTGGATCCGTGCTGTGTCAGCTAACAGGTTTAAATGTCTCCAAACTGCACCAGACATACTAATTACACTCACATGCAAAAGTATTGGTGGTGCATTACACAACGTTTACTTGTACCACCAAATAGCTATAAGAAACCAAAGCACCAACGGCAGCCCAGAACGATATTTTACCTTTAAAAATGACAGAATGCGTTTTGTGATTGCATTCTGATAATCTTTCCGATAGGCTCAAGGTTTGCCGACACAAATACTTAGCTAATTATGTTTGCTCTACCGACTGCAGGCCGTATGTGGAACTGCTCGTCCGGAACTCAGTTGCTATGGGAAAACACAGCACATGCAGGTCACATTGTTGCCTCTCGAAGGGTGGGTCCAAGCCGTGTGACACGAAAACGTGTCATTCGTGGGGGGACAGCTACAAACTGAAAAGTATTTTCAGCGTGGTAGCATGGACTTCTTACCAGGCTGTGGTCAGCCACACCACGACAAAAAAGGATGACTGGCTACTGAAGCTGGCTGGGTAAACAAAAAAGCCTCATGTCGAGCACTCTAGCACTCAAGTCTAGAAGAAGCCACCGACAAAGCTGTAAGTGTCGATATGGGTGGTTTGTCACATTGTAATGGTAGCACTGGGTTTTGCTTATTCTTCCCACGAGGACGTACAATCTATTGATTGCATCTACTTCCATAAGATCTTTGTCTCATAGCCAAGCTTCACTTGCAAAGTACATGTGAAACCCAAAATTATCACGTGCCAGTATCTCATGCACGTGCAGTCTTTGCTAGCCTTGATCGTGGGTGATCTTTTGAGCGTCATCAACCAAGTTTCTCGAAAGTGGAAATGGGCTGCAGCCAGGCACTGACTTTGCTGGACCAACCACTAATCATACTATATGCCGAGTGGCCAGGCTGCTCGACACCATTTCATGTGGGTTCAGGGTGACCCCCTCACCTGCCTACTGGCCTCTTCTCTGTGCCAATGCCTTACCCAACAGTGGCTGTCTGTTAAGCGATTTTCTCATTGATAGACCGAGTGACACTTGTGTTAGGTATTCCGAATGCATCTCATTACTGTCACTAACCTTTGATGACTCACCTTGCTTGGACTTGCAGTGACACTTACCTCATCAGTAGCTTTCACGAATATTCAGTTTCCAAACACAATCCTATGCCACTGAACCTAGTCTACTTTCTATTGCAAACTACTAACTCACTAACATTTGTTGGCGCCAATATTATTGACTGCATGCATAAATGCATGGTATTGCCATCCTTAAAGAATGGGCATGTCGAGAGAGAGAGCGAGAAATTGCACAGAGGCAGAGTGGGAGAGAAAGAGGCAGAGAAGAGAGATGTCATCATGTGTAGTTCTGTTGACGTTTCTGAATTATGTGCCTTAAACTTTGATTATGGGTTTGCATGGATAGAGGGTGCAAATAGGTAAGGTTCGGTGGAGTAGGAGTCAATGAACTGTTTGTCCTGACATAATTGTTCTAAGGTCAGCAGGCAATGTCTTTGTTGTCGGCCCCTTGTGTCCTAAGGAATGCTGCTGGCTGCCTGTGAATACTGCCCGGACACAGTGGACACCGTTGGCTATGCAGAACAGAATTATTATCATATGTCTGTAGCTGCTAAGTTGGCAGTGGATCGGCTACCCAATTAACAGTTCTTCTTTGATAGGCTTGCAATTGCTCTACTTGGCTACGACAGATATGGCTTCGTAAGCCATCTCTTCTTGCCCTGCTCAAGTGATACTGGCTCCTCTTAGGAATTGCTTGTCCTCCCTTCTGTCATCGTATTATAGCAGAACTCATGTATTAACTGTAGGCATTTATTTGATCCGGCATGTTAGCCATAGTTCAAGACGATGGCTGGGGTTTCATTTTGCTGTGTATGGGATGTTTTTGTCCACTTGGCATGTTATGAGGTAAACATTGTTGAAGCACCGGTGTGTGGGGTCGTTGATTAGGTCTGACTGACCTAAGTCCTTTCCAAGAGCCCTCTTGCAAACTGCTCGTTGTGGCTTGGCACTGGCTTGCCTTTTTCCACACCCCGAATAGGCAACCGGAAAAAACCTTAGTTTCATCAGCCCAATCTGCTTTGTCAGTCCACTGGAAAGCTTAGCGTTCAAAATTGGCCGTGTCAGCATCTCCTGTAGCATCTGCACGAAATCTAGGTGTCCTGTTTCAAAATGACCTTTCACTAGACGACCACATCAGCTCCACAGTCAAGTCTGCCTAGTTGTAGCTACGTAACACGGCTAAAATTTGGGTCTGCTTATACAGGGATGCTGCATCCAAATCGGTTCATGTTGTCACGTCCCATCTCGACTTCTGTAACTCACTGGTTGCTGGTCTACTGTCCACAGTTGCTGCAAAACTCGGCTGCTAGGCTTGTCCGTCGTGAGCAGCACAGTTGCCACATCACACAACTTCTCGTCGACCAGCACTGGCTCAAGCAGCTTATCGATTTCAAGGTTCTGTCACTCACTTTTAGGTCCTTTCATTCTCTTGCTCTAGCCTACCAGGCAGAACTACTGCCTCACCAGGCTAAACATCGTACCACCCACTTTTCTTACTCAAATCGTTTAGCTATGCCTCAAACAAACATAAAATCTTTTGGAGACCGCACCATTAGTTCATATGCTCTCAAAGCCAGGAACTCACTTCCGACTGACGTCACGCCATCCTCTGACTTGACATTTAAATTAAGCAAAAATGCACCTGGCTCACAGCATTTAGTGGTTGCTATTTTTCGTTTGTGTGCATATGTGTGCTGACACTGTGCATGCTAATGCAACCGTATTTTACATGTCGACACTGTGTCAACTCTTATCCATGTTATGCTTGTTGACATTTACCACTAACCATTTGATCATGCTTCTTGTACAACATATGTACAGTGCCCAGAATGAGATTAAGTTCAGAGAGAGCTATACCAATGAATTATTACTATTATTATTATTATAATTATTATAGCCCTTATCAGGAAGTGTGTAGAGCATCAACACGGATCCGAAAGTTAGCACGAGCAAGTGGAAGTGCTGAATAGTGTACCTAGGGTTTTAAAGCATTGCAGATGTGACACCCATCAAAGCATTGTCTCAATGCCTCTGGTAAAGCAAGCTGAACTTGCTACATGTATACTGTATATTGGGTTTCGTTTCAGGGATGTTTGGTCCTGCATGACTTTTCATAAATTTGTTCTTCGTGCATTGCCTATTGCCTATCTTCTGGGTGCCACAGCCTGAGCACATTATAGTCATTGAGTCTGGGGTGGGCTACTGTGATAACTACTTTAAAGTAGTATTTTGCACCGAATCCCAACACTGCATCGAGAGGGTGAGACTACTGCAAGCGTAGGTGCTCACTGGTAGCAGGCTAGCAAGATGTTACCAGTAGTGCAGCATGTGCCTTCATAACAGCTACTCTAGCTGCTTTTTGTCTTAGCCGGTGGACTCTCTTGTGGTAACAGAAGGATTACGGGGCCGTCCTCTGATGCCAATTTCTGCTCCACTTGGCAGTTGATTCTGAGCGGTCCTCTGCTATTTACGTGAAGCTGGCATTTTAGCATATCCTTGATGTCTGCTTCTCGTGTATGTTTGGACTTGAAATGCCACTAGAGCAGCAATGGATAGTGGCAGACCTAATGCAGCTACTATGTTGCTGTCCGTGAACATATGCTTCCTTTAGCTGTCATGGTGCTAGCGTGGGATTCTATGTTTTTTTCTAGAGGTGGAAGGCGGCAGCTGGGATGGTGGCATGAGTTACGAATGCCGCACTTTCATTTTTAAAGCATTGCACAACCGAATAGAAAGGTACAGAACTCGTGTTCGACTTGTGAAACTTGTGTTTAACTCACGTTGAAGCCTAAGCATTCTTTAATGCCAAGGCTGCCATCGAGCCAGCTTTGTCGTTTCTGAATTGGTCGTCTGCTTGCCCAGCTGCTGTAATTGCTTTCATAATTCATTTTTAGGTGCTTGCTATCCAAAAAGTATGTAAGGCTTGGCAGATGGTTCGTGCAGCCACATGAGAACTACTCGGATGCCAGGTTGGTTTGCAATGTAGTGCGGGACCACATTCGGTCTCGATCGGCTGCCTTACTAACTGCATTTAGTGGTTAAATAGTTACCTCGACGTGGGACTTGTCAGGATGGCTGCTATATATTACCCAAGAGAATTCCCTAGCAGTGTGTGTGGTCAAACGTTTGTAGTATGGTGGGCTGCCTTTATTTCCTTTTTTTTCTTAATCTGATTTATGTGATGTGCTTTCTCCCTGGTTTGCCGAAGCCCAGGTTGAAATGTTGCCGCCATCGCCCCTGCTTTCACTTGGCATGTTGTGGAGCCACTGCTGCATTGCTCACTCAGGTTTTGTTCCAATAGTCAAATGCAACCGATAGACTCCTGCCGGTGCATTGTACTCTTTCCACTCCCCTTCCCATGCTTTTTGTCATGGAGCTGCCGTGTTAGACTGGGCGCTGGTCGAATTGTTCATGTAGATAGTCTTGTTGATGAAAGCCCTATGCCCGTGGAGAAGATATGGCTGACGTTCGGCCTGTCGTTTTCTGGCAACTCCTGATTCCCATGTAGCTGTTGTGTGCATGCCGGTGGTCTTGCCCAAGTGGCCTGTAGTATGTCGTTGGCTTAGTGTTCGTTTGTATATGTTGAGTGTTGCTGTGTGCTCTACACACAGCACTACTGAGGTCAGGCGCATGCAGGTGCCTCACTATTCTTCGGCAGCACTGCCTGTCCTCCGTGAGATGGTTTTTGCCATCTTATGAACTCACCAGCTGCTATTTGCTATCTCTGCTATTAATGGCCAACTTCCATTGCATGGCAATTACATGTGGCTTGGATTGTCTCTGGAAAGATCCCTGTAGGGTCGGGGTCTTGCAATATCATCTTGCTCATTGTGTCTAAACGTCTAAACCCTTCCTTCTGTAACCATGTGCCTGGTAAGGCTTTCATACAAGCGGCCTTGGGTGGTTTTAATGCAAAAGGAAGGCAATACCACTGTTCTTTGGAGGTTCAAAATGCACGTAGTGCAAATTGCTGCTCTTGTGCATGGGTCTGCATGCTTGAAAACTTATGTAGTGGCACCCGACGAATGTATATTAGGCATGTAATCGATCACCTATAAAGATGTAGATGGTGTTTGTCAATGCTTATTCGTGTTATATTTGGACCAGCAATAGTTAGCATGTATGTTCATCCATTCCCATTAAGAAATACCTTCTTAGCACCAGTGTGGACATTTTTTATGCAGATTTGTCAAACATTTTGTATTTAGTTCAGCTAAGAACATCAAGTGGCAATGCTGTACTCTTATCTAGGTTATTGGTTGTCTTAGTCGTGCTTGTAGGTGTCACATCGTTTGATGTGGTTTGCCTAATGCCTGCATGGCCATCGATTGCGGATATTTTTGCTTGCAATTGTGGCTATTTTTGCTGGCATCACTGCCAGCTTCTGGTGTAATAATAGGCATTCGTAAGAATGAACATGTAGCTTTCCCTTGCTCTTACTGAAAGTTAAATGAGGTTTTGCCGTGACTGCTGAGGGAGAGGAGGATAGCTTGTCAACAGTTTTGCTATCATCGTTACGCTGTATCGCTGAGTGGCAGCACCTGTCTCAACCGTTGTAGCGTGCAGCTTTCTTTCTCCTTCCAAAACTTCTCACTTCATGGTGACAGCACGGTGTGCGCAAGTGTGGACGTTGAGAGGCATCAGCCACTGCTGCTTGTCAGTGAGCAGCACGTGCAGATTGCCCGCTGCTTGCCGACTGGCATCCCCGGTAAGCCTTTGCTTCCTCCACTCACCTGCCGTGCATTCAACCACAGCAATATAGGCTGGTGCTGCTGGTCCCTAACCCCTCCCTCTGCTCAGTGCTGCTGCTGAATGGCTGTCGTGAAGTGAATGTGACTCTGTGTGACTACCCACTATGTTACTCTTGCCTTCGTCCTTGCAGTGATTTTAGCCCCGTATAACTTAGCCGGAGTGCTGGTTGGGCAGTCGCCGGGCAATGAGCACGATGTAGCTGCCAGGAACCTGCTTCGGGACTGGCACAACTTCTACCCGATGGACAAACGCAGCTGGAGTTTTGACAGTCCGATGCTTCAGGCATCAGAGCAGCCTGGCAGTCTCGATCTGTCACCGTTGCTGGACGTAGTAGTGGGTAAGAGTTAATGATCTCGGCCGTGTGGGCCAAGTCTTTGGAAAGCAGAGCTGTCCTCATGCTTAAGTGTGTCGAGCTCCCTACTTAGATAGCTGCTCCAATTTCCTTGCCTACGTGAAGCAGCTGACTATGCAGCTGCATTTGCACATCTATGACATAACATGAGTTGCACTGTTGCCAGTTGCAACTATGGTGTATTGATTAAAAAAGTGCTATATTTCTCGAGCACCGAGCGTTTGCTCTAAATGATGATCGTCTTGGCAAGGATGGGATGCTCATTATCAGACGATATCTTTAACCTCTTCTTCACATATTAGCCATCGTGGTTTAGTTGTGGTTGTGCCTACTCTTGCCAGGTATGTTGTGTAAGCATGTTTCTCCAAACTTACAGGTGGAGTCCACATGCGATACCCTGCACAGTATGTTCTTATTCCAAAAGACTACCCTTCACCATCAGCGAACAGTACATTCATGCCTTCTGCTGGGTCTATGGATATCCCTTCCGACCTGCTGGCACTGGCTGACGATACTGGAGTGCAAACTGCTCTGCCAGGTACCCCACAGCATAAGACCGGCCTGGGTTGCAGCCGTGTTCGGCCGAGGCCACCTCCCCCTGCAGTCGAGGGTGTGGTTCAGAAGACGTTTGAAGAAGCTTGCATATTGTCAACAAAGAGGTAAAATTGTGGTGCGAACCTGCACACCTGTGTGGGCTTTTGTGCTTGTGTATAGTGATTTCTAAATGGTAAGTGCTGAGACAATTCGGAGAAGAAGGTTGTTCCAACAATCGAATATTTGTTTTGGGTACCTTTTGAAACCCAGACATGTTGGAAATGGGATCTGAAGCTTTGTCGATTCCCACATAAATGATACCATTAAAAAAATGATTATTCAAGCATTTCTAACCCAGAAGTAAACTAATAAGATTATCTACAAATAACGGATTTATTGATCTCTTAATCATATGCGACTCTTGCCCCAACTTGTTGAACCTTGGTACATTAAGGGACACCTTTGCAGCTTATTGAGGCACTTATTTATGACTTTTCAGCAGCTTCATTTTCAGTACAGCTAAATGCCTTGTAAATTCCACAACTCGACCAATACTTGGCAGATTAGCGTGAAATCTAAAGTGTGGGTTCAGCTTTGCTAGTACACCACTGCAGTAGCTCATTCCTGATTTTGGTTAGATACTTTGCTATACATGTAATCAAATGTATTTGAAATGTATATTCTGCAATTATGGAAATACGTTGCAAAAGTTATCCAACCGAAATCAGAAATGAACCACTGCATTTGTTACTAGCAGAGCTGAACACATTTGAAATTTTAAGTTGAGCTATGCAGTATTGGCCAAGGTGTGGAATTTACAAGGCATCTAGCTACACTGTAAATGAAGCTGTTTAAAAGTCATAAGCATTTACTTCAGCAAGCTGCAAACATGTTCCCTTTTGTAACGAAGATTCGACAAGCTGGGACACAAGACGAATATAATGCAGATTGGTAAATTTTTATTTGGAGATATGTTCTTTCTGGTTTACTTCCGGGTTAGATTGTGGTTTTTAGAATCTGTTTTCATTGCTTTCCTTTAATATAAAAATTTCAAAACTTCAGACCCTATTTTAACACGTTCTGCTTTTGAAAGGTACCTTAAGCAGTTATTCGATTGTGGACCCACTTCGAGCATGTGCTTGTGAGTATGTGTGTGCTACTTTCTCGAGGCACTTCGGCGTTTGTATGCAGTCTCTTTACACATTGCATGTTGTATGCTGACAGTCAAGAGAGCCCCTTAGAATAGGGGGAAAATATGACCATTAATTTAAATAGCACTGGTTTAGCTGTGAAGGTGCAGTGGAAGCACCGTTGCTACCTGGTGGTATACTTAATTGTAGACTGTCTCTGGGGGTGTGATGGTTGGGATAAAATGATTTGTTCGTTCTGTGCTGCAATTTGGTTTTTGTGTAGAAAAACCAAATGGTCATTGCAAGAACTCGACAAGAGAGTTAGTTTGCTGTGCCAGTAGGGGCTGCTGCCCAGGTTGTCCCGAGAATATCATACCCTCTAATTTATGTCCCTTCAAGCTGGCTAACGGTAGGGCCCCCTTTTTTATTTAGCTGCACGTGTTTTTTATTTAGCTGACCATGACTTAGTGTGTTTCTACACTGGCAGCTGTCATTACCATACCTATAGTGAGTGACCTGCTGCTGTTGCTGACCACTTGGAACTCGGCCGCCTCACCATACTCGACTTGCAACGCTCAGTGTACATCACACTGAATTGGCTGCTTGGAGGCTCATGCATGCTAGTGCATCACCTTGTACCGACCGGTCGGTGAGGCTACACATTTTTGATAGGTGTGGTCTTAGAAAGGGAGATATAATTGATTGATTACAGTGCTATGCAAGCCCATGAAAAGTATGTTACGCATGTCAGCAATTCGGCTGCTGTTACTTGCTATTGACCCCTTGACTTAAATGTCTGCACTTGATGAAAGGCTCTTCGTTGTTCAACCTGTGCTCACTGTTCCTTTACAGCTGCATTTTTGTACAGTTTGTTGTATTCCAATTTCGGGCGTTTTTGCTCGTGTGGATTTCAATCTTATTAGTTATTTCTTACTTGTAGAGCGCCCGTTTCGAGCTCAGCTGCAGCAGGTGCTGGCGTTAGTCAGTTGGACGACGAGCCGGGCCAATGGAGTCTGTGTGATCCTTCCACAAAACATAATTGTGTCTGCGGTCGGCAGGCTAGTGGTGCATGCAAGTCGTCGATGCAGCCAGTTATCGGCAGCCGGGGAGGCCCTGCTTTGGCTGCCAGGCAGATCTGCATGAATCCTACTGCCCCGTTCAAGCAACTGAAAGTGGAAAAGGATAATTCTGTAATGCAAACAATGCCAGTCAAGAAGCTGTCTTTCCATCGGAGGCTTCAGTGGTCTGCCATCCCGAGTGCAGCTGGTACCGGTGAAAGATTGGCAACATTCTCATGCTACAGCAGCCATCGTAGAAAAGTAAGTGTATTGTTGTTGGACCACCACTTCAGTTGGTTATAAGCTGCCATTTTATGTTTATGTGGGTAGTGAGAAATTTTTCAAGTGAATTTTGTGTCCTTCTCAAGCATAATATGTATTGCCACTCTAATCATTTTGCAGGTTGCCGATCAAGTTGTTTGTTTTACTTTTATGTTTGTCTCATAAAACTCTTTTAAGATCTTGAAGCCTACAGACTGATTTTTAGCTATTAACGACCGTCAGGTCACAGCATGAGTGCCTGGGGTTTACTCACCCTCATGCTTAGAGCCCTCCAGTTTTGTCTGACCGCATTTTAAGCAGTAGGTAGGATTGCAGTAGCTAGTGTTGTCCTGTACTTGGTGCTGACATTTTGCTGTGGTTACCTTTATATTTGTCCAAGTCTTAGTTTGATGGAACCAGTAATTACGTGCATTGGCTTACTTTTTACGTGTTGAAGATGTCAATGCTTTGTTTATTCAATTGAATTTAATAAACCGAGTTTCTTGCAGGTAAAAGACAGTGTGTCGCCTCTGTCTGCTGTTACATCTCCATGTGTTGGTGGACCGCAGTCGATTGCTGCTGGTGAGAGGATTATGCCCACACTAAGCCCACAAAATCCATCAAGAGATTCTGCCAACTCTGCTGCCAGTGAATCTCAGTCTTCGCGACCATCACATCACAGCTCAAATCAGAACGGAACAGCCTCTGCAGCTATTTCTCAAATTTTGACGGATCCATCTGCATATGTGCCATTCATCCAGGGACAATTTTCAAAATTACCTCAAGATCTTGTTGCTGGCATGCCCTCGGCTGCTTGTAGCAGCCACATGCAAGTAGAGCGCATCAAAAGACCACATCTACCCATACATCCTGCTATCGACTGCAATCGTGTCGTCGACAGTGAAGATCTGAGCACGCCGTCTCTGTATGACTTCGAACCATCTGATAACTGGTATGTGTCTGGTAAATTTCGTCTCAATGCAGGCCAAACCATGTAGTACCACGGCCGGTTGACGTCTTGCAGATATGTTGTGTGCATTTAGCACCTCTCTTTGTGCATAGTTTGTGAAGCCATGATTGGTTCCTTATGAAGACTGAAAAGGAATGCCAGATCAAATCTGTTTTTCACGTGCATACATTTAGGTTGGCTCATCCGATGAAGAAACTGAAGCTGCTTCCGGATCTGCATTCCGAGGGGCTAGTTACACTTACCAGCCAGAGGAAAGCAATGCCATACAGCCTTGTTTGCCTTAATAATCAGGCATCAGCTGCTGCTGCCTTGGGAGCTGTGCAAGGGAAAGGCAGTGCAATCACTGCAGAATGTCAGCACTTGCCATTAACAGAGACTTGTGCTATCTATCCGGCCTACGATGCCGACCAGCATCCTGTTGCATCGCCTCGTGTGGTAGCACAGGCTGCATCTACAATTCCTCTGAGCACTAGCCTCGTGGATGAGCCAAGTATGTAATTTCTCGAATTCCCAGTGTGTAGTGATTACATATTTTGCAGTGGTCCAGATTAGATATTGCAGAGTTATTGGTGTGAAAGGGAGTCGTCGTGGTGTGGAAGCCTGGCTTCTTGATATTGTGTGGCTGCCTTCTACTGTGCGCTGGTTCATTGCCGTGTTTCAGACGTTGGGTCTAGATGCAACAGCATGCTTGTTTGACTGGTAATGAACGAATGAGTGAGCAAGTGTGCACTTCTTTTTTATACTTGGTTCATGTCATCTGCATCAAGCAGCAAATATGCACACTAAACACAAAAGTACTTATATTAATAGGAGTTTGAACTGCCTTCTTTATTTCATAACTTCTTATACTTGTCGGGTCATTTACTTGGTCAGCTTTTGGCAAATACCTGGAGTTATGCAGTCCCACGGCTGCTTAGCCGACCATAAAGATTTAAGAGACAAGACAATGAGATGAGTTCTTGGCTCTAAGTGAGCACCTCTGCCTGTCCAGCAGATTCTCAATAGGATTGAAGTAGGAAGATTGGCTCTGCCTACAAATGACACGCACACCCGAGTCTGCAAGGAATTGCTGTTGGCCTTGCTGCAAGTTTGGGGTCATGATCCATTGGCCAAATGTAGTCCTCCCATAAGAGCTCTGGCACAGGGCAGCACAACGATTTGGACGTCTGTGAACATGTTACTACCCTTAGTCCCGTAAATGCAATGAATAGTTCCAATGCCGAATGGTGTAAAAACAAGCGCACTTTCTACCACCATACTCCCACATATGGTTTTCCTTTGGCCCAGTGCAGCTGCTTCCAATAGGTGGTCATTCCTTTTTTGTCTGACCACGCGGCCGGCCAGAGCATGTGACAAGACGTCCACGATATCACCCTGAAAATACTTCAAATTGTACCTGAAAATCCTTTGACCTTTGATTTTGCTGTTTAGTTCCTTCATCTTGCCAATGGGTGGAGAGCACATCATACGTTGTTCCATTTCTTAGGTGCAGTCAGGTAGTGCAAAAAATACTTCGTCTCACACAAGCAGGAGCATCGAAAAACCTGAGCAGGATTGCTATTCAGATTTATAAAAAAAAAACAGGTTGATCTAAAAGTCGACCAGTACTGAAGGGAACCTCCTATGGCAAATTGATGCCCATCTGTCAATTTCTATTTGCCTTCATGAATACTTTTGCCTATGAGTGTATTAACGATTCTTAATATTCGTGATGAGCTAATGGTTGTTAAGGTATTTAAAGTTTGTAATGTTGTCTGTCTTCATAGACTTGGATTAATCACTGCCTAATGGTTTGTCTCCAGGTCTTACACCGAGCTGTGTTGGCCCTGTGGTTAAGGTGTTTGCCTGACCAAGGTTAAGGTGAATGATACTTGCCCGAGGTCGTGGGCTCGAGCCTTGTGGCATATGTGAATAAGCGCCTGAATAGATTACATTATTTTAGGGCGCTATACAAATGAATTATATATATATATATATATATATATATATATATATATATATATATATATATATATATAATGACATAGCTGTTCCCAGTTCACTGGCTCTAGCCATTGCACAGATTTACACGTGAAACTACAGGTTTGTTTGCACTGGAATAAATCGGGCAAGTTGCATTTCCCTATGGACGAGAGGCCTTTGCTGCGTTCATAAGCGATTGTAAAAGCAAGTGCTATTCTTAATAAAGGGATGAAGTGCATCCGCGTCTAGGCGACGTGACAATGTCTATTCATAAGGTCTTAGCTTTGCACCGTGTGATGTGCCTGCCATTATCTTAAGAAATGCAAGGGAATGGTTTATATCTGCTTTTACTTGTAAATGTCCTTGCATTTTGTTGAATGATGCTAGCTATCCACCATTCAGAAAAGTGACACTGGTGTAGCATTGGTATAGCTTAGCTTGCCATTGGATCTTTGGTGGTTGTGGCGAAGATATAGGATGTTTTACATGCACACATGGCCAAAAAATGTTGCACTGGCAGTGCTGTGCTAGGCCTACTGTTGGCCTGACAGGCTGTGTTTGCCTAAGTCCTCCCATGCACTCGACTAGTTAACTCGTGCAACGGAATGTTGTGTGCAGGACCTTGATTTTTTTTTACAGAAAGCACTCGGTCAGTTATTTCGCCATCAAGTCCCATGCCGCTTCCATTTGGTACAGGGTTAAAATCAGTGAATTCTCTTCAACCTAAGCTCTCAGACCTGGACAATATTTTTGATACTACTGAAGAAATGGACACCGTAAGTAATGAGATGACCTTGAAAAGTTGGTAAAGCTTTTTAACATTTAGGTATTGTGGTCTCAGTGAGGCTTTATAATTTGTCATACTTTGCTGTAGTCTCTATCGCCTGATGGCACCCACGGTGCTGACTGCTTTCCGAATGAGCATGGGAAAGGCTCGAGCTTAATGAGTGCTGTCGTCAATGGTACGATTGGTAAGTAAAAAAACACTTATGCTTTGCTGTGGTTTTTCATGACATTCCCTGCAAAATACTATGACTGGCGATAGCTGCTCCTGCGACGATGGTATTTCATGTTGCTGTAATATTTGCCTCCACGAGTTGAATGATTAGCCCGAGCACGTTTATTCACGATTATTTCCTTGTGTTGTAAATATCTGGGTATGTTGTAGTGACCTTCACAGCAGGCACCAGCAACGATAGCAATGAGGTTTGGTGCCTAGCCGGTCTGTCGGGCTCCAAACTTCATGTTGTTGTTTCGAAAAACTATTCCGGACAAAATTATTGTAGGTGTTTCCGAACTTAGTCAGATGTTTCCAACACCGCCATCATTAGAAGGGGGCTCGGCATTATCACCGGCAGGATGTCACGATGGCTTTGGCACGATAGAAACCCACTGTCAGTCTCAGCCGGCTCATTATTATGATTCGGCAGCCAGCTCGTCATCGGTTGCATCGGCAGCATTCACCAAGTGTGACGAGAAACAGGCACGTTGGAGCATATGCTGCATGCATTCGTCTAGCAAGCTGTATTTGCTATCTGCTTTTATATCTGCTCAGCCTATCATTTCATCGAACTGAGCGGGTTTGGGCCTTGCATTGTCTTGTCACAATTAGTCACTGTGTTGATATAGATGTTGTACAAGTGTTAGAAGCAATGCCTTCGAAATATAATAAGAATAGACCGAAAGTCGGCGCTCTCTTTGAAGAGAGGTAGTAGTCAGTGAGCATTGTCGAGTTAAGACCTTTTACTGCCTTATACTGATGCACTAAGCACCAGATAATCATTCAAGACAAACGTTGGTGCATATACGCAACCCATTGTGTGACGAGTTATATGCAAAACGCCAGGAACGGTGTCCCTGAGCATTTGGTGGATTGTGAACCCTGTTAGACTTTTATGTTGAGTTTGGCTTATTGATTTTGAGGTTTTGTATTTATCTTTTATGCAGTATCAAAATGGATTTAATTACGAAGATTTTTTATGAAATGTATTGCCAACAATGTGATTTAATACCGATTTTGTCTCCCAAGTAAGATTAAGTAGATTCTACTTAAACCCACCTGCATCCGGTAAAGGCACGCTGTTTTGTGTAGAACCTATGAAGAACACTCCAATAGTAGCCCACATTAATCTAGATCCAAGCACATTCGTATCGACAGCGTGTGCTTATTTAAAGAGTTGACTGGACACTTCTTGGTGTTTTGCTCCCCCATGCCACAAACTGTACATATGTACATGCTAAGCATTCGGGTAATGCAACCAAGTCATTGCTTCTGTGTTTCTCCTTTGTTCTGTCTCGGCTTAATTATTGTAATTCCCTTCTCGCTGGGCTACCGAAAAAATCAACTAGGCAACTGCAGATGGCTATGAATATGGTTGCAAGGCTAGTTTGCAAATCCCAGAGGTCTGACCACGTATATCCTTTGCTAAAAGAGCTAGGATGGCTGCCGGTTGATCAACAGATACAGAGGAAAGTTCTTACGCTGACCCACAAGGCCCGCCACGGCTTGGCTCCTTCGTACCTAGCTGAACTGCTGCACCAGTTTCAGCCTCTTAGCTCCCTCAGGTCCTGTGTGGACAATAAATTAGCTGTTCCATTCCTCTGCTTAAAGACCGTTGGCGATAGAAGCTTTAGCTCTGCAGGTCCTAGACTGTGGAACTCACTTCCACAGTTCTTACGCAACGACAACTACTACTGCTGCCGACTATAGCTCATCCTTTCAGCAGTCCTGAGCTGCTACTTCCATGCTTCTCACTACCTCAACTGCTCTTCTGACTCGGCTATGCTTCCCACTTGCTCTTTGTTGCATGAGATGAAGTCTGTTGGCTACCGAATGCGTACCAAAAGCAGGTTAGGCTGTGAGTGCACTGTGCAAAACTCTCCCTCGTAACACCCACATGGTCTTTATGGCTTTGTGGAGTGGATGGAGATACATTACTTTCCAGTGAATAGGCCCAGGTTTTCCTTAAATACTGTCATTCTACTCCTGTTACAAGTCCACTTTTTGTGTGCATGTGTGTAGTTATGTCACCTCCTCAGGTTGCCGGCTTATATAAGGAATGTGCACTATACTCACGGGAATGACTAGTATTCGCTGGATGTTCTATTTTGTTGCCCACTGGCTCTATGTCTATTTTAGTGTTGCTGATTAGCTGGTTGATTTGTCGACCAAGCTGGACTGAGCCGAGGCTATTAGTTCCTGTTGTGGGATACTTAAAAACGTGGCCTAGTGCATGTATTTGCCTGCTTTTTTTGGAAACTTTCGTGATAGAATGGCTTTGACTTACGTCATGTTGCATTTGCTTTTCAGGACTCACCCACTCGCTTCGTACGAACGCCACAGTTCTCAAAGTATGTCACAAGCATCAAGTATGCGCCCATTGATCTTCCAAGTTCTAAGCTGCTGCCTGTCATCTTGCCAGCAACCCCACAATGGCATAATGCTGATGCCAAGCTCGGAAAATCACAGCCTACACCCAGGTGAGTTAAGCACCAGAGGGTAGTTAAGCACCAGAGGTAACATTATTGTAATTAGCTTTTCTGTCACCATTGAAGGGGCACCGACAGCTTGCACCCGCCTTAAGAATTTAAGCATTTGGCTGTAATGCTTTTATATTAGATCGGCTCTTAGTTTTACTTGGTCAGAGCGTGATACAAAGATGTTTGACGTGCCTGAAATTGAAATTGGGTGGTCTCTGAAGCTCAGTTGGTATTTGAAATTATTTCATTCCTCTTATTGCCTTCTACCTTTGTTTTTTTTTAATAAAGCAACTAAAGCTAGAGCACTCAAACGAGTGTTGCCTTTGGCTGACTTAATCTGATCGTAGACATGGTGGTGTGTTACATTTTTTGTTAGCTAGGTTAGGAGAAATATTTTCATAGTACTCATTAGTCAAAGTTGGCCCATGCTTGTGGCTTTCTCAGGTAAGCCGTGTATTTTCGAACAGCCAGATTGTGAAGCAGGTGCAAGCACGGCTTGTGTATTTTTTTATAAGTATTTTTCGAGAGCATATCTGGATGCTCAAAAAGCCTATTGTCATTTCAATATACAGGCTCGCATAGTATGCTTATCCCCAGCAGCCTAAATGCAGTGGAGCTCACTACACTCAATCGCAAAATGTCCTTTCAGTATGTCTGAAGCTGCTGTGGTTGCTCCTCCGTTTCGCTAATCAAAGCATTTTCTACGATGACGAAGCCCATCATAATAAAGTTGCACTCAGCATGCGAAAATATGTATTGACAGCCCACAAACCCAACATATACTACTAGTATGTTTTTAGTATGACGTCATCCGACCCCAATTTTATGTCCTCTTATCCACAAAGGCAGAGGACAAAGGAGTTGTCTCCTCTGCTGTAACATTGCACAGCCATTACTGGTTTACTGTTTGTGTTTGTTTATTAGCCTGTGAGTAGGACCACTACAGCAATCAACGGTGATGCCATCGGATAACTCCCGGCTGGCTCGAGCCCCCAGATGTTCTGCTGCTTCGGTTTGGCTCTCGCAAGCCTCGACGATGAGAATTAGTGGGTGCAAAAGATTTTTGCGACTCAGTGTAACTGGTATTGCATCAGCGTATTGGGTAAAGTCTCGTTAAGACCCTTCGCAAGTCTCATTTCTGTATGCAAACTAATTTTGCAGCTTCTTCTCCAAGCCATCAACAGAGGTAACCTCTCTGTCAGCAGCACTGCAGCCAGTGTCATCGTTTAATCATGAAAACAGCATGTTCTTCGTATCACCATCACCATCAACTGTTTCTTGTTCATCTCACCTCGTGGGCCTTGATAATCCGTCGCCTGCTTCTTCAAGTATGGCTAGAAAAGTTGGTGCCATTCCAACCCCAGTTGATGCATCTATGCTCGGTGCAGCACATGCCAGCATTCGTAATGGTACTACATTGTCAGAAGCAAACAGTCTCGTTGTCAATGTTATGCTGTCGGACAGTCTGCTCAACTTGTTTAAAGATGCAAGTTTCGACAGCTGCAACATTTGCATCTGCAATACGAACATCAAGGGTACTGATGTAGGCCTCTACCTGCCGGACCCGATCAAGGAAGCCCAATACCGATGTACCTGTGGCTTCAGTGCTGCTGTTAATAGATCAAACGGCTACTGTTCAGGTCTTTTCTATGAGGATGAAGCTGATATTACGGGCATCCGTGATGACCGGTTTGATGATCATCGACTGCCTTTGGACCCCACTGCACTAGCTATAAAAGAAAGTGCTACATCGTCTGACATGCCACTTGGTCCTACCGACAACAGCAACAGTGTGATGCTAATAGAACATTGTGCAATTACGTACAGCACCTCCTTCTTGGCATCTCAGAAAATACCATCAGCAATAGCCAAAATTCATGCAACTGCTGCCTTCTCACCTAATGCTGAAAAACGGCTGAGCCTGCACCGCTCAGGTGAGTGATCCTGTTCAGATAAATGGTCTTTACATCTTTGCAGAGCATGTCAGTTTCCAGCTGTTGGTACAGAGTTCAGCAATTTAAGCATGTGTATATATAAGTGTGCTAGAAGAGATTTGGTTCTCTTACAATGCTATTTAGATGTATTTTTATTAGTATTATTAATATCGTTATTATGGTTGCATGTTTTCTAGACGTCGGCATTATATTGCTTTCTGCCCTGGAAGCGGGCCGGACGGCTGCTGGCGGCAGTATGACAGCAACTGATCTGGCCTCGCTTATAACTGCCAAAACTCCGGCATGCCTAGCTGACTGGCCACTTCCACCTCAAGTAGTGCCGTCCCGGCAAGCCCCGAGCAGAGAGTGGCTCGAGCAGCCCAGATCCACTCGGTCGGCAGACGTGATGATTGCATTGAAAGGGTTGCAGCACATCTTGCAAGAGGCTTGCCATAAAAAGCGAAGCACACGCTTATGGGACAGCTCGTACGTCGTCAACGGCCCACTGACTTGGAAGGACTTCCACAAGATGGCATGGCGAGGTAGTGAAGATGCTTGCAAGCCTCAGCCCATCCCATCTATACTTGTGGGCTCTGATAAGGACTGGATCAGCTACTCGCCCTTCGTCCTCAAGTACTGGGTGAGTAGCACACGCTCAACCTGCATTTTCTAAACTGCAAGCTTGTGACAGTAACTCGGCTGCCATTTTATCATCTATATTTTTGTATCGATCTCCAGGAGAACTTGCTGCTTCGCCCATATGGACGAACTCACAACTTGGCATACATAGTGCTAACTCCCGACTGTGGCAGCAGTAGTAGTACCAGCAGCACCGGCATATTGTCTTCCATTCGAACCTTCTTTCGTGAGCTGAGTACCATGTATGAAACATGCCAGCTTGGTCGGCACGTTCCTCTTGATCGCTGCCAGAACCTGAGCGACGGCATTATTCAGCTGGGCAGGAAAATGACTGCGAAGCTGGTGCAGCAGCAACAAGCCGGGTCTGAAGCCGACAGCCAGAAGTCGGGTGCTGCTGCTGGAGTCGGTGGTTCCAACTACAGCTGGATTAATAGCCTAGGTAGATATCACTGCATTGTCTGTACCGAGTAGTGTTCACGGCTCCTACGTTCACTTGTAAACTGCATGCGTTTGCGAGCTCATTTGTGGTCGTTTGATGTTAACTTTCTGCATTTCTTGTATCGATGCTAGGCAAATGCTACACTAGTCGACGTTAAGGGAAATGTTTAGTGACATGATAAGAGTGCGGTTGTGGTTCGGTGAGACGGCACGTTATAACATTATTTAGTGTGTCCCTGTAATTCGTCCTTTATGTTCTTATGCGGGCTGACACTGTGCGTGCTGCCACTAACCACACTTGCATGCTGATCCTCTTGTGCACATCACCCCTAACCATGTTATTCTTGTTGTCTATTGAGCATACTACCACTAACCCCACCAAGGTTTCTTTGCTTTGCCATTCTTATCTGGTGCTAATTGATCATTTTATTTGGTACACTATAGGTAGCTTAACTCTGCAATTTGTATGGTCGCATTTAACAAGACGACTCGATGAATTTTTAGCCGGCATCATATAATTGGACCTTCGTCAGTAGTCTCAAAACTTTGTGGCCTGGTGTTTGTTGTGCACATGAGTTGTATGCAGCACATAGGGCTTGTCTATGTACGTTCAGTGGCCTAAATTATGCATTGTATCCTGCGACACAGACTTGGGCACTGCAGAAGTAGAGGACTAACTTAGGGAGTAGGTGTGGCAACAGCAGTGTTCACTGTGTTGTAAATACGACACCGTTAGTAAATACTGAGAATCCTCTATTCACAAGACAGGCAACACACTGGGAAGATTCTTGCTGTTGTAGGCGACGATGCATTGTCAAAGAAGTTAAAGCTTTATGCTCAGACTTTCCAGTACATACTGGCACCGTTGCTGTCTCAGCAGCCTCTTGACAAGTCTTTGTTTGAGACTGCCAGTGCCACCAAGTCCACTCAGCTGCTGGTGCCTCCGGCTGGCCTGGGTCCTGCCCGCCCGGTCGGCAGTATGTTGGCGCCTCAGCCAGCATCGTCCACGCCCGCTCAAGTTGTTGCACCTTCGTCGTACTCATTACCCGGACAGGATGCACACGAGGACCGAACTGGTAAGCGCTGGCGTGCTGTCACCTGTCGGCAGCAACCCCTGGCTAGGCATGCTGTCGTCTTTGGCTAGCCGTGGCATGTGTCAGGGCAACGTGGCTTTCTTTTTGACAGGCGATTCGACTTTTTTATCTGGTGGTGTAAATGACGTCTTACGAGAGACAGAGGACAGCGGTAGCGAAGACGTCTCTTGGGACGACATTGGGCTTACCATATACATCGTGGAGGATGTGACCTTTGCTGGCTACAGCAAGCTCTCTAGCTTGTTAGGCAGTGGCATCAGCAAGACTCACTGGCCAGCTTCTGCTCCGAAGCCGGACGACGAAGACGAGGACGACGAAGAACGCAGCTCGTCGTCTGTCGGAGTGTATGGTGTGCTTCGTTGCTATCACGAGTTCCTGTCCGCCCTCCCTGAGAGCATTAGATCGCGTGTGCAGTTGCAGGTGAGAAGCCGACCCCGTGCAAACCTGTCTGTCGATCGCCACCTGACTTTCTTTGTGCGCTCAATGACGTGTTTGTGCACGTAAGCGACATCTTGGTTCTGCTTTCAGATTGTGCCGCTGACCATGGTCACGCACATGTTTGGGGGTGCTGGTGACGGCATATGCAGCTCTAACAGCTTCGGGCAGCTCAGCCTCATGAAAGACTTATGCTTCTCGGTATACACGCAGTGCCAGCACTCGATGTCATATGTGCCGACGGGTCGTGCTCTGACAAGCTTTGGACCACTGGTCTCTGGTGCTGCCGGCAACACTCCAACCACCAGCAAGATTCATCTGGCGCCATACATTCTGGCTCCCCAGAAGGTGGGTCTAACAATCAGAGCCATTAGCTGCCTTGCCGGTGGCATTCTTATGGACTCCTTTTTTGCAAGTGAGTTGCGGGGTCCATCTTTCCACTGTTTGTGTTGATCAAGAAATATTCCGAAATTTTCAGTTGAACAGCTGCAGCTAGTTGTTGGCCGAGTTCGTAGCCATCGGTTCCTCACTTGCGCTCTAGTTAGATTCTAAAATTATCGAATCTTAGATGGTGAAACTGTGCTCTGGCAGTGACTTCTCGGCAACATCAAAATAAGCTCTCCAAAAAAATCTATGCTGACACGTTTCAGCAAAAATGGCAGATGGAAACCTTAGCTTGCTGGTTAGCAATGGCTAGCATCTTTGAGTGCCGATCGCTATGCTATGCACTCCTCTCCAGAGTGGGGTTAGTGTAGCTAACTTACGATTGGTGTGTGCAAAATTATCGTCACGAAGTTTTAAAAAAAAAAACAGTACTGGCTACCCGGGCATCGGCCGGCTACCCCTTCGGCTGCCTGCAGTGCTCCAGCAGGCCTTACAAAAATTCATTTACTGCTTATTTCTTTCTCTAGCATACTCTACTGTCATCTCGATTCTTTATATTGGACCTGTCTTGCTGTTGTTCTTGCAGGACGTGCAAGCTCGGCTAGGCTCAAATTATGCAACAGACGGCACTTGTGGAGGTGGAGTCTTATTGTGTGCCTATTGTCTGTCGGAAGACCAGCGCTGGCTGCTTGCTTCGGTCACTGACGACAGTGGTGAATTGCGCTGCACCAAAACTATCAACATGGCGATAACCGACAGAAGTCGTCGCAAGCGCTCACTTGCTGTCCATAGGCATGGCCTACAAAAGCTCTTCGAATTTTTGCTTGACACCATTGCACGAACGTGCATGTCGTGGAGGATTGTCATCGGTCGCCTTGGACGACTAGGGCACGAAGAGCTAAAAGGTATGCAAATTAAAAAAAAAGTACTTTCAGGAGAGCACTTGAGGTAGTGAGTAGCATGGAAGTAACAGCTCAGGACCGCTGAAAAGGATGAGCCACAGTCGGCAGCGGGAGAGTAGTTGTCGTTGCGTAAGTATCGTGGAAGCGAGTTCCCCAGCCTAGGACATGCAGAACTAAAGCTTCTGTCACCAACGGTCTTTTAGCGGAAGAATGGAACAGCTAATTTATTGCCCATACAGGACCTGAGGGCTCGATGAGGCTGAAACTGGTGCAGCAGCTCAGCTTGGTATCGAGGAGCCAAGCCGTGGCGGGCCTTGTGGGTCAGCGTAAGAACTTTGCTCTGTATCCGTTGCTCAACCGACAGCCATTCTAGCTCTTTCAGCAAAGGAGACACGTGCTCAAACCTATGGGACTTGAAGACTAGCCTTGCAGCCATATTCATAGTCAGCTGCTGTGGCCTAGTTGCTTTCTTTGGTAGCCCAGCCAAAAGGGAATTACAATAATCAAGCCGAGACAGAATTAAGGAGCTAGTTAAAAAATTTTGCAAACCACTGAAGAGAGCTCTTAATCTTGGATAGGGATTGGACGTGATGGCTAGCTGTAGAAACAGTCTTCTGAATGAAGCTTTTAAAATTTAGGCCGCTGCCGTAAAGGTCACCTAAATTTTGAGCACGTGGTGATAGTCGCACAACAGCAACACTTATTAAAAGAGCAAAGCCTTTTAATCCAGCCACATGCTTACGGTGTCCTATGAGCAGCAGTTCGGCTTTATCGTCGTTTAGTTTTAAGAAATTTTCCGACATCCAGGATCGAATGTCGGCAAGGCAAGCATTCAGTGTGTCAGTTGCTGCAGCAGATTCCGACGGTTTGAATGACAAATACAGATGAGTATAGTCAGCATCAAAGTGATATCCTATTCCATGGGCCTTAATCACTTTCCCCGAGGTTGAGTATAAATGGAGAACAGCAAGGGACCGAAGACGGACCCTCGATTGACTCCACAGGTGACCGGTCTCGTGTGTGAGACCTGACCCCCACAAGACTCGCATTGAACACGATCAGACAAGTACGATTTAAACCACGCCAGTGCCTCATATGCCAGACCGATCTCCAAGCAGCCGGGTTCTTTCTCTCACCTGCATGCACGTTTGTGTCGGTTGCTCCCTTTTGAATGCAATGGCTTAGATAACTGCCTCAATCCATATGCTAAGCTGCAATAATTGCATACGCCGAGTTTCAGTGATTAGTCAAGGCTAGAAGTGCTAGCTCTAGTTGCTTAAAAACACCGAGAGGTCAACTCTCTGCTCGATACATACCCGTCCTACTATACTACTCTATGAGCACATTTACCAACGTTTTTACTGAAGCAGATTTCTGCTGCAAATCATTACTTTGTTTAACCTTGTTGAAAACACGACGTTAGGCTAAAATTAAGCATTGGAAGTGAACTGGTCATAGCTTTTACTGTCCAGGTAGTACCTACTTACGTCGAACTTACTAACGAATATGGCTTAGCCAATGTTCTTCATTTTCATCCGTTTGACAGTAAGCAGCCTTGATCAGTTCCTAGCATAACTTATCGGGATAGTGAAATCTGTGTTAGTTGCTGTATTAGCCTTTTTCAATATACTTACTAAAGTACTTGCATTGTTAAATAGAAATATTCTGTAGTACCTCTCAATACTTCAGTGAAGGGTCGGTGAAGTAGTAAGGACTGTTCGCAGCATCTGGTCTCGATTACAATAGCTTTGGTGGCCCGCATTTCAGCCTATATATTAAATTGGATTTTGGTATTCTATTTAAGAAGCGATGAATTTAAACCTTTAGTTGCTTACAGTAGCAGATGCTGTAGATCTAGTATCGTTGTGACGTATAATTTCCGACAGCATGGGTGTTTACTAATCCTAGTACTTCCTAAGAGGTTGTCTTACCATTAATGAGCTTCTAGAGTACTCTCATATTTCTGCCCTAGAAATTAAGTTGTGCTGAGTTGTTTGCCAGTAATAAATCTAAAGAAAATGGGTCCTCGTTCACTAGTCAGCTATGATTTTTAGTATTAAGTCGTTTCTTCTCGCTACCACTTTCACGGTTCAGGTTTTAGGCATGCGAGTGCTTTGGTTTTTGTTTTATAGTAGCAGGTTTCTTTCATAACCAAGTTGTTGCCTTAGCTTATTCCTTCGTAAGCTCACGGATGCTCACACAGCTCTGTTTATCTGCTGTTCGCAGTTTGGGCAACCCTGCTAAACCATAAGTGCCTTATAAGAGCTAATGTGAGAATGCGAGGAGACGACTGTCGGCCTTGCTCTTTCCTGCCGTCTGCCACGGATACTCCTACCATCGTCAGTGCCTGTGTAACCTCCCTTGAGCCACACAAGTCATTCAAGATACTCACAGATGCCGTCCGCCGCCCACCTACACATAAGGATAAGCATCACACTCCAGCTGTTGCTTCATCAATGTCATCAGCCATGTTGGCTGGTGGCTCTACAGTTGCTGGAAATGCGAGTGGTGGAGCTCTTGGTGCACGTCTGCTGAGCACACCCGAGGATGTCTCGTGTACTCATATACTTGTCATTCCAAATTCTACAACAGTAAGTCGGAGTTGCTTATGCGAATCTTTTAAGGAGATGCCCCTTGTATCTTGTTAACGGTGTTGTAATTTGAATAGCGTGGTGATATTTTTCTCTGGTTTTCTGCTTGGCTCATGTTTTGCTAGCCGAAACTTTTTCTTTGCCATAGGCCGGAGGCAGCCATAATCCTCCTGACTTGCCACCGGACCTAACTGATGATGTTGGAATTTTTGACTTCAAAGAAAGCGATCTGGACATGCTGTTTGGCTTGGGCGGTGAATCGCCGGGGCACACGTCAATGGATTCCCTTGTGGGAAGAGATTCATTGGGGGAAACGAATTCTGGAATGGGAGGCATTAGCAACAGGTAGAGCTACTGGCTAGTGTTGCTTTTATTTGTCCGTTACTCTATCTGTGGTTGTATTGATTCGTGTTGGTGCATTCTTGTCCAGCATGCATTTTTTAAATGATTGGCTCCTTTATCAGAGACATTGCACCCACCAAGTAAGCGTTTGAGCTCGAATTATATGCATGCATTTATCAAGTTCAGCTCTATAACAAATTAGACCAAGCAAAAAGTGGTCGCTCAATCTAATAACCATATTTTCTTAAAGCCGAATGTGTTAATAGTGAATAGTTGGAAACTATGAAAGTTTAGGGGTTATCTTCCCTAAACCTGAGATGTATCTCTCTCCCAGATTTAATAACCATTCGTGTAACGAAAACTGAAAGAACGATCCTCTCGCCGTCGTGCCAACAATAACTATCTTTTGATGTAGCAGTGGCTGTGATGTTGACCGTAGGTGAGCCGTGATGGCACACTGGGTAAGGCGGTTGCTTTTCAGGACCTCGTGGGTTCGAATCCTGCAGTGGGCGATCCTTTATCACCCCTGCAAAAGTTCCTGAGTCATTATTATGGAAATCCTGCCAGCCTTTGTTTTGTAATGTCATGTATCTGCGACCTTAAGTTCACAAAGCCGCAAAGACTATGTCAGGAGAGTTTTCTACAGCGCACTGAAAACCTAAGCAGCTTTCGGTACGCATTCGGTAGCCAACAGCTTCATCTCTCACAATAAAAAGTAAGTGATTAGCATGGAAGTAGCGGCTCAGGACGGCTGGAAAGGATGTGCCATACTCGGCAGCAGGAAAATAGGTATCGTTGCTTAAGAATCGTGGAAGTGAGTTCCGCAGTCTGGGACCTATAGAGCAAAGGCTTCTGTCGCCAACTGTCTTTAAGCAGAGGAATGGAACAGCTCATTTGTGGCAAGACAGATTATTACAAGATATGCATGCACTTATGATTTCTAAGCAGTTGCAACTTACTGTTGAAGCAGAGCAGCGGTTTGCTTGTCTACAGCTGACAAATAATTGGGATAATAGGTCCGTAAAAGCACAAGCCTTAAAGAACAGCTCCTTCGAAACGTTGCTACGACACCAACTTAGGGCGGCCTGACTTCCTGCGATCTGAATGAGCCACGCCAGTAACGTATACTCCAGCATTTCCCATTGTATACTTTTGCTTTCTAAAAAGCAAAAAATTAACCAAACAACAGGCTAGCTACTACACCTTCGATTATGGCTGAATGATAGTTGTATGGAATAATTAATCGAAATTAACAGTTTTTTAACTGGTAGGATAGCTATTTTTAATTTATGCTTCAATGAAGCTTCTCACGACTATTGCCGTAAGAAGCCAATAAAGTCTGGTGACAGCAGAGTGATTGTATGGGGCTGTTGCACTGCAGCTAGTAACAAAACTCACTCGTATAGGTCATTACAACCAGCATAAATACTTGAAACGTCGTACAAAAAAAGTCTAGTTTCAAGTGCAGTGGTCCTGTGAGGGTTGTATTGTATAGAGATCGATTCTAAGCTCAACACAGTGTCGGTGAGACAATTTTCCGACAGTTTCCCGAATCACTGGTATTCGGCATTGACTTCATTGATAGCCATGGCCTAGCATGAGTAGTTCTCTGGACCATGAAAAGCCTTTTTGGCACTTTGGAGCCAAGTGTACGATCGTCAGCTATTCGTATCACCTCAGATGTTTTATTTCAGGCTCCATGTCAATGCTGGCACGATACCTTTATATTGATATGCAAGATCGTGTAAGCCACTTCCTATTAACCTAAGTAATTTAATAATTAAAATACTGGCACGTTTCATGGCTATCTACCACCATGGCTGTAAGTGAATGCTATGTAATGCTTCCCGAGTTCAGTACACGATGTTTTACCAGAGAAAGCTGCTCTCCGATGAGTTTGACCGGTTGCTTGAACTTACCACTGCACCTATATATATATATATATATATATATATATATATATATATATATATATATATATATATATATATTGAAAAGGGTCCTAAAAAAGAGCAGGCTTGTCAGTGTTGGCTGCCCTTTGCTAAAGAGTAGGAACTGCACCGAGAGGTGATATCAAAATGTGGTGTGTTCTTAGCAGTAAGCCTTTTTCTTCAGTTGCTAGCCTCTGGATGCTGCATCCTAAAACAGCTTGTGTCGTCGCTGGTTAGCAGGTAAAAGCAAGCGTCTTAGAATGAGCTAGACCATTTAATCCTTCTGTCCCACGCATTCTTAATCGGCTCTTTTAGTTTTGGCTGGTGAATCGAGCCATTAACGAACACTCATGAGATACGGCAATTAACAGTGCCGAGAGCACACTCGGCTTTGATGTGTGCCTTTTCTTGTGTCTGTCTGGCACCTATCCGTTTGCTTATGTGTCGACCGAGCTGCCTGATTGTTTGACTCGGTGGCTCGGCTGCAGCTGTCGTATTGGTTTTGCAGCCTCGCGAACGGTATTGGATTGATGCGTGGTGTGAGCACTAGCGGAGGCAACTCCGGGTGTAAGACGGCAGCCGCTTCAGCGCCGGGTGCCACTTGTGCAAACAATGACAGCACCGATGAGGTGTCGCCGAACTTGCTTCAGCAGCCGCTTGCAATGGGTTACTATCTGTCAACTGCTCCTGCTGGTGCTCTGCCCGCTTGGTTTTGGGCGACTTGCCCTCAAGAGGAGGGTGCTTGCCCTACGTCATTAAAGGTATTGTTGAACTGCACGCCTCCCCTACCACCCAACCGTCCTCGATTGTTGGCTACTCCTTGGCCTTGCGCTCTTGGTTATTAGACGTTCGACTGGCGTGAAGCAGCTCGCTGACGTCACTGGCTGGAATTGCGTTGCAGTTTGCGCTGCACTTCCACAGTTTCCTTCAGCAGCAGCACCAGGACGAGCTTGTAGGGTCGACTTCCGCTGCCAGTCAGAACCGCGGTGCGCCATCACATCCACTAGACTCGAGCTCGACCTGTGACGTCCTCAGGTAACTGACCCGACCGTGGTATCACCACCATCCCCCCACTCACCACCCGACCTCGCTCTGCGCTATTGCTTAGGGGGCCGAATACCCTAGGATCTGTGTTGCTGTCGTCGTCTGCACCCGCTAGCATCTACTAGTTGTCGGCCTCGTCGTGCATATGGCAGTCAGCGACCCCGCAGTGCTCAGAACATGGCCACATTGGCTATCGTCACTGGCGGTACACATAATCGTATCTAACTTGCAGGTTCGTGCTAGAAACATACGACAAACTGTCCTGGCTCACGGTCGACGCATGCACCAACGACAGGCAGTCCTGCTTGCCGGTGCATGTCAGCCATCTCGTGCAGCTGTCACAGGCCATTGCAGCCATTGCTGCTGCAGTCAGCTCGGGATGAGCACTTTCTTGCATATGACCGGCTAGCGTCGGCTTGTGGCGGTGAGCGCCAGTGAGCGGGACCAGTGATACCAGTGTACGAACAGGAAATACCAGGGCAGCACAAACCCCGGTGGTCGGTGGTGTACCTGGTGGCGTTTGGCATAATTGCGGACTGCTGTGCTACGTCAAAGCCACACACACTTATGAAGACACTTGCTTCCACGAGGTCAGATTTTATGTTCAATGGCTTTATTTCTAGCTAGTTTTTTGGGGGGGGGGTTATAGGCGACTGTCGCTGCTGTTACGGCCTCATTTTTTACCGGTAACAGATATCCAGATATCGCATGTCCCATTGGCTACAGACGAACCCGAGTATTGCATCAAACCTGCTCTATTATGCAAAGCAGCGTTGTAAATCGATGCTGACATTCAGCATTTGTCTCACGATCATATTTTAATTTATTGAGTAGTTGGTTATTGTGCAATGCCCGTATGGGTGGAGATTGCAATTGCTTGCTTGATATCAATCGGGCTCTTAGCAAGACCTCCAGCAGCTTGCAAGTGTCAATAAATTATTCAGCTACTAGGTAACATGAAATGTTCCCTACGTGTATAAATTTGTACGTAGTGTCTACTTGCCTATCGAAATGACGTTGCCGACTGTTATGTACAAAATGTTTGTTATTTGTACACTTTTCAGTAAAGTATTTTTGTATGCATGCTGCCTCCTGCTGCATGTTTCTAGGTGGCCTGGTCAGCTATCGCTTATGTACTAGCGTTGATGACCCAGTTGAATCCTTGGTCGCTTGACACGTGTGAATGCTGTGGCCTTGTTGCCCGAGCATCTCTTTTTTGATAAGCATCCTAGGTCAGGCATGCTTGGCAATGCAGGACGTTGCTGCAAAAACAGATTAGACGTGGCAACTGACGTCATCTGGACAGGTTTCTCACTGACATTCGGTGCCATTGTGCCAGCAGCTGTTCTCAGTGGTTCTGGCACGTGTAAATTGTTCATATAATTTGCCTGCTTAACAGTGCTATATCATTGAATACATTATAATTATTGTTCGTTGTTTGTTTTGGTCTGATCTGTCTGCAAGCAGCCTACTCTGCAGCCCCTTGATGCCTCTTTGTGTGTGTGCGTGGACTGATTTGTTTAGTATGGTTTGATACGGGATTGGTAGGGTTTGCCTCATCTTTGCCAGAATTACCCCCTTTACATCGTACTTGCTTACAACTTTTGACAGCATAATGACCACATGTATGTGTATTCGTGTGTGTGTGTGTGTGTGTGTGTGTGTGTGTGTGTGTGTGTGTGTGTGTGTGTGTGTGTGTGTGTGTATAAAATGTGTATGTGTGTGTATAAAATGTGTGTGTGTGTGTATAAAATGTGTGTGTGTGTGTGTGTGTGGGGGGGGTGGGTGTGTGTGCACATGTTCTCGCACGAGCGTCTCGGTGCAGATTTATGAGCCGGGGTGGTCTTCGCAGGGTCGCATCGGCCGACGACTAGCGCATGAGACCGGCCATCGGGGCTCCCGAGGAGGGAACCGCCTGGCAGTGGGAGCAGTGGCCCAGTTTTGCCTAAAAGTTGACAGCATCTATGACCGGCTGCTCGCGAGGGGCAGAGCTTACGTGTTCCTTCTGCAAGTAGCTGTCACGTAGCCTGCACCCCATTCAAGCTGGTCGGAACTCTTCTAGCCACTGAGGCGGTTTATTGACTAAATTTTGACTTTAAAAAGTCAAGCAGTCATCAAAGCAGACGTCCAAAATTTTCTCCTCAGGTACTGCACATATATAGAACAGCAACAGATCGAGAACAGATCCTCGCTGAACTCCACAGGTTGCGGGTCTTCTGGATGTGACCTGATCGCAATTTTTAAATTAATATTCTGGATAGAACCCAAACGACATATCGCTGGACAGGGCACCGCCTGAGCAGGCAGAGGAGAGGGGGGACAATTGCTGCAAGACTTTCCAGTCGTGAGGGCTACCCCCTCCCCAGTCAGGCTGGTGTGACTATGAAATCTATTGTATACGGAAAGGGATGTTGTGTGCGGATGCGGTTTCTGCTTTTTTAATTTGCAAAGCGCCCTGACACTAATTTACCGCCCCACCTGTGACCAATAATTCAGCTATTGACGCAGCCCAGCGTCAGGCCACTAATGCATGTTATATGTCTTGACGTCTGCTGTGATTTATCGAGCTCTTGTATATGTACGCGTGGAGAGAAATAAAAAGACAGTCGATCACCTGTGCCTCCATGGGACTCACTGAAACTGCCGCCGCCAGAGCCACCGTTATATTACACGTACAAGAAATATATAAATTAAGACGTGTTCATGCATTTGACCAAAGAATAACACTATCGATCCAGAGCATTACGGCTCACTGCAAACCATTATGAGATTATTCTAACAATACTACCACTTAATCGAATGTAAGTGCTTCGCTTTAGGGGGTCCAGAGAGAGCCCACGACATAAGGGGACCAAATAGGAGAGCCCATCAGGCGATTTACAGTCATTCATACGGGGAGAGCTACGATGAGAATGACTCATAGCTCCACTGTAAAAAAAGACGCTGAAAACAATCCGATGCCGATTCAAAACTCAGCTTGCTATTAGCGAGGCAAATACTCGGCGGCTGCTGGTTTTGTTGTACTCCTAAAAAAATATACTAGCTGATTTAACAGCCTCTTTTTGCATAGCGACAGAAGAGCCTTGCCGGCTATATGTGCTTTCGCGTGCTGAAACTGTTGCATGCTGCCACTAAACACACTTGCATGCCGATCCTGTGCATGTCACCCCTAATCGTGTTATTTATATCGTTTATCAAGCATGTTTATCAAGCACTCACCACTCGATCGTGTTTCTTTGGCAGCAAATGTAAAGTGCCTAGAAAGAGATTGAGCTCTCCGAGGGCGCTGTATCGAATGTATTATTATTATCATATCGTCGCTTGCAGTGGCAATAAAAGAATCGTCCGCCGTAGGATTCGAACCCATGATCTGGGACCATGCTCGTGGGTTTGAATAGGGACGTGGGTTACCGAGGTCGTCGTTCGCGACCTCCGTCCCGAGTTCATGAAAAGCAACCACCTTACCTAGCGTACCATCACGGCCCACCACAAATATTTGTTGATTTGGTAGCCTCATTTGTATCTCTACTAGTTCAAGCGAGAAAGTCCGTCTCGTCGCCACAAAGCAAGATAGCGACCAGTACTTCCGGGGGTGTAATAGAGGCGTAATTCTACTATAATATAATAATAAATATAATTCATTTGTATAGTGCCCCAAGAGAACTAAATCTCTATTCAGACGCTTCACATATGCCTCAGGGCTCGAGCCCACGGCCTCAGCCATACCTTAGTCGGGGGCGAGCACCTTAACCACTGGACCAACCCAGCTCGGCCACTATGACTCAGCACAGCGAATCAATAGGCAGTGAGCCCTAGTAGCGGCAGAGGAGCCTTAACTACTAACTAAACTAACTTACTTACTAACTACTTAATGGCTATCACCTTGCAGTCGGCAATAAAGGATCGCTCACTGCAGGCTTGGAACCCATGACCTCGGTCGTGAAGAGCAAGCACCTTGGAAAATGTCACTACCCGAGGTGAGACACGTACTCTTAGGGCGAAATACCGATATTCAAAACACATCGTAAGTAATAATTCTTTAATGAATGAATAGAGTAACAAGATGCATCCGATCCTTAGTGTGTGTGTGTGTGTGTGTCGTAGGGCGGCATGCCAGACACACCGTGCCCATGCAAATTTGGGTGCGTCGGGATGGGCTATTGCTGACAGCAGTACCCGGCCAACGGGCGAACTGCATCCTGGTTGGCCCGTTCGAGTAATACTAATACATTTGACATAGCCAACTCAATCTTTTTCTAGGTACTTTACATTTGCTGCAAAAAAGTACGATCGAATGGTGAGTGGTATCATGCTTGATAAACAACATGAATAATATGGTTAGGGGTGACATGAACAGAGTCAGCATGCAAATGTGGTTAGTGGCAGCATGCACTGTGTCAGCTTGCATAAGCACATAAAGGACGAATCACATGGACCCACTAAATGCTGTGATAAAATTAATGCGTTTTTGGTTTCTTTTTGAATGTGGTCAAGTCAGGGGATGTTGTGGTGCAAGTCGGAAGTGAGTTCCAGGCTTTGGGTACATGCGAACTAAGGGCACGGTTTCCAAAGGATTTGGGGTTTTCAGGAGGTACGAGTAAACGATTATAAAAAAAAATATTCATTTGTATAGCGCCCAAAGAGAACTAAATCTCTATTCAGGCGCTTCACATATGCCTCAGGGCTCGAGCCCACGACCTCAGCCAGACCTTAGTCGGGGCGAGCACCTTAACCGCTGGACCAACCCAGCTCGGCATAGACTCCGAAAAGCAGGTGGTACGATGCTTAGCCTGGTGGGGCAGTAGATCTGATAGGTAGGCTGGAACCAAAGAATAAACAGACCTAAAAGTGAGTGACAGAACCTTAAAGTCGATGTATTGCAAGACTAGGAGCCAGTGCAGTCAGCGAGAAGTGGTGTGATGTGGTAGCTCACGACAGAAAAGCAGCGTTTTGCACCAGCTGTAAGCGGCTGAGTGCACAGGCCGGTAGACCAGCAAGCACGGTGTCAGCACGCATACTTACGTAAAGAACGAATCACGTGGACCCACAAAATGCTGTGAGCTACAGACGTCGAGACGGGATGTCACAAATACATGGACCAATTTGGATGCGGTATCTCTGTCTCAGCAAGCCCAAATGTTGGCAGTTTTGTGTAGCTGAAAGTAGGCAGACTGTGGAGTAGATGTGGTCTTCTAATGAAAGGTCACTTAGGACACCTAGATTTCGTCCAGATTCAACAGGAGGCTGGCAGAGTCGATTTTGGGCAGTAGCCTTCCAATTTCTGAATCATACTTGGTTTGCCCATCACTAGCAAGTTTGTTTTTATCATTATTCAATTTAAGAAAGGTCAATACATGCAGTAAGGGAGCTGAGCGAATTCGACGCACTGAAGGGCTTGAAGAGATTAAAGCAACGTGCAACTGAGTGTCTGTCATCTGAAGAGAAGTGAAAGCCTAGATTGTGCTTGGCAATCACATCGGCAAGAGGGAGACTATTTGCATGAAAAAATTGGACCTAGCACGGAGCCCCAAGGTACCCCATACTTAAGAGGTACGGATGATCTGTATTCATTTACATCAATACTCTGGAGTCTTCCACCGAGATAGGAATGCAGCGCCAGTGATGCCCAGGCGAGATGAAATGCGCTCAAGAAGGATCTGTGATTGATAATATCAAAAGTTTCCAAAAGATCTAGTTAAAAAGCAGAAAAACTCAGTCTGTGTAGGTTGTTATACACCAGAACCAATGCCGACTTTATGGAGTTATTAGCTCTAAAACCATATCGGAACTTACTAGCAAGGTTTGAAGTTTCAATTTATGAGTTCAGCTGGTCTGCCACGACTGGCTTCGGTCTTTTATAGAAATTGTAAAAGGAAGACTGAGTAGTGGCGTGACTACAGCCTTTTTGAAAATACTGGGATATGCCCTGAGGCTAATGACATACTTATGATGTTAGTTATGCATGACAGGAGCAGATCAATGCATCTTAGAAGCAGGACTGTAGCAATAGGGTCCAGAGGACTAGTTGTCTTCTTTTATTGAGATATGAAATTCAGGACGAGGTCACTAGCGATCTTCTCGAATGTAGGCATTGAGGTGTTGCATGGAATTGAGGGACAGGATTCCGGGGGATACTGCCATCATAGGGATGGACTCCTTGGTCTTGTCTATCTTGTTGACAAAGAAGCTAGAGAAGCGATCGGCTAGATCATAGCACGAATCTCCAGGTAAGGAACTAACCTAGGAGCGGTTAAGAAGGTGGTTAATCGTAGACATTAACATTTTTTGATTGTACATCAGTTATTCAAAAATCTCTGTATAGAAGCTAGCTTTGGCCTTTGCTATGATCAATTGGTACGAACTACAGTAGCCCTCATATGCCCGTCGATGGGCAATCAGTCCTGACGTTTCTAGGATATTATGAGCCTATGGACGAACTACGCGGAGGGCGTCTCCATTTTTCTATTCAATGATTTTGAAATAAGTTAATTTATGGTGTACATTTAAAAGTTTATAAATGAAATGAAATTCAAAATATTAACTTGGAATCCTTGCGTTATTTAAGTTCTAATGAAGATTTAAATCATATATTATTGTAATCATGATATTTTAAATGCGAAAAGCCATTATAAAGAGTCTATTTGTTTACAATGTACACAATTTCATTTATAGATTTTCGTTGACTTTCCCATAGAAAATTGGTAAATAAAGCCATCGAAATAATTCTTAACAAAATGTCCTCTTTCAAAGCTGAGAAGTTCCAAATTGCTAAGACTGGTTTGCCCTATTTAAGAGATCAAATATGATAAAGTAACTTTTAATTTGCTGAGAGACCGTTTACAGCTGGCTATTGATACCACAACCGTCGGAGGAATCCTGAGGTAAGTGTGTAGATAGATTCGAAAATATATCATCTCGATATGCACACAATAAAGTGTTGAAGATCCATTGTATTTTTTGGTAAATATTCACTTCACTTCGCAAGCAACACTTTGCAATCGTTAATCTCCGTTCTTAATTCTTCGCCATTGACGTCGGTGTCGCAAAACAAATCAAAACTATGTAACTTACACGCAATTTGTTGGTATCCGTTTCACACAGAAGAGTGTCCATAGCTAGTAGGAATCCAAATTGTATGGCTACATCCTTTCTCTCAAAAACTGTGTTTATAGCTCTCGCAATAGACAATTTATCACGCTTTTCATGACACGCATAAGCTCTTCCTCGGCTATAAGTCTGGTGTATATTGCGTGTTCTCAGGACATTATCTTACGTTGCCTTATTATTCTCTCAATTTCAATTCCCCAAGCTGTGCATCTATCGTTGGCAATTTTTGCAGCATTTTTCCTCAAATCGCTGTGAATTGTAATTAGTTCTTGCATCAGAGATACGAGATTAGCTGCTGTTTCTCACAAATTTATTGTAGGATCCTGCAGCCATTTTTTTAATTTGGTCATTTTGCCGAGAATAGTTTTCCGGAACTCCAGTAAAAGTATAAAGTTAAAATTTAACATACTTAAAGCAAATGTGCCGCGTTAGTTCTGATTTCAAAACTCATTGATAGGTCTTCTGACGTGCTTTCCAGCAGCTCTACCAGTTTGTTCGTCAAGTTCTTAATATATACAGCTCTGAAAGCCTTTTGATCGGGTAATTCAGTGCGTGTCGGATTCCGGCTTTACTGCTAAAGATATCCTTTTTCCATTTAATGCAACGAAGCGCAGGACAAAAAAAATAAATAAACACTTTCGAGTGTCCCAGAATATGTTGCGACAACTAGATCTTGTCTAGCAGTGTGTACTCCTGCTAAATGTTAACTGTGATTGTCACAGTTGACAAACAATGCATGGGATTTCTGTGATTCTTGGGATTTCGCTCACATATTCGCTTTGAAAGCCGCACGTATGTCCAATCATCCACCAGCATTATTTTAGCAATCTAACCAACAGATGGTCAAGGAGATGTTGTCAAATTTAAGACTCTCAACGATTACGTTTTAAGCCTTGCTGTATCTTTTGCATGGGCCTCAACAAAAACCAAAAATTTTTCTGTAATCATACCTTTCTTACTTTCAAAATTCGCGTTGACAAATCTGATGACTCGGGCAAGCCGTTCCCGATGTCCTAGATCAGAAGTTGAGAAATCGACCAAGATAATGTAATTCTTTTTGTTTTCTTAAGTTGGTTAATAACTTCCTTGTTACAAGTATTGCAAGTAGTTGGTTGAATTTATTTTGCATTTTGTGTGACAAATAAGAAACGGGTACTGGGTTTTGTTTGTGCATGTTGAAGGTGTTTTTCCGGAAGGGATTTATACTGAGACAATTTCCAAAGTTGTTGTGCTCATCTAAACTCAAACTTCCGTCGTTTCAAGTCTTGTGAAACCAGACACTCAATACAGTCAAGTGCTTTTTCAAAATATACCGACAAGGTTTTTTCTCTATTGAATTTAAATTTCACCAACTGCCTCAATTCAAGTACCACTAACCATTCTCGGCTCAGTTTCTTTCCAGGTAGTAAAGGCTGTGAGATGGCTAAAACTTTTTTCATGTAACCGTAATCGCGCTAAAGTATTAAAACATTCGAGTGCATATGCAGAAGCGTCGCTCACTTGGTAGAACAATTGCTCAAAGTTTACTGAGCTATCCTAAATTGCCAGCAGCTCATAAATGCGCATTATCACTAGACTATAGAATATTTTCAAAGGACAGCAATAGTACTGCCGGTGTATTAAAATGTTTCGGGGATCGAGCGATCGGTTTGTGAGCACCGAGAGTCTAGAGGTTGGAAGTTCTGTCTTCTTTTGCACTGATTTTGCATCACATGGGTCTCAGCTGGGTTCGCTTCTGTTCAGGATTTCCTACGCTCAATTGAACTTGGCTTTCTTCCTTGGACTTGGCTTCAGAGGCTTCCTATGGCGTGATGCAGTGCATGCTTCCAACAAGGGGTCCTACTAACCGATGACCCATTGTGCCTTCTTTGCCTGCTTTTGAATGCCTGTCTAAGCACGCTAGTTGTGTGCTTTTGCATACTTGTTCAAAAGAATGAAATCGTTTGAAATTTAATAATGATAATACACTTTATAAGGCGCCTTAATTCTTAATGCAGCGACGTTTAAACGCGGTGCATGCATTGTGATCAGACGCAACATGACCACGCTGGCATGATCTGCCAACTCCAATGATGAAGGGAGCCTTCACGTCAGCTTTCCACGTAGTTTTGATTTAGCTATTAGCTGAGTTTTTTTTTCAGCGAGACGAAGAAGTTAACTCTCACACTGATGGCCGGCCGGAGGAGTGTCGGAAGAGATGTCTTGCAGACTGTGAATAAACTGGCAAAAAACCTGAACTATCGAATTAGAAATCGCAAAAGATTATAAGAAATTATTATGCAGGTACTTATTTGCGTAGAAGATCAATGTGGAAACTTGATGTAACCATGAAGCATTTACTTGCTGCTTGTGATTCGTGTCGGACATAGTCGCCCAAACAAGAACTAGTACAGTTGCGTGAGCAATACACGACTAAAAATGAGCGCTCCCGGGATTCAATCATAAGCCTCACGTGTGCTAAGAAAGCAAATGGTCACCAGACGTTGAGCAGTGGTTCTTTATCAAGCAAGTAAGCAATCCCGCTGGGTCTTTGTCAAACTCAATGATCAGAGAGAAAAGTAACTTCGGCACTGCTGCTGCTCCTTCATCTACCACTGCGACATCTGCTCTCCTGCTGCCGACTATGACTCATGCTTTCCAGTGGTCCTGAGCTGCTACTTCCATGCCACTCACTACCTCAACTGCACTCCTGACTCTGTTATGCTTCCCACTTTCTCTTTGTTTCGCGAGATGAAGTCTGTTGGCTACCGAATGAGTACCGAAAGCCGCTTTGGCTGGGGAGTGCGCTGTAAAAAACTCTCCTGCGTAACACCCACATACTCTCTGTGGCTTTGTAGAGTTACAGACGGAGATAAATTACATTACATTACTGCCCGAGCTGCTGCAATTTGGGAGCAACATACCAAGTCCAGCAAACTGCTCAGTCCGACCGCTGATTCCGGTGCACAGATCCGTAGCCTGCAATTAACCTTTTCAGGGAAAAATAACTTCATTTGTATAGCGCCCTAAGAGAATTTAATCTCAATTCAGGCACTTCACATGCGCTACAGGGCTCGACCCAACAACCTCTATCATCAAATGTATTCACCTTGACCTCTGTCGTCATAGGCGAGCACCTTAATCACTAGGCCAAACCAGTGGAGAGGCCAAGCTTTCATCTTGAGTGGGCCTGATTGGAAGTCACCGGAAGTGTGCCATACGAAATATTTTTTTGTCCTAAGAGTTTAATAAGCGGAGTGGGGATGCAATTTTTTCCAAATAGGCCAAATTTACCGAGTGTTTCTGTGTGCGGTATATCAGAGGCATTGTAGACGCAGTTTCCGTACGTTAGCCATTCAAAAGATTAAAAAATAGTAATATTCATTGACTAGCAGAGTACAAGGTAAAAGGAGACTCGTTGAATTAAAGAACGCTAAGCAAGTTAAAGTAAACTTAACTCTGAACGACAAGAAGCTGTAGTTATGAGCACGTAACTTTGACAGCTTTTTAAAGAACTACATGTCATCCAGCTGTTCCGCACGTGCAAGCATTGATAGCACAAGAGTTGAAACTTCAAACCTTGCTAGTTCCAATCTTGTTTTGGAGCTAATCAATCCACAGTCAGTATTGCTTCGGGCGTACAATGACTCACGTAGGAATGCAGACATGGGTAGAGTATCTCTGCTTGTTTTGCACGATCGTTCGGCAGCTTTCGATATTATCGATCACAAAGTTCTTCTAGAGCGCCTCTCATCTCGCCTGGGAATTTCTGGCACTGCATTGCAATGGTTCGGGTCCTATCTCTGCGGGAGACTCCGGGCTATTGATGTGAATGGACAGAGATCATTCAAGGAAACTCTGAAATATAGGGTACCTCAGCTTATAGGGCTCCGTGCTTGGTTCTGTTCTTCTCGCGGTTTATACTCTCCCTCTTGCCAATGTGATTGCCAAGCACAATCTAGGCTTTCACTTCTCTGCGGATGACACTCAGTTGTACCTTTGCTTTGATCCCTCTCAGCCCTCCTGCACGTCGAATTCTTTCCCCTCCCTTACTGCGTGTATTGACCTTTCTTAAATCAAATAATGATAAAACCAACTTACTAGTTATGGGCAAACCAAGTGTGATTCAAAAATTGGAAAGGCTGACGCTCAAAATCGACTCTGCCAGCATATCTCCTGTTGAATCTGCACGAAATCTAGGTGTCATGTTTCAAAGTGACCTTTCATTAGCTACCACATCAGCTCGACAATCAAGTCTGCCTACTTTCAGCTACACTGTATTGCTAAACTTTGGGGTTGTTTAGACAGGGATACGACGTCTAAGTTGGTCCCTGCATTTGTGACATCCCGTCTTGACTTCTGTAACTCACTGCTTGCTGCCCTTCCGGCCTGTGCAATCAGGCGCTTACAGCTGGTGCAGAGTTCTGCAGCTAGCCTTGTCTGTCGTGAGCGTCGCAGTTGCCACATCACGCTACTTCCACCCGACCTGCACTGGCAACCAGTAAAGCAACTGATCGACTTCAAGGTTTCTTCGCTCACTTTTAGGTCCCTTCATTCTTTGGCCCTAGCCTACCTATCAGATCTACTGCCCCACCAGTCTAAGCATGGTACCACCGCTTTTTGGAATATGTTTACCCATACCTCGTACAAACCTCAAATTCTTCGGAAACCATACAATTAGTTCGTATGCACCCAAAGCCTGGAACTCACTCCCGGCTTGCGTCACGACGTCACCTGACTCAACAACATTTAAAATGAACTTAAAAACGCACCTATTTATCACAGCATTTAGTGGATTGCCGTGATTCTTTCTTTATGTGCTTATGTGTTCGGACACTGTGCATGCTGCCACTAGCAACACTTGCATGCTGACCCTGTGCATGTCACCCCTAACCATGTTATTCTTGTTGTTTATTGAGCATGCTCTAACTAACCATTTGATCGTGTTTCCCTTGCACCAAATCTAAAGCTCAAAGAGAGAGATTGAGTTCTCTAAGGGTGCTTTATCAAGTATGTTATTATTATTATTATTAACATTATAAACTGGCTGCAGCGTGGCCAACAGGGCCATAAAACCATTGGGCTATAATCTGGCCGTTGCTGGAGTACCAAGGCCATAAACGTAATTGGCCCATAAGCTACGAATACCTTAAATCAGTCACATTCCCCTTGATTTAAAGATCACACGACAACAAGGATAGCAACCACAAAAACACGACCGAAAAGTCAGCCTATCACGCCAGAAGTAGGACACGGCAATGCTCGTACAAAAATAAGCAGCATTTTGTGGAGACAATTAAATCCAAATCAGAGCTGCTCCGTCAGTGGAAAGCAACCTCACGCCCCCCCCCCCGTGATCTGACAACCGTATGTCACACGGGCGGCAACAAAAAACAAGACATCACTCAAAGTTTGCAACGGAAACGATAAGCAAAACACATAAGCATGCACGCCAAAAACTAGGACCGAAGCAGTACAACCCAGGCAGAAAGTTAGACAAACCAAGCATGCGAAAATTGTTACACCACACGCCATTGCAAACAGCAAACGAAATGTTGCGCATCAAGCTCAGTTTCGCATGTCATGTAATCATGTAATGATATCGTGTAACTATGTGCCGGCCACCATTCCTCCCTCTGGAGGAATTTTGCCCCGATGCGACCTTGATCGACACACTGGCTTAGTATGCCACAAGTTTTTAGACACTGCTGGAGAATCGCTTGGGTACTCGGCTCGGGCTCACACTTTAGCCCTGAGCCTCTTCTTCTGAATTAGCTTAGTAACTTCTGCTGTGGAGAGTCCGCTGCTGCTGACCTATGCTGTAGGGGCATACCAGCCTGCGGACTTGGACAAGTTTGTAGTTCTGAACAGTTATTGGTGTTGACAGGGCAACCTTCCTACAGGAGTCGACCGCGATAGGCAGGCAGAATTCAGTTCCTTGGTGAGCTATGAACTACGAACGAGCCAGGACATATGGATTCCCTAGGGTTGCTGCCATGTTGGTCCGCGGTTGGGCAATGTCTTGTCTCGCCAATCAGGGTGGGGTGGCCTAGTCGCTGAAGACGCCCCTCCTGTGCACAACACGATGCCCAGCTACTATCCTGCTTGAAGTGGTTTCGCAGGCAGACGCCTCGTTTTTTATCAAAGATGCGATCCGACTGACAATGGTGCTACGCTGAGCGCAGCGTCCGAGCGGACCGAGCATTTCCAGCTTCTTTTAAACAATAGCCTCGCTGGTTCGGCCCAGCGGTTAAGGTGCTCGCTCTAACCACGGTCTGCCCGAAGTCGTGGGCTGGAGCCCGTGGCATATGTGAAGTGCCTGAATAGAGAGTAAGTTCTCTTATGGCGCTATACAAATGAATTATATATATTCAAATGCAGGGCGCTTGAAGGCTTTCGAACGCGAGTAATTCGGGCGTTTACCTCGGCAAGTGCTGGGCGTTTACCTCGGCAGGTGCTGGGCGTTTACCTCGGCAAGTGCTCGCGGGGCGCGGCTGCTCGCCCGGCCCCGCCCGGCACTTGCCTAATTCTCCGCCGACCGGAAATTATCGGACGCAGCGTCTCCGAGCGAAGGCTGGGCTCGGCGCCCGCACGCGTAAAAGAGCACTCTTTGTCCGCACGCCAGTTTATTCAGCTGCAGCGTTGTATTCGCTAGGCTTGGCGGCTTTCGGCGACAAAATTAGTGCTCCAAGCGTCCGGCGCGCTCTCGCTGAACGCGCGGCAAAACGGGTAAAGTCCTCCGCGGTGGACGCCGCTTGAGCGGCGTCGGCTTTGAACTTCGTCTCACCATCTTCGCCACCGGGCGATGAGCTTTCGTCTCAGTGCGAGCGCACAAACGCAGCAATCGAGCTGCAGTTTGGAATCTAACGACGACGGCAGCTGCAGCTCTACGTCTGAGCCGGGCGATCGACTTGGCCACCATTGCCCGCACTTTCTAGCGGCGACTGCCGGCGGAGGCCGAACGCTAGTCGCTGCCCGCTGGGCTCCGCGGACGCCGCCGCCGCCGCTTGCACTGCACTACTACTGTTACTGTAGCGAAGGAGCACTCCTTCTGAGGCCCCACCGCAAGCCGTTGTCGTACATATTCACCATCTCCTTCGCCAGCTGCGGGCGGATCGGATTGCTAGAGGCGATCGAGCTCGGCAAGTCTTGCACGTAGCGCTCGACCCTCGCGGCGGCCTGCCCTTGCCACCGCTGCGGCGGCTTCCGCACGTCTGCAGCGGGGATGACGTGGGCGCACTGCGCGCACAGAGAGAACGCCAGCACCAAGCTAGCCAACGCGGCGGCCGTTCCCGCTGGATCCATGCTTCTCTCGGGCGCCTACAAAAACAGGCTGACGCGGCGTCGCGAGAAAAACGTGCCGCGATGTCGCAGACGGACGACACTCTTTCTCCAACCGAATTTTAGTGTAGGAGCCGACGTACTGCAGATACGGCACTGCTGAGCTGCCTTACCTTTTTTCGTAGCTTCTGCGACAGGAGCGAGCGAGCCAGTGTAGAGCCAGCAGCTGCTCGCGAGACTTTATGCTGAAGAGCAGAAGCCGGAAGTTCGTGCGAGTCGGGCGGGGTTTGACCGGATTGATCACTCGTCGGCGTTCAGCGATTGGCCGGCGTCTAGGATAAGCGCGGCGCAGTCGCTTGCCTTAGAAAGGACCTGGGGAGATTCTTAGAAATCTTCACGGGGGCATAGCCGCCGCGCACGGCACCGGCTAGGCTCGGTTGGATAGTCGGCTCCTCAGCCATCGGAGTCCGATGCTCCGACGGCCAGCGCGGCAGACGGAAAGCGTGACCGACAGCTCACGCAACGTCCGTCGCGTCAACGAGCGAACCTTTCCAGTCACCCTGAGAGTCGCGCGCCATTTCACGAGCGTCGATCGACGAGCTAAAACTCGTGGAAACTTAAGCGCGACCCATCGCCCCGATGCTGTCTCGCGTGCGGACGCTGCTATTGCCGGTTGCGCGTAGCATTTAGGCGGCGCACAACACCTCCCCCATCCGTAGCCGCACGGCGCGCAGCGGCCTCGCCGCGCTGCTTAGCGAACCGCGGTGGCGGAAGCCGACGTTTCAAGGGCTCCGGATCGAGCGAGCGTCTGCTGCGCACGGCGCTCTGTTGCTAGATGCGCTGCTTCGAGGGCACCCCGAGGGCGCTCGAGCGAACGGCGAGTGGCCTCGGCTTACAGTTCGAGTAGCGGCCGTCTTCGACCGCACCGACCGCAGAAGCCGCCGCCGACGCATGCGCGCGCGAGTCGAGCGGGCCGGTCCGCCTGTGTGGCTGGCCCTGCTGCTCGCGCTCAAACTTCAACTGACGAAACTAATAATAATAATAATAATACACTTGATAAAGCGCCCTCAGAGAGCTCAATCTCTTTCTAGGCGCTTTACATTTGCTGCAAAGGGAAACAAGATTGAACGGTGAGTGGTATCGTGCTTGATAAACAATACGAATAACATGGTTAGGGGTGACATGCTCAGGGTCAGCATGCAAATGTGGTTAGTGGCATCATGCACAGTGTCAGCACGCATAAGCACACAATGGACTAATCGTAGGGACCCACTAAATTCTTTCGTAAATAGAACGAACATTCCGACGAGGCGTTTTTCGCGATGGCTCTATCGCCGCTATCCGCGGCTCCGCCGGAGCGTCTTTCTCTTCCGTTGTGGGCGCTTTCCGTTTCCGCCGAGCTACGTTACTGTGCGCTCCGCTACTGCACCTATGATCCGCAAGTCGTGGCGTGCAGGTTCAGGGGTTACCGGTACCTACAGCGCGCCAATGACTTGCACCGTTACGAGCGGTGCGTTTGCGGATAGAGGCTGCTGTGTTGTTACGAACAGAGTGCAGCGGCTTCCACGCCTGGGCAGAACTAGGGCACAAACACAGCGATTCCTGTAGGTAGCCCGTTACGCACACGCACACGCACACGCACACGCACACGCACACGCACACGCACACGCACACGCACACGCACACGCACACGCACACGCATATATATATATATATATGTATATATATATATATATATATATATATATATATATATGATCAAGACTTAACCTCAAACAGTTCAGCCTTTTTAAGGCTGTTGGCCAACAAAAATTTACTAGAACGCAGGATTCGCATGACTTAATAAATAATATTTGTTACAAATTGTGCGTGCTACCCGCCTTGATTTTCGTACTTGGTGCAAAGAACATTCAAAATCATCATTTTGTGGCAGTATCTCGTACAATTTCAAGCTTTCGACTAAGTTTCATTTTTAAAAGGAATTTAGCAATTATAACATTAAGAATACCTTTGTATGGCACTACCAAGGAACTTAATCTGTTTCTAGAATCCTTACGCTTGCTGTGCAAAGGGTAGGCGCTGCGCTCGTGCTCCAAAAGATCTGACTGCTGATCGGGCTGCACTGACTGCTAACTGACGCGATTGCGACGCAAGGACGTACTCTTAAGCGTTGTACCGTGCTACCACTTACGGAGGGAGGGCAGCAACCACAGAACGTCGCGCGTCGAAAACCGGCAGTTTCATGCTGACCCTATGCATGTCACCCCATAACATGTTATGTTAGCTGACATTTAGAATGCTACCATTAACCATTCGATCACGCTTCCTTTGCAGCAAATGCAAAGTGCCTACAAAGAGATTACGTTCTTTGAGGGCGCAAAACAAATATTCTATTATTATTATTATTATAGAACCGCCATTGCATGTCTGCTGTGGAGACGACGTGCGGAGGCATCTGAGCTCGCTGTCTGAGCACGAGGAATAAGATTTAGTAGATGCATAAAGAAATACCTATCAAAGCATGTATCTACACGACCTTATTGAGCATTGTTTTCAACAGTCATCAAGGGTTTGAAGCAGACTGTTGTGAGCATACTATTTTGAGCAGACACAACAACCCGAGGTCTGACATGGTTTGAAAACAGTACAAGTATTCGATGGCGAGGATAAAAAACTGCCGATTTGAGTTTTCTGATGAAAAAAGGACTTGAAGAATTCTTTTTAACAATATCCCATGTCTTTAAACTCTCGATTTCTTAAATTTATGTGCAAATTTAACTACATTCTCATAATTTCAACGGCCGGTTTTTACTACACGAAGATCACCATGCTTTTGGCACGTCATGTTTTTACCGTGGCTTCTGTAGCAGTTGTACGGTGGTTCACTAGCTTCCTCTTTATGAAACGTAGCTGTAACATCGGATTCGACTCAATGTTCGATCTTTTATTTTTATTGTAGCTCCGTCATTGCCAGGCAACGTAACAGTTTGATTCGGCTGATGTCAATGAGAAGATTTAATGACGTCACGCAAAAGTACTTAGTCTTTGCCCACGGGAAATGTTCCCACCCTTTATTGCAGTTATATCCAAGACATTCTTCACGCTATTTTTTCTGCCAGTATCTGAATATCATTACCATTGTCCACATAGTCCGAGTGGCAAGCCGATCCGTTGATAAAAAATGAGACCTGCAACCAAGAGCGTACTTGCTAGCTCTGGCTTCACAGATGCAAGCGGGCTTGCTTGCATCTAACTGTAACTAAATAACTGTATCTAAATGTAACGCGGTCGTTATTTTGACTATACAGAACAACAGCAGCCCTTCTACTGTGAGATTTAGAGCCAAAAAAAATATTTTTCCTCGAGCAAGGAGCGATCCGGCAAGCTCTGATTCTCCGTGCTCTGCCGTTTGAGCAAACCAGCGGCGCCGTCCTGTATAGCAGCGGATGGATACCTCCAAAGCTCTGAGGAAATGCTTCTTGTCCTGACCAAACCTGGGCGTAAGGAGAGACCTACCGCTCGGCTGCAGCAGTCGAGCGGTAGGTTTCTCCTTACGCCCAAGTTCGGCCAGGACAAGAAGCATTTTCCCTTTTCGCTCATTTGAAGTCTTCTGGCGGCTCTGGACGGCTACAAGACGTCTAACTTTCTTATGCTACGGCGGTGTCATGTCGCAGATTCTGCGGCGGACTCGGGCACTTCTTGTCTGGCCGGCATTTTTCTGCTGGCGTTTCCTTTCTACTGATTTTTCCTGCGACATAAGTGGCTGAACGGCAGCCAGATATGTGTACGGCCTTGCGGCGCCGCTCGTGGATTCTGCTGTAAGTTTTAGCTTGTACGTTTTAAATCGTTCTCGCTCGCGCTCCGCAAAGGATACTCGCGAGGACGCTGCGCGCCGGCAATCCTGCCAGAGACAGGTATGGTTTTACTTGTTTGACGTTGGTGAGCAGGCGAAAAATTGTCGCACGCGCGCGCATGGAAGTGAAGCTGTTGGACGCCTCGAAGAAAGTTGGCGTCGCTGTGCTCGTTCTTAGATTTGCTACTTTCTCTCTTCGTCGAATTATCAGCTGCAGAGTTACAGCTTCGGCGCTTTTTCTTCGTTTGGCGACGGCTTCTAGTTCAATGCTACTTTCTGCTCTACTTCGACGCACTTCTTAATGAGCGGCCTGACAATGGCTGCCTCTTTGGAGGATGCAGGGACAAAACCTTCGGCTAAAGATATCATCTATTAATTCAACGATGTCAAGGCCACGATCGGTTTCCAAACCGACATGACATTCGCGGGACTTGACCGTTGACATAGACCGACGTCATTGACGCCGGAGCATTGGAGCCCGCTTAAGTACGAGAGATTGCCTTAACAATGACATGACTGCGCTATCGCTGCGATCGTCCATGAATTCCGAACAAATAGGGCCCGACGACCAATTACGCCGGTTTTGTGATGGGCACGCGAGCGGCGGAGCGATGCGACGGACGTACTGGGTGCAGCGAGCCGTGCGGAGGAGATAAGCGAGCGCTGAGAGAGAGAGAGAGAGAGAGAGAGAGAGAGAGAGAGAGAGAGAGAGAGAGAGAGAGAGAGTGAGCCGGGCACATTAGCGGAGAGCAAATAGTGCGCGAATGCTCGCGCCGCGCCCAGCACTCTAGTAGCGAGGTGCGCTTCGGTCACGCAGCTCGCTGAGAAAGTAGCCAGAGAGCGGGCGGGCGGGCGGGCGGGCGGCCGCCGAGCCGGCGCTCGCGGCCGCACGGGACCGCTGCGCCGCCAGGTCGGGCCGAGGAAGCGGCGGCCGGCGGGCAGCGGCGCAGCGTTTCACCTCTTTCTGCGGCGCGCGTGTGCGCGGCGCGCTCCGGCGCCAGCGCCAGAACGTTAGGGGAAATGTGCAAGGCTAATGTATTTGCTCGCGTTTAGTCTCTCTCTCTCTCTCTTGCGTTTCTGCCATCTATCGGCCGCCTGAGGAGAAACCCGTAGCCGCGGCACTCGCCGAGAGCTGCGACCGCATCGCGAAAGGCCGCGCGCAGTCAGGATACAGAAAGTAGACGTTTCGCAATGACTTGCTAATGCGACGCGCCGCTCGGGCGCTCGAAGATGACAGAGCTGGCTGCTCTGGCGAGGTTCGGTGGCGCTTGATTTCGTATAAAAAAAACATGATTCACTTGTATAGCTCCCAGAGAGAACTTACTCTCTATGCAGGCGCTTTGCATGCGCGCCGCATGAGCATCCGCTCGAGCCTGCGAACTCGGTCATTAATGGCGAGCGTCTTACTAATGGGTCAAATCAGGGCGGCGAGAAGTTGCATTCGCCTGATGGACTCCAGCTCGGAGGAGCGAAGGTACAGTGCGTTGGTCACAAAAAACCAACGCCTTTGAACTCTGCTGCCTGGGCTAAGCGTCCTAAATGATGCACCTTTCAGACTGTAAAAGGGGGCTCACGCGACGAGGTTCTCGCGCTGCTGCCGATTTTGCAAGCGCTCCAGAAGGCCTGGCTCTAAACGGTAGCAGGACTCCAGCGCACTGAGAGAGGCTGGCTGCGTCTCAGCGGATGATCCCGATAGCGATGGCCGGCTAGCCGCCATCGCCGTCCGCCGTCTATCGAGCAGCTGCACGCTGCAAAAAAGCGCCTTAGGAGCTTTTGGCTTCGATCTCGCAGCGTCGCCGTTGACCCATTCGCGCGACGCTCCGTGCGGTTATGCTGTTTGAACAGAACCGCGCGTCGGGTCGCGTCGCGCAGATATGTAGCCGCCGGCTCTTATCTCGTCGAGCGGTCGGCGCTAAATCGGCTCACTCGAATCCAAGGTCCCTTTCCTTGTGGGAGTTATCTCCCGCCGCCGATCGGCGCTTTTGGCTGCTGGAATGCGTAACGCGAGGGCACTATGCCGGCGGTACAGAAAAGCCCGAAAAAATCAGAGTCACCGCGTCAACGATGGACACTTAGCCGAGCATGAAAAATAATGCTTGCTTGAGAAAAATACACACATAAAATGAAACGTGTCAGACAGCATTTAGTGGGTCCCTGTGATTCGTCCTTGATGTGCTTATGCGTGCTGACACTGTGCATGCTGCCACTAACCACATTTGCATGCTGGCCCTGTGTATGTCACCCCTAACCATGTTATTCGTATTGTTTATCAAGCACGATACCACTCACCGTTCAATTGCATTTCACTTTACAGCAAATGTAAAGCGCCTAGAGAGAGATTAAGTTCTCTGAGGGCGCTTGATCAAGTGAATTATTATTATTATTATTATTATTATTATAGAAACACTGAGAGTAGCCAAAAATATCACGCTTAAAATTAGTCATCTGATAAATATGCTTTACTTACTTGCTGCAACAGATAGTAGTTGTGGTAAAGTGTTCTTTGCTGCACCTCTCAAAACCAAAAAAACAATCGCAATTTATGATTATAAAATCTTAAGAGCTGATTCAGAAAAATTGTTAGCTTTGAATGTATTTAGACGGAAAAAGTTATGATCTGTCGAGGAAGGATCTTCCAATTAGAACCGTCACCAGGGTCAGGAAATGAGGGCCGTATTAGCGATTTAAGTAAGGGCCGCGGAATGCCGATATTCCGCGGGCCCTGGCTAGGGTTATATATATATATATATATATATATAACATTTATTTGTATAGCGCCATAAGAGAAATTAATCCCTATTCAGGCGCTTCACATATGCCTCGGGGCTCGAGCTCACGACCTCATCCAGACCTTGGTCGGGGCGAGCACCGTTCGGTAATTGGTGCGAGATTGTTTTACGAAAACTCTTCCCTGCTACCTCGTGACGCTTGGCGTACGTCTGAAGGCAGTGATTATATTTTGGACTGAAGAAAAACACGGCGTCTTCGCAAGGTGGTTGACTTAAGCAACGGTTGGACGCATGCAAAAGCTTTAATCGGCCTTCGTGCTGCTTTCTGCTTCACCAATTGATGAATTGCTGAGGCTCCGGACTTTTATGAAATACTAGCACCTACTAGGGAATAGCTACCCATTTTCTGTTTTATCCGGAGTCGAGATATGTTGTCGCCGTCTAACTTGAAAATGTCAAATTTATGAGCTGAGACTTCCTTTAATGGTCCATGTCAGAACTGTTGGTAGGCCACGAAATGTCTCTTGAATGTCAGAATAACTGCAGTGCGTTTGTGAGAATTCCTCAGTTGCTAGAAATTATACATCTAGTAATTCAGCCCGTGGGTTCGTCTCCCGAGGAAAGCAAAACTTGCACAAGAAGAATTCATTGAAGATTCGCCACTTTCGCTTTTCTCGCACCCGGTCACGAAGCTTCGCTACCAGCGTTTTCTTTATTTTGCATACGCGTTCTTCCCCGAAAATCGGAAGTTCTTACACGAGCGTCGAAGACGGAAACCGATACAGCAAAGATCTGTTTGAAGCATATCAATTTGATGTCTGACCGCCGTAGGTAAGAAATTACATGCCTGCGGACATCTAAATGCTTGCCGCTGGGGCCCGCGATCTAGTTGGCACGTCCCCAGCTCGAGCAGCCTACTCTAATAATAATAATGCACTTGATAAAGCACCCTCAGAGAACTCAATCTCTTTCTAGGCGCTTTACATTTGCTGCAAAGGGAAGCACAATTGAATGGTGAACAATATCATGCTTAATAAACAGGAATAACATGGTTAGGGGTGACATGCACAGGGTCAGCATGCAAATGTGGTTAGTGGCAGCATGCACAGTGTCAGCACGCATAAGCACATGAAGGACGAATCACACTGGCTTTCGCTTCCAAAGCCGCGCTGGCTGCAAGCTTCGCCAGACCTCGCTATTAGGTACGATACGATGCGTGCGTTGTTGTCGTTCAAATGTATCCCTGGTTGTTGCAGCTACTGTTGCCTGGTTTCGTGAGTAGGGAATCTCTCGTAAGAAGAGCACTCATAGCAAGCGAATGAGCGAGGGAGTCTGGGGTGGCATTTTCAGTAGTTCCAGCATTGTCTCGAAGCGTCCAGCGAGTTCTCCACAAAGTGCTGCTACGACGCCTCTAAATTCATGGTCATTACGCCTGTTACGACACCAGCCGCCAATCTAAAAGTGTGCCCGCGGAACGCACACTCAAAGTGCAATAAACCCCTAAAAATATGCAACATGACACCTGACGATTTATTTGACCTGCTTGTTGATCAAGGCCTATCTGAATTCGACCAACATCCAAACTATAACCAACGCCACCCTGACCGGCTTTCCTTTCCTATAGAATAAAAATAATAACGATAATGCATTTTGTAGAGCACCACCAGAGAACCCAACCCTCTCTAGGCGCACCACATTTGCTGAAAAGGAAGCACGATCGAATGGTTAGTGGTAGCACGCTCAATAAAAAACAAGAATAACATTGTTAGGGGTGACATGAACAGGATCAGCATGCAAGTACAGTTAGTAGCACCATGCCCAGTGTCAGCATGTATAAGCACATAAAGGGAAAATCACACGGACCCACTCAATGCTGTCATGAGTAGGTGCGTTTTTAGTTTCTTATTAAATGTAGTCAAGTCAGAAGATGTTGTGACGCAAATCGGGAGTAAGTTCCAGGCTTTGGGAGCATACGAACTAAAGGCACGATCTCCAAAGGATTTGAGGTTTGTATAGGTAAACAATTTATATCCCTAGATCAGTCAAAGGCCGTGGAGGAGTTGCCACCGTCTTACGTTCTTCTCATAATTTCAAACAGTCTGCAGCCCCCTAGAGGCAGTATTTCGAATCTCTTGTTTTTTGAGTCCTTCCAATAGTAAGTGGCTGTTGAATTAGCTAATATTTTTTTTATAATGTATCGCTCCTAGGTACCAAGTTTTCTTTTATTTCAGACTTTTCTGATCTCATCTCAATTCTACGTGAAAGAAATTTTCCCTTCTTTGTCCTGGGCGATTTTAACATTCATTTAAAAGCCTCAGCTGACGCCTTAAGTGCCGAATTTTGTGCACTGACTGGTTTATTTTCCCTCACGGCTCATATGCGCGACCCCACTCACTATAAAGGTCACATGCTCGATCAAACATTCTCCCACGCTGGTACGCCATCATTTCATGTTATTAGCGAATTCTGCACCTCTGACCGCATGTGAATCTCATTCAGTCTGCAGTGTGTGCCCTCCTCCGCATCAATAATCATTGATGAATCGCGAAACATTAGGATCCTTGACATTGGTTTTGCCCGCAAGAGGCAAGAAAAATCCTTCTTCTCCCGCTCGGCGGCTGTACGCCCCTTTCCGACCTGTCATCATTGGTAGAATGTTTTAACACGGCACTAGCCGACATCTTGCCACATTTGCACCTCTGACCAAGCACACTGTTCGCCATCGTAAGATGACCTATCTGTAAAGCAGACATTAAACTAGGTAGATCTGCTAAGCGAAAGCTTGCGAATTTGTACAGAAGATCAGAACTGACTGTCCGTCAACAGACATACAAGGACTACTGTAAATCGCATCAATTGATCTAGCAAAGGCCAAGTCTAGCTTTTAAAAAGTATTGTGGAATCACAGATGCATGATCTGGAAATGCTGATGTCGACCATCAACATTCTTCTTAACCGTTCCCATGTTAGCTCCTTACGTAGTGATCCTTGTCGTGATCTAGCCGATTACTTCTCCAGCTTCTTTAACATTCATTTGTATAGCTTACATGACGTCTTCAGCACCGAATCCTGTGCAATGATTGACTCATAGTCTCTTGTGGCTCATGTACATTGCCTTACTCTCATCAAGGGTCACACACTCGACCAAATTTTTTCCTTCATCTGCACGCTATCATCATCACCTATTATTACATAATTTTGCTTATCTAAACACACATGCAGATCTCATTCAGTCTACATTGTGTGCCCTCTGTTGTTTGGTTCACGCAAGCAGAGACATGACTGTCGTTGACCAACAACAACAGTTTATTGTAGGACGCACGAAGCAGAGGGAAAGACGACTCCCTTCGCCTCTCTCTCTCTCTCTCTCTCTCTCTCTCTCTCTCTCTCTCTCTCTCTCTCTCTCTCTCTCTCTCTCTCTCTCTCTCTCTCACTCGAGTCCAACCTCCTCGACCAAGGCTGTGCCCTGGCCGACCACAATGATTCATCCAAGGCGGACCACAGCTGTGCACCGGCCGACCCTGATGGTAAATCCACAATCTGCTCACCAGCGGTTTAGCAGAGGAGCAGTACCGTCCTGCACACAGTCCAACTGCACCATCCTCTGCATTCAAAGTCGCACGAGAATCGCGAAACCTCAAGACTTGATATTGATGCTGTCCGAGCGAGAATATCTTCGCCCAGTTGCTCAATCTCCCTTCCGATCTGTCATCATTGGTAGAATGTTACAACACGAACTAGTAGACATGCTTGACGAGTTTGTACCTCAGATTAAGCTCACTGTGCATCCTCACACAGACGGCTGTGGATTTATCGAAGACTTTAAACAAGCTATGTCTACTAAGCGCAAGCTTAAAAATCACACACAAAATCAGGACTTACTATCCGTCGACAGGCATATGAGGACTACTGCAGATGGTACCAATCGATCCCAGCAAAGGCCAACTCTGGCCTCTATAGAAAAACATCGTTGAATCACAGATGCACAATCAAAATTGCTGATGTCTACGATGAACCATCTCCTTAACTTCCCTGTTTAGCTCCTTACCTAGTGATCCACGTGATGATCTAGCTGATCGCTTCTCTAGCCTCTTTGTCAACAAGATAGGCAAGATCAGGGAGTCAATCCCTTGCGTGGCCGCATCCCCTCTAGAATCCCGTCCCCCAAAGGAGGCCATGAGTGAACTCATCCTGAAATTCATCTCCCAATTAAAGAAAACTACTAGTCTCCTAGACCTTATTCCCACTGCCCTACTTCTAACGCATATGTATGTTGATGCATGCTTAACTAACATAATAAATATGTCCTTAGCCTCAGGTCATGTCCCTGAACTTTTTATTAAGGCTGTTGTTAAGGCTGTCAATCAAGATGGCCACACAAGACAAGGAGAACTTCGGAAACTTCTGCATAGTCTTCCTTCTGGCGATCCTATAAAAGACACTTTAGCGAGCGTTAGCAGACCAGCTATTATATCAAAACTTGAAGTCTAGCAAGTAAGTTCCCGTCATTTTTTCTATAAACTCACTCAAGTGAGTAAGCATTTTTTGACACTTAACTAACTTTTCAGAAATGCAGACAGTCTCTCAGCCTAAGTTGCTTGATTTTTCGGTAGCGTTTGAGACTGTTGATCACCAAGTCCTACTTTCGCGCCTATCATCTCGCATGGGCATCACTAGTACTGCACTACATTGGCTTGGATCCTAACTCAATGGAACACTTAAAAAAAGTGATAAAACGGGCAACAATCATCCGAGGAACTACTAAAGTACGGGGGTACCTACTTAGCCCTGCCATAACCGAGATTTTTAATGCTTCTTTGGGAAATGGGGTCGTCCCCAAGTCCTTCAAATCGGCAATCATTAGACCCATATTTAAAAAAGCCTGAAATAAATGCAGAGGTCCTTGCAAACTATCGCCCAGTTTCCCTTCTTCCTTTCTTGTCAAAGATTCTTGAAAGAATTGTTGCTTAGCAGCTGGTTGAACACATTGAAAAGAATGAAATGTCAGAAACATTTCAATCAGGGTTCATGAGGCAGCACTCCAATGAAGCTGCTCTCATCCGTGTTAACAACGACATTCTACGCGGCAACGATAACGGGAATGTCACTGCCCTAGCTCTGCTAGATCTGTCAGCTGCCTTCGACGCCATTGATCACAATGTTATACTTGAACGATCGAGAACAACGATCGGTCTGGCAGATGATGCACTGGCGTGGTTTAAATCGTACTTGTCTGATCGTGTTCAATGCGAGTCTTGTGGGGGTCAGGTCTCACACACGAGACCGGTCACCTGTGGAGTCAATCGAGGGTCCGTCTTCGGTCCCTTGCTGTTCTCCATTTATACTCAACCTCGGGGGAAAGTGATTAAGGCCCATGGAATAGGATATCACTTTTATGCTGACGATCCTCAGCTGTGTTTGTCATTCAAACCGTCGGAATCTGCTGCAGCAACTGACACACTGAATATTGCCTTGCCGACATTCGATCCTGGATGTCGGAAAACTTCCTGAAACTAAACGACGATAAAACTGAGCTGCTGCTCATAGGACACCTTAAGCGTGTGGCTGGATTAAAAGGCTTTGCTCTTCTAATAGGTGATGCTGTTGTGCGACCATCACCACACGCTCGAAATTTAGGTGTTGTTTTCGACCGGCTGCCTACATTTTAAAAGCTTCATTCAGAACACTGCTTCTACAGCTAGCCGTCATGTCCGAGCCCTATCCAAGATTAGGAGCTGTCTTCCTCAGTGGTTTGCAAAAAACTTAACTAGCTCCTTAGTTATGTCTCGGCTTGATTATTGTAATTCCCTTCTGGCTGGGCTACCGAAAAAAGCAACTAGGCCACAGCAGCTGACTATTAATATGGCTGCAAGGCTAGTCTTCAAGTCCTAGAGATTTGAGCACGCGTCTCTTAATATGGCTGCAAGGCTAGTCTTCAAGTCCCAGAGATTTGAGCACGCGTCTCCTTTACTAAAAGAGCTAGGATGGCTGCCGGTTGGTCAACGGATACAGAGCAAAGTTCTTACGCTGAACCACAAGGCCTGCCACGGCTTGGCTCCTTCGTACGTTGCTGAACTGCTGCACCAGTATCAGCCTCTTTGCGTCCTCAGGTTCTGTATGGACAATAAATTAGCTGTCCCATTCCTCTGCTTACAGACCATTGGCAACGGAAGCTTTAGCTCTGCAGATCCTAGACTGTGGAACTCGCTTCGACAATTCTTACGAAACGACAACTACTCTCCTGCTGCCGACTATGGCTCATCCTTTTGAGCGGTCCTGAGCTACTACTTCCATGCTGCTCACTACCTCAACTGCTCTCCTGACTCTGCTACGCTTCCCACTTTCTCTTTGTTGCGTGAGACGAAGTCTGTTGGCTACCGAATGCGTACAGAAAGCCGCTTAGGCTGTGAGTTCGCTATACAAAACTGTCCTGCGTAACACCCACATGGTCTTTATGGCTTTGTGGAGTTACAGACGGAGATACCCCTCGGGGCTCTGTGCTTGGTTCGCTTCTTTTCACAATTTTTACTCTTCCCCAAATTTGATCGCCAAGCACAACCTAGGCTTTCATTTCTATGCGGATAGCACACAGATGTATCCATACTCTCACTCCCTCCCCGCCTTCCAACTTATCAAACTCTCTCAACTCCCTTGCTGCATGTATTGCTGACATCCGCACTTGTGTGGCAGCAAATGTTCTTAAATTGAATGACGATAAAGCCAACTCACTATTTATGGGCAAACTCAGTGCGACTTCAGAAATGGGAAAATATTTCCCTCAAAATGCGCTCAGCCAGCATATCTTCCGTAGTATCTGCACGAATTCCCATGTCCTTTTGCAATCTGACCTTTCACTAGACGACTATTGTTAGCTTTGCAGTCAAGTGTACTTAACTTCAGCTAAGTATGAAAAGCTGGGCCTCCTTAAACCGGGATACCACATACAAGTTGGCCCATGCATCAACAGATACCCCGTCCCGACTTCTATAACTCACTGCTCGCACATCTTTTGGCTAACTCAATTAGGCTGTTACAGTTCGTGCAAAACTCTACAGCCAGTCCTGTCTATCATGAGCGTCGAAATTGCCGCAGTACACCACTTCTTGCCGACATGCAGCGGCTTCCAATCAAGCAGCATGTCGACTTCAAGGTTTTGTCATTCATACATAAGGTCCCTTCATTCTCTTGCTGTAGCAGAACTACCTAGCAGAACTACTCCAAAATCATGCTAAGCATAGTAACATCCTTGGTGAGCCTTGATGGTACACTATGTAAGGTTGCTTTTCACGACCTCGGTCCCGAGGTCGTGGGTTGGAATCCTGGGTGGGCGATTCTTTATCGTCGCTGCAAGCGGTGAGAATAGCCGTAAAGGCTCTCCTATCGCTACAGAAAAAGAGGCTGTTAAATCAGCTAGTATCCACTGTACTGACTCAAATCGTTTAGCAGTGCCTCGAATAAAACTCAAATCCTTTGGAGACCGTTCCTTTAGTTCGTGTACTCCTAAAGCCTGAAGCTACCTCCTTAGTGACACCGCGGTGTACTAATGACTTGATGTCTAACAGCGAAACAGTTCCCCAGAGAATTCGCTGCTGGTGTATAACGACCTACTTAGGAATGCAGACTTAGGTCAAGTCTTTATGCTGGTTTTGTTCGATCCCTCGGCAGCTTTTGGTATTATCGATCACCAAGTCCATCTTGAGAGCCTCTAATCTCGCCTGGGGATCATTGGCACTGCACTGCAATGGTTCAGGTCCTATTTCACTGGGAGTCTCCAGAGTATTGATGTGAATGGACACAGATCATCCGATGAACCTCTGAAGTATGGCTACCTCAGTGCTCTGTGCTTCATCCCGACCTTTTCACTGTTTATACTCTCCCTCTTGCTAATGTGATTACTAAGGACAATCTAGGCTTTCACTTCTATGCAGATGACACTCAGTTGTACCTTTGCTTTTATTTCTCCAGCCTTTGAGCACGTCGAATTCACTCAACTCCCTTGCTGCATCTATTGACAACACCCACACATGGATGGCTGCAATTTTTTTTAAATTAAATGATTATAAAACCAACTTACTAGTTATGGGCAAACCAAGTGTGGTTCAGAAATTGGAAAGGCTAACGCTCAAAATCGATTCTGCCAGCATATCTCCTGTTGAATCTGCACGAAATCTAGGTGTCATGTTTCAAAGTGACCTTTCATTAGATGACCTTATCATCTCCACAGTCAAGTCTGCCCATATTCAGCTACATAACATAGCAAAAATTCGGGCTTGTTTAGACAGGGATGCCACATCTAAATTAGTTGATGCATTCGTGACATCCCGTCTCGACTTCTGTAACTCGCTGCTTGCTGGTCTACCGGCCTGTCAATCAGGTGCTTATAGCTGGTTACAAAACTCTGCAGCTAGGCTTGTCTGTCGTGAGCATCACAGTTGCCACAGCGTGCACTTCTCGACGACTTGCACTGGCTACCAGTCAAGCAATGGATCGACTTTAAGGTTTTTTCACTCACTTTTAGGTCCCATCATTCTTTGGCTCCAGCCTACATAGACCAAATTTCAAAAGAAATTAAAAACGTGCCTATTTATTAAAGCATTTAGTGGGTCCCTGTGATTCAACCTAGATGCGCTAATGTATTTTGACACTGTGCATGCTGCCACTAACCACACTTGTATGCTGACCCTGTGCATGTCACCCCTAACCATGTTATTCTTGTTGTTTATTGAGCATGATACCACTAACCATTCGATCGTGCTTCCTTTGCGGCTAATGCAAAGTGCCTAGAAAGCGATTGAGTTCTCTGAACGCGCTCGATCGAACGTATTATTATTATTATTTGCTGGACCCGTGAATTATCTTTTTTTGTGCTCGTGCGTGCTGACAGTGCATGTTTTCACCAACCATATTAACAGAGTAAAGTTTTATAATTATTATTATTACTACCGACGGATATCACATATGATTTTAGGACACTTGAAAGAAGCTGAAAGCCTGCCTGTTCCGAAGAGCCTTTGCTCTGTCCGTGAATCTTTTTTTTATGTAGTTATTCGTTTTGAAACCGAGCACGTCGTGAGTAAAGACAGCAGCGACGTGCATTTGTATTGACCTGTCTTTTTCCGGTGTTCTCTGATTCTCGTCTGTGCACGACTGAGCGAGTGCTACTTACCGGGGTTCTAACTAGCCAGCGGCCTTGTCTTTGCATGCCTGCCTAAGCAGGATACTTTTCTCGCATGGAGTTGTGAAGTTACTGAATAGAGATTAATTTCTCTCGGGGCGTGTTACGAAAGACTAAATATTCATTTTTGTTGCCGAACCAGCTATAAGACGACGGGTGAAAGTTTGAGGAACGCCGGAGGAGGTATGGGAGAAAGAAGTTGCAGCAGAAGCAGCTTGGTTAATTGATGGTCTCGGGAGTTAGTTGGGTGGCACGTGCACTGTTCACCAGGAGGGCTTGCTAATTTGATGGACAGGCAGAATGTTCGCAAGGCATATACAAGTAGGTCTACCAGGTCAACGGCGATGCTAGATGCTCATTCCTAAGGTGACCGATCTAAGGCTGCATCAAGTAATTCACCCTAGAGAATGACTAGGCAGCATTCTCCAGACGGGAAACACGTGCGCTAACAAGATGCCCATGCATCGCACGGGACTCCAGTAGCAGCACAAAACATAGCGAAACGTACTTCATTAATTCTGTACTTTCTAAGGCGTCTCTAATCGTTACTGTAAGTTTGCATTGTAACGTATAGCAGTAGTAGCATAAAAGATTGCCAAACTAGCTTCATGAAAGCTGTAGTACAGCAGGTATTGTAATGGCGTTTTTTACTTTCGCGTTTTTCAAAGCGGGCTGCAATAGTAATGTACTGATTCTTGAATAAGATTTGTGTTACCTTAATATCACTTTCGCGTCCCGTCTTAAGCTACACTACAGGGCTCAATAAGCTGAGCTACCGGTTAAGCCAAAAGTACTTTTCTAGTAACATCTTTGTAACATCTTAGGCTATAAAGATAACGTGGTGAATGTATCGTTGCTTTATTGAAGAGAAGATTGGTGCATCAGGCTGCTTCGTCTAAATTACATTCACTACGGCCTCAACATAACAATTTTAATCGGCATGATGTAGATTTATCACTGGTAGTTGCCTTTAGATTTATTAGCATATATTCCGAGATCCCATAGGTGATGATAAAGGCAGACAGATGCCCCAACATTCTCAGATGTAGGCATACACGCGATACACATGCCATGAATGCATGCAAAAGCAACGCCAGAATTTGTGCACATTTTCACAGCCATGGCAACACAGAGGGCACTGATTTCCTGTCTGCAACTCAGCTAAGAAAAGGCGATAAATCATGTGCATAATCGGACAGTGGTATATATCGTTGTCACTTGCCATCTGCAGAAAGCTTCAGACAGATGGGGAAACCTGTGCTGTAACAGCTGCTCGGAGAAGGTCTTCTGCCTTGCTTCTGTTAGCCAGCTTGTTGGTCTTGCCTTGGTATCGACCACCACGGCCGCCTCCCTTGCCATCCATGACGGCCGCTACCCTGCAATCACAGCATCAGTAGCATTGCTGTGAGTGCTGGAGACCAAGAGGATGCACAGGTCAATGGAGATCAGGACATGGATGACGTAGTGGCTAGCATAGGCAATTTCGATCAGATCAGACAAAAAATGAGTCATAGTATGACGGCACTCACTTTGGTCCAAGCTCCTGAACAAGCTGCTGCGGTCCACTGAGCAAGAACGAACCAGGGCTGCCGACCTCACCGACTGACACGAACACTAGACAAGTCTGCAACAGGGACCAATCACAGCAAAATTTAAAACAACCTGCAAGCAAACCGGCATTCGGATGCCGGTTTGGTGTTAAACTGCCTTGATCGCAAACGCTCAATTGTGCAAAATCCCTCTGACGAGGTTAGCTAGATCCGTGGCAGGTTCGATATGAGAACGCGGTGCAGTAGGAAATGCGCATCAACCGATAGTAGGGAGAGACAAGGAGAGAGAGAGAGAGAGAGAGAGAGAGAGAGAGAGAGAGAGAGAGAGAGAGAGAGAGAGAGAGAGAGAGAGAGAGAGAGAGAGTGAAGTGAGCGAGACAGCTAGCAATCGGCGTGACATAATCAATTAGCAGTAAAGAGAGGGGGAAAAGGTTAGCCAATTCAACCACCTTATTTCTATAGCAGCAGAAAAGCCTTAACGGCTATCACTACCACTTGCAGTGGGAAACAAAGGATCGCCCACTGCAGGACTCGAACCCACGACCTGGTCGTGGGGAGAGAGCACCTTACTTTTACGCCAAGACCCAGAAGAAATACCTACTAATAAGCTGACAATCCATTTGCAGCAGTCCAGCACTGAGGCAGTTTACTTAATAGCTCAGAAAGAAGGAAACTCATTGATATCTATTAATCACTGCTATCAGACGTTTGTGATTAATGCACCTTCGGTTCCTTAGCGAATCCTTGAACTAAAGGTTGATGTTTAGACATGACAAGACAAGCTTCGAATTTGTCAGAACATCCCTTGGATGAGAGAGGCAAAAGAGGAACAGTATATGACACTTGGAGCCTGCTTTCTTCTATTAAATTATTCAGAAACGCTCCAAAAGTTCTTGTTACTTCTGATATGAGTAAAGATGCAAGATCGATGTAGTTAAAACAACACAGCTTGACCAACTTTTGGAACACTTGAAGCTTCAGAAACCTCCTCTTCATGCTGCAACGTGAAACAACAGCCAGTCTCTTTCGACGGTTTCCCACCATGAGAATCCTGCCATCTAAGATGAGGAAATTGGAACGGATAAATGCTGTTTGGTAAATAAACCCTACACAGAACATGCTTTGTCTGCCATTCGCTAACAGTTGGGGATTCTACAATATCGCTCCTACTCAATTCTCCACCGAGCTTTCCCAGGCCGATGCTCTGGCATTGTTGGATGATGCAACCAGCTTTGAGAGGCCTTGAAATCAGAAAAACAGATAGCTGTAGCTTATACGTTTGCCGATTCTTAAATCATGGTCAAAACATTGCTGTGTTCTGTCCACTGAACATTAAAAACTACTTTCATGTAACGCCTTTAGCAGAAGCAATTGGTGAACAAGCAAGTTGTAGTTTTCATTCTGTTGAAATGCATTGAGATGTCCAGTGTTCCTCTTCAATATCAGGGTGACCTGAAATTTGCCGAAGCCGAACACCTTTTCGAGATTCAGACAGCTAGCGTGTAATTCTTCTCCTGCATAGACAAGAGCTCCTTTTCGTTTGTGCAAAAGCTCTGCGTGACCTGCTTTTCCTGTTGTATTGCATAGCATTCATTAAGCTGCCAAGCCGACTTTCGGCAAATCTCCAGCTAGCGATGCTAGTATTGGATCTAGTTCGATACATTCCTATTTCTGGAGCTAGACGTAGAACCAATTTTTGGAGAGCAATGTCGCCGAGGTCGAGACGATTCCTCATATCAGACTTTATTTCAGCAATGCATGTTAGCAAGCTGCCTTCTCCTGTAGCCAGGCCATAAAGGATACATTACACAATAATCAGGATGCAAGCCTAGCAACCCAACCTCTTGATTCCAAGTGATCCAATAAGATTCTTCAAAGCAAACAACGACCCTTAATTCCTGTTAGCCTGAGAGGCAGTACATAACAGCTCGGAATAGAGAGCTTCAAATGACAGGCAAATAGAAAAACGTCAGATATGACCGTGCCCGGTTTTTGGCTGCCTCAATCAACAGTTCTTAATACCCATGTTATGCCACTGCTTATTGCGGGTTCGTCCTTGCAATCGAGCAGCCTAGTTGCCCTATGTAGCACGTGCACTGACCTGCTAACGACCATGCTCTCTGTTCTGCATTCTCGGAAATAATACGACAAACAGCATACATCCCATAGTTAAAAAAATTGCTAGCCGTGTCAGCAATCCTTGGTAAAAATACTGGTCGCTGAAGCAAAGAAATGTCCATAATTCTTAATTCTAAAGTGTCTGAAACATCAAGATTCCAATAGCACTGAAAGCCTAAATTCCTGAAGGAATTGTGCTTTCCTGTAAGCAACGCAGGTGTCGGCAGAACTTAAAGGGTCCCAGCATCAGGTTTCACTGTAAATACCATAATCAGACTAGCCCACGACCCCACGAACATCAAAGCCCAGGACTGGCATTTTCCTTGGAATCTGTAAAGAGACAATACCAGAGCTGTACATCTGACACCAGCAACGCGATGATGTCTAAACAAAGGTACGATATTTCTGCTTCTGGCATGAAGTCACACATGTTCGAAAGTTAGACTTTTAGACTTCTGCTGCCACAACTGAAGAATTCAAACAGCAGCAGTACCATTGAACCTTCTAAAATTACAGCCCAAGGGGTAACTATCCACAAGACTGCCTGGCGCACGGTGTACATAGGTTGCCTCATACGCTGCCGATGGCGACTCTATCAATTGTCGAAGGCCCTCTGCTACTTCAGAGGTCAGGCTAAACATCGGTAACGTGATACCTAAGTCCAGTTATACTCCTTGAATGCACCGACAGTGAGAAAGATCCCGCAAAGTTATTAACCGACTAATATCCATATAATAACCACTTAATTCGGATAAAAGCATCGATAGTTGCAGTAGGTAGCACTGCGATGCCGTCAAGCCCCATGAGAGCACTGCAATCAAAACACCACCCACAACTATGCCATGTCCAGAACAAGCCTGTCTACTCACTAAATTTCCAGGTCTGCATGGCAGCTAGAATGAGCATACCCAGGCCATCGATGGTCCAGCAAGTAAAATCACTGGTCCCTACCAAGATCTATCGATTAGCAGTGGTAAACTTCCAGGAGAGCTTGCCCCATCCCCCAGCTTGCCTTCCACCCCGTTGAATAAGCAGGCCTTCACCAGGCACCCGAAGGCCTGACAACTCCAATTGCACCATCCCTTGTCAACTTTTTTCAAGGATTATAACCCTGATCTTAGCTTGAGCAGGCCCTCACAAACGCTTCCCTACCTCTAATGACGAGGAGCTTGCAATATTGAAGCTATAAGTACCGCAAAGCTCTCTGAGCACTTAGAGCTTTGAAGCCAGTCTTGTGTTTCGGGATGCTTATTCAAAGTCACATGAATCGACGTCCATCCTCCTCAGCGATCGAACTTTTCTCCTCACTCGATTTCAAATTCCGTTACTAACTACTATCTACCATGTTCACAGTCGGTTGAGCAAGACTAGATCTTATCGACTAGCATTATTGAAAGAGCAGCATCCATCCGACGAGCAGGATCTTCGTTACGTGAGCATACTACCGGTCAGCATGTCTGTCTCAAGATCACCAAACACCTCGTCTGGCTTGCCAAGCGTGACCTCAGACCTCTTCAGCAATTGCCAGACATGACTAGCGAGAATAGCTACGAAACCGAAAGCTGTCAGAAGGACGATGATTCGACCGTAGCGACCAAAGACACGCACATAATCGCGCCATTTCCTAATAATAATAATAATACATTTGTAAGGCACCTCACAGAACTTAATAATATCTCTCTAGGCACTTTACATATGCTGTAAAGGAAGCATGACAATTTGGTTTGTGGTAATATGCTCAGTGTGAACATTGTAAGCACACAGAGGACAAATCACTAGGACAGAGTAAATGCTGTGAGGAACAGATGCATTTTTAGCTTCTTTAAAGACTTAAGACTTTAAAGTCATGGGATGTCGTGACGTCATTCGTGAGTGACTTCCAGCCATTGGCAGCTTGCGAAGTAGTGGCATAGTATCCAACATTTTTGAATTGAGTTCGACGTACTGCTAAATGATTTGAGTCAGGAGGTGGATGTTAAAATGCTTAGTACGACTAGGGAGTAGTTCTACTAAGTAGGCTACATACAGTAAGAGAATGAAGAGACCTAAAAGTAAGTGACAAAACCTTGAAGTCGACGTGCTGCTTGATTGGAAGCCAGAACAGGTCGGCAAGAAGTGGTGTACTGAGGCAACTGCAATGCTCATAATATACAAGCCTGGCTGCAGAGTTTTTCACCAACTGGAAGCACTCAATTGCACAGGCCAGAAGACTAGCAAGTTGTGAGTTACAGAAGTAGAGAAGGGATGTAAAAAATGCATGGAAAAACTTGGATATGGTATCCCTGTGTAAGCAGACCAGAATTTTTGAAATATGTAGCTGGAATTCGGTAGACTTGAATGTGGAGCTGATGTGGTCGTCTAGTGAAAGCTTACTCTGGAAAAGACACTTGGATTTCGTTCACATACTACAAGAGATATGCTGGCCAAGCCCATCTTTAGAGAAAGATTATCCTATTTCTGAGTCACACTATGTGCAGATGCCGCATACATATGCAGCACGGGAGTTAAGAGAGTTTGCCACCCTGGAAGGCGGAGAGGGATCTAAGCATAGGTGCAGCTGTGTACGATCGGCATAGAAGTAAAAGAATAGATTGTGCTTAGTAATTACATCGGCATGAGGAAGAGTATAATTTTTAAAAAGAAGACAAAGTACAAAGTCCCGAGGTACCCTCATCCTTTAATAAAGGTTACTTGGACGATTGTTGCTCGTTGACATCAATGCTCTGCAGTCTCCCACGGAAATATAACCAAAACCATTGCAGTGCCAGTGATACCCAGGCGAGATGAGAGGTGCTTGAGAAGGACATTGTGATGAATAGTATCAAATGCTGCCGAAAGATCAAGCACAACAAGCAGCATTCCTGAGCCCAAGTATGCATTCCTGAGAAAGTCGCTATAGAGCAAATGTAAAGTGCCTAGCAAGAGATTGAGTAGTCTGAGGGCGCTTTTGTCATTATTATACATCAAAAGTAATGCTGACTCCATGGAGTGATTAGCTTTAAAACCAGACTGGAACTTACTAGACTAGGAATGTTTGAAGTTTCATTATAGGGGTTAGCTGGTCTGCCACTAATCGGTCCAGCATCTTCTATAGGCAAGGCAGTAGAGAGACCAGGCAGAAGTTGCTAAAGTTCTCTCGATCTTGTGTTTCTTCCTTACTGAGTAGCCTAACAACAGCCGTTTTAAAGGTGCAGGGACAAGTCCAGAGGCTAAGTGTGTATTTATCATCTAAGTCATGCATGACAGCAGCAGATCTATGCATTGTAGAAGTAGGAGAGTGCGAATAGAGTTATTCTTCTTTGACTAGGAGGTAAATTTCAGGTTGAGCCCACTAGTGCAAGGCGCTTAAATGCAGACATTATGCAGTGCTGCGAGGAATTGAGAGAGACAGAGAGAGAGAGAGAGAGAGAGAGAGAGAGAGAGAGAGAGAGAGAGAGAGAGAGAGAGAGAGAGAGAGAGAGAGAGAGAGAGAGAGAGAGAGAGAGAGAGAGAGAGAGAGAGAGAGAGAGAGAGAGAGAGAGGGGGGGGAGAGAGAGGAATCCTGTGGGGATGCTGCTTGTGAGGCATAGGAGTCCAGTGAAGATGCAGTTACCTTTCGGATGTGGATGAACTTTCTAATTTTGTCCTATCTTGCTGGGAGAGAAGCTAAAGAACCGACCAGCTAGATAACCATAAGGATTAAGGATTAAGGATGTAAGGAGCTCATTTTTCGCATCACAAAAGCCAGGGGACACAGACTCCAGAAAGTCACAAGGACTGAGTGGGTGTTATGCAGGAGAGTTTTCTATAGTACACTCAAATCCTAGGCGGCTTTCGGTTCGCAGTCGGTATCTGATATACTTCATCTCACGCAACAAAAGGAAATAGGGATCTGCATAGTTAACTAAGGAGGGCAGTTGAGGTGAGTCGAGTGAGCAGCATGGAAGTAGCAGCTCAGGACAGCCGAAAAGGATGTGCCACAGTCGGCTGCAGGAGAGATGATGTCATCGCGCAAGAATTGTGGAACCGCCACATTGATATATGTTCAGCAGTCGGTTTGAATTGATACAATATCTGACCGTCGCCACCGTCGCCTCGTCACGTCAGGGCCTTAGAGCCGGCGCATGCAGCCCTTGCGTGCCCTACAATCGATGTCAGTGGGCACTCTGCTTTACGTGGACCACCATCACCCCTTTCGTAAACAGATAGGTCGTCATGGCCAGGTCTCCTTGGCTTCCTGTCTGGAAAGTTTTTGCTCGCTCTTTGCTGCTCTGGCAGCCTTGCTGTCCTCTCCTGTCAGCAGCACCAACAGCCATGGCCAGCAAAGGATCTAACACCCGCGTACACTTTGCAGCAGCTCTCGGAGACACAAGCTGCTGCTCGTGCCGTATGCAAGATGACGGCTGCGTGCGCAGACAGACTCTCTGAAAGGCCAGCAGCCTCGAGCTGCTGCGCGTGCCAAAGGCTGAAGAGAGCTAAACGGAATCGGATGCGCAGCGACAAATGAAACCCGCTGGCGCCGCATTTGAGGTCTCCGAACGAGCCGCCCCCTCCAGGCAGATGGGTCACGGCATTGAAGCTCCGTAGTGGCAAACAGATCGCCAAGCTTCGAGGTGGATCCGAAGAGGATGAAATGGGATGATGGGTCAGGTATTATGGCAAGGAAACCCATCGGAAGGAAAACACCTGCCAAGTCACGACCCTCAAGAAGGCATGCCAGCCATGGGGGCAGGGGTAGAGCAGCCACCAAGTCAGGCTGCACCGCCACTGGACAGCCCGGCAGGTGTCACCACCGGCCAGTGCATGAGTTCAGCCGCCAGTTGAAAGCCGGGTCACTTGTCTGTCGCTCGTCCGAGCAGCCGAGTCAACTGACTTAATTTTAAGTTTGAAGCTGCTGCTGCTAATGCTGTTCTTCACTGGCAAACGAGTCAGCTTCGATGCAAGCATGCTTCTTTAACACTCCACTGACAGCAAAAAATGAGCGACTGCAATTGCAGCCTCGATGCCCTTCGGCTGATGTTGAACGCATGCGTCAATTTAAAATAAGATCCCTGACATCCCAGCCTCCTACGAGCTGAAAGCAGACGTGCGCCGAATCGTAGCTACAGCCCTTCATCTGTATTATCTTTACCCGTATTATCTACATCGGCATGTGCAATCAGGCGATTGCAGCTGGTGCAAAACTCTGCAGCTAAGCTTGTCTTTCGTGAGCACCTCTTCTCGCCGACCTGCACTGGCTACCAGTCAAGCAATGGATCAACTTCAAAGTTTTGTCGCTCACTTTTTGGTCACTTCATTCTTTGGCTCCAGCCTACCTCTCATATCTACTCCCCCACCAGGCCAAGCATCGTACCACCTGCTTTTCGGAATCAAACAGTATACCAATACCTCGTACAAACCTCAAATCCTTCAGAGACCGTGCATTTAGTTTGCATGCTCCCAAAGCCTAAAACTCACTCCCGACTTGCGTCTCAACATCCCCTGACCTGACCACATTAAAAAAGAACTTAAAAACACCTATTCAGGACAGCATATAGTGGGTCCCTGTGATTCGTCCTTCACGTGCTTATGCGTGCTGACACTGTGCATGCTGCCACTAACCACATTTGCATGCTGACCCTGTACATGTCACCCCTAACCATGTTATTCATGTTGTTTATCAAGCATGATATTACTCACCATTCAATTGCGTTTCCCCTTGCAGCAAATGCATAGCACCTAGAGAGAGATTGAGTTCTCTGAGGGCGCTCTATCAAGTGTATTATTGTTATTACTGGCTTTTTGTTCGTCCAACAAAATCTGGACTCCGATTCGTTGTAACATACGCCCAGAGGTGACGTGTGGCACCAGGGCATGTACGAGCCTTCTCTTTACTACTATGCATTCGATTGATTGTGGTCCACAGAGAGAACACAGACCGGCCATCGCGTTTTGCAAAGCACTCTCGTGGCCCTTGCAGTTCAACACATGCTACTATCGCTAAGCAGCACTCGTAGGGACTGAATGCCTCCGTTGAAGCGGACATGCAACTTCACCTACATCGACAGCTGGGAGAAACCGGTCTCGTTTGCAACACTCATCAGTTCACGAGCAACAATACAGACACACGTGAACAAATTTCTCTTCTATGCAGTGCACCTAGCAGCCGTTTCTCGGCCACCATTCCACGAGCGAGCGAGAGCTGTCTGCCTCGGTTAGACGCACGTCGTAGCCCTCGGTTTTGAAGACTCATTCCTCATTTGAAAGTTTGGCAAAGACAACTGTATAGTGCATCAGCGCCGACGTACGAATAACTGCTGCAGTCAGCAAGCAGACCGCGATGATTGCACGTGCATGCGCATGTACGACCGATCTCAACGAACTACACTTGGCGATAGTTTCACGTAGCGCACTGTTATCTGGATCTTACCGCGTCGTTCACTTCGTTAACAAACAAGTTCATGAAGTCATTGTCGCCTTCGTCCCTGCAACACGCCGTTCCTGTAATCTTAATATGGCATCGATCACACAGCACGTGAGGCAGCTGCAAATATGCCCGTCTTAGAAAAGCTGCCCAATCAATCACCTGTGATAGCTCACAAACTGCGTCCTGCCGGCTTGATCGCCAGTATTATTCGGTAATGTGGCACGAACCCTAGCTGCCTCCGTGATAGCGAGGTCTCGCAAAAGCTGCACAACTTTCTGAAAGGAAGCATATGATATTTACAGTTCGTTCAAGGTCAGGCACTCTGCTGCTTCCTTACTGCTGACCCTGATTGCACCAAGCTCCAGTCTACACATCCTTACAATCACTCGCTAACGTACCAGCTCATTGCTTTCTTGATCTCCTGCCTCTCCAAAATTAACAGAGAAACAAAGAAGATGAGTAATAAACCCCAATACAAGATAAGCTTGATGACGAGTTTAGACTGTTCGGAAAGCTGAGCCTTATTCTGCTCCGTTTTTCTGTGGCTCATTCAAACTCTACATGCGCTTTCTTAAAAGCACCCTGACTACGCAGTCATGAGTTTATTTGCTATGCATCTGCATCTGCCACTCCTCAAGGCCACAAGGACTGAGAGGGTGTTATGCAGGAGAGTTTTCGATAGCGCACTCAAAGCCTAAGTGGCTTTCGGTGAACATATGGCAGCCAACAGACTTCAATAATAATAATAATATAATAATAATAATGCACTTGATAAAGTGCCCTCAGAGAACTCAATCTCTTTCTAGGCGCTTTACATTTGCTGCAAAGGGAAATGCAATTGAATGGCAAGTAAAATCATGCTTGAAAAACAAACAAAATGAATAATATGGTTAGGGGTGACATGCAAGGGTCAGCATGTAAATGTGGTTAGTGGCAGCACGCACAGTGTCAGCATGGATAAGCACATGACGGGACGAATAACGACGGTCAGCTAGTGAGTGCAAGCGTTCGTGTTCTGCAGTCGGCATTTATGTAGAAGCCATCCTCAGGCATTCAACCCGAAGAGTCACTGCAAACGCCCACATCAAGCACTAATCAGTGACCCTGATCAAATCTCAAAATTGGCTTCATCTAGCACCCAAAGCCGGGAGGTAGGTACATGGCTAAGCTGACAAGTCAAGACTTCAATGTGAGAGCCATGCCAAGCGAGGAGACAAATCCAAGCACCGTCGCCGTGCAGCATGCTAGCAGCATGGCTGCGACTGTTTGCATCAACGTCAAGAATAACATGCAGTAGGATGAGGGCAGAAAGGAAGAGCAAGCTGCAGCACACACGGGTGCACCGCTCACAGCCACACAAGCTCACAGCCACACAAGCTCACAGTCACACAAGCTCACAGCCACACATGCTCACAGCCACACAAGCTCACAGCCACACATGCTCACAGCCACACAAGCTCACAGCCACACAAGCTCACAGCCACCAAAGCCGATCGTATGAGGGGATACACATGTGAATCGGCAAAGTGGGCTCACCTTTGTTGACGTTTTAGCTGACTCCTGGATCTTCTTGATCATCATGACGTACTCATCAGAGCGACAGCTGCAATTTGACACGGCCGTAATCGCTGCTGCACAAGAGCAGCCAAAACGCGCCCGAGGTTTGGCTGCTGCCACAGCAGCAGCAGGGCTTACCTAAGCAAAGCGTTGAGCACCCTCTCATTCTCGTAGCAACCTCCAAAGTATTTTAGCAGTCGGTTGCCAGCCACGAAGCCCAGTCGGATTCGGGGCTTCCACGGCTCGACGTAGAGCAGCTTAATGGCCTGAGCAAAGAAGCAGCAGCAGAGCTTCGCCACAAGCATGGCACAGAGCTTTGCCACACTCGCACACGGGCACGCGCCGCCTCCTCTACAAAGAGCCAAGCTGAGAGCACCTGCAGCTGTGACAGGCTCGTCACGTGGGTACCGCAGCACATGTTCGAGTCGATGCCTTGGATGGTGACTACTCGCACCGGTCCGACGTGGTCCTCCGGCAAACCTCGCGCTCGGACCTGTCGGCAGCACGCGTGACCGGCCGCTAACAGTGAGCACAGAGCACAGCGGCGTGCGTTGCCGGGCACGCAGGCATTAGCAATGCAGAGCACGCTCAAGGAAGCGACAAGACGCACACACACTGCTGCGCCAAGCATTGTCGAACGGCGCATCGTTCTAAGACGAAGCAAGCCAAACGGAAGCCTGATGACGACGATGACACGGGGAGAGAGAGAGAGAGAGAGAGAGAGAGTGAGAGAGCACGAAACAGCAAGGAAACATACGGGCACCACGACATCGGATTCTTGCTGCGTAGTTGGTCCAAACCAGGGCAAGCAGCGCCGAGTACAGACCACGTTTTTTCGTCCACAGCCTGACGAACAGCTGGTGCAATGACCACATTCGAGCGTGCATTCGTGTCAGGCCTCCAGCAATGCACTACCCTCCAAAGGAATAGCAGGAGCACGGGGCACGGAGAGAATAGCAGAGGCGTGGAGCCAGGGTGCTGAAGAGTCCGACTCACTCGGGGCAGTCCTACGCTGCTTCGAGGCGATTGACAAACAGCGAGCACTAACTCTACAAGTGCAGAGAAGCTCGTACGGGCAGATGAGCCCGACAGGCGTCGGCGTCATGATGACAGGCACCGGCACCAGAGCAACCAAGCAGTGCAACTGCTGCACAAGCAGTATGAGCGGATTCTTTCATGCTGTCCGTGTGAACACGCAGGCTCATGCATGGAGAGAGATGTGAGGCTTGCAAGGCGTAGGCACCAGTAGCCACTGGTCTGCTGAGGGAAGTCCCCAGAGCCAGGCTTCGGCAGCAGGCTCCAAATAATCATAATAAAATACATTTGTTATAGGGACCACAGATAACTCAATCTCTTTCTAGGCACTTTACATTTGCTGAAAAGGAAGCATGATCGAATGGTTAGTGGTAGAATGCTCAATGATAACCAGTATAACACGGTTATAGATGACATGCACGGGGTCAGCATGCAAATATGGTTGGTGGCAACAGCACAGTTTCAGCACGCATAAGCATGTCAAGGACGAATCACATGGACCCGCTCATTTCCCAATTCTCAATTCTCAATTCCTTCTCAATTCCCAACACCCACTCAATCCTCAAGACCCACTCAATTAAGCTGGTGGTATGATGCTTAGCCTGGTGGGGCAGGAGAGTGGATCTGATAGATAGGCTGGAGCCAAAGAATGAAGGGACTTAAAAGTGAACGACAAAGCCTTGAAGTCAATGCATTGCTTGACTGGGAGTCAGTGCAGGTCGGCGAGAAGCAGTGAGATGTGGCAATTGCGACGCTTACGACAGACGAGCCTAGCTGCAGAGTCTTGCACCATCTGTAAGCGCTTGATTGCACAGGCCAGTAGACCAGCAAGCAGTGAGTTACAGAAGTCGAGACGGGATGTCACAAATGCATGGACCAATTTAGATGAGGTATTTCTGTCTAAACAAGCCCGAATTTTCGCAATGTTATGTAGCTGAAAGTAGGCAGACTTGACGGTGGAGCCGATGTGGTCGTCTAATGAAAGGTCACTTTGGAACACGACACCTAGATTTCGTGCAGATTCAACAGGCTTTATGCTGGCAGAGCCGATTGTGAGCATTAACCTTTCCAATTTCTGAATCACGCTAGGTTTGCCCATAACTAGTAAGTTGGTTTAATCATCATCCAATTTAAGAAAGTTTGCCGCCATCCAAGTGTGGATGCCGTCAATACATGAATCTCAGCCTGCCGGGTGAAGGCTGCAGTCCATGCGCCACTAACAGTTGCTTCGAAAAGTTGCTTCGAGCAGGTCGCTGCCTCGGCGCAGCAGTTGCTCTCATGCGACTTGGCCTGCACACTCATCCAACTGACCAGGCCATCGTCCGACTAAGGCATCGTCACAGAAGGATAGGGCGGGATACGACTCAAGAAAACGGAGCGGATTTGCCATCCGCCCAGCTTCTCTAAGTGATCGCATCAAAGGGCTGACCCGAGCATCTAATCCCTCGTCCCGTAGCGCGTTCGAATTTGCAGTTGCAAGTGCAACTAGCGCCAACACTGCAATATGGGTTTGAGCGCTGTCCTATAGGTGTATATCACTGTCGCTGCAAGTCGCCGCCTCGAGCAGCAGCGATGCTGTCGCGAGCTCGGCTGCCGCTATCTATCGCCTTCGAGACGTGTTTGCTCACTCAACGAATGCATCGCGGCATCAGCGACCTTGTTAGCCAGACCCTGTGCAACGCGGCACGCCCGTGACACGGCATACCCTATCTGCCCGGGAAAGTGTCAGCAAAAGACCGAGGGCCGGGAACTAAGTGCGATATCTTGCATTTCCGAAGACGAAGAAGCACGGAAGGTCTGCTTTAAGGAGCCGAGATAACGATGCAAGCATGCCTCTGCCGGATGCCGGCGACTGGGGCAGCAGCAACGGAGCGAGAGGGCAGCATCCAGATGGCCGTTCACGCCGGGGCCCGGGCGAGCAGCTGCTCGTGCTGCAGGGAGCGGCAGCGGCGTGGGAAGTGGCAGTCCGGGCTGCGCTGGGTGCCGTGCCAGCACAAAGTGATGCGGCAGCGAAGGCGCCAGCCGTGACGGCAGTAGACGACAACAGAGCCGTTGTCGGTCGGAGCAGTAAAGCCACTTCAGGCGACATTTGGCTCTCAGCCACTAGGGTCGCAATATCTTCGGGGCACATCAGCAGAGATCGCAGAACCCAAACCCCCCACCCCCACCCCGGGGGGGGGGGGGCCCCGCCTGACCGTCGGGAGAGCGCTGCTCGTGCAAGACATCTGTCTGCTGTCAAGGTACACGGTGCCCGAGGATTGGAATGAGAGGGAGCGATTGACCGTTTGACCTCTCAAGGGCAGGTAGATGCAAGCTTGACTGACTGCCGGCAGCTAGGCTGCTGGTGCCGGGGCTCTATCGTCACGGTAAGGCTCTAAAGTCATGTGGAGAGCGGTATAACAAACGATTTGGACAGCAACTGTCCGAGCAAGCAGCAGTACCCCAACCGTGGCGAGGGCGCGCACGCGAGCAGCAACCCCTACGCACCTGCGCCAGCTCGGGTGCATCGACGCTGTCATACAAGGATGGGGTCATCGGCAGAGCGCTGCGAATGGCTTCGTTGACGGCCTGCTCCAGCTGCTCCACTTGCTCGGCAGACATTGTGGGCACGTCCAGCTCGATGGAGCTCACCGCCGTTCCGAGGCTCCTGCACAGAGGTTAAGGTCATTGCTACTGAGCAGCACAGTCCTGCTGCTCTACAGGCGTCTTCTCAGCGTGACATAGACGTGGGTGAGCGCAGGGCAGGCTGCTACCGCCAAAGTGCGAGCAGTCGCAGACTACTACTCGATAGTAGTGGCCAGCTCTCTGGCCAAGATTCAGGCGGCCATCTTCACACGAGCAGCCGGATTACAGTTACAAAAGCATTCAGGCATAAGGTTCGACAAATAGCCGTGCTTGCATACTACGAAAGAAACCATTAGGACCGTTGCTTCAAATCACAAGACAGGTGCACACATTCGGTCAGCGCAAGTAGACAAAGTCTCCTGATGCCGAAGTCAAGTCGAGTGGCAGACTGCTCTTGGATTGAGATGTGCAGCGCCTGCGCAGCCCTTACGTCCTTTCGTCGTTTTGAGCTCCTTTAATAGCTGCTAAAACAGCAGGCGTTGGTCTCGCTGATCTGTGCAGTGGCAGCTAGTTCACTATTGAATGTCACTCCGCTGCTCGTGCTGCTCTTGCTGAGCAGCACGAGTGACCGGAAGAACTGGGCAGCGAGTAGCTTGCGTGGGGAGAAGCGGCGGCGGCAGGCCGGTACACGTGACATGGATGCTTTCCCACTGCTTACGAGGCTTCCCCCTCCTCCTCCTACGTACCTTCCAAGGCTAGAGCTTTCCGTTTAACAGAATTTTGTGGCTGACTGGCAGGGAGCAGGGAGGGACGCGCCTCGCATCCAAGATTGCTGTCCTGATGAGGACGCCACTGGTCTGGCTTCAAAAAGCAACATCTCGGCTCAACAAAACCCGACCGTGCAACCCGGAATTTGCATAACTTGGTATTAACAAGGACGTCAAAGACACGAGTGTGTGATTACAACACTTTGCAGCGCTTGGGCCAGGCCCGATGCGAAGTGCCCCACAGAGTCTACAGTAGACAGACAGCCAGTGTCCAGTGGCCCGGCAGTGGTGGGTGCATTACAGTGAATCGGCTGATAAAAAAACTAAACGGCCAGCAGCAACGACCCTCGGCTTCTGGCAGGAGGTCTCGGAGTCTTTTTTTGGCTGCATACAGTTGGTGTCATTACGATTTCTAAGCTACAGGAATAGGTTCGAGCCCTAAATGCCATACGCCCCACTGCCCGCGTAATTTGAACCCGGGTGTTCTTGGTGGCTGTGGCTAAAATGATTCTAAAAATGAATTTGTGTATAAACTAGGCCATTTTGCAAGTGGTTCATGCTGGGAAAAACCCAGACCCCGATGGATTAGCGGAACGAGGTGCAACAGCAAGTTTCCTAGGCGACATAACAGATTTTTTGGACGGCGCATTCATTTAATGTTACAATAGAGCTCACACACTCCACCCAGCTATTGTACAGCACACTAGCCGGTGCCTTTGGTGGTAGCTTCGGCATCTCCACTCGAAGCAGAGCCGTCTGAAAGCGTCAAAAACCTTGGCGCCGCTCTCAAGCATTTAATGGGGGGGGGGGGAGTGGCGGTACGGTATACCGTACCTAGGAGAAGCCAGCTCATGCATCGCTTATTGGTAGCCATGCAGAGCTGCAGCCAGTCTCACTATGTGCGTGAGACTGGCTGCATGCATTGAATTGCACGGGAATTGAAGAGGGCTAGATGCTCGTTCTCAATGTGGCCTGTCGAGGTCACCATGCAGGCATCCGACGAGGACTAGGCCACTAGTTATGACCTCACTTTGCACATGCTCAAGTTAAGAAACTACTGTAAAACTGCCCACTGACAACTTTTTTTTTTTAATAATAATAATAATAATATTGCACTTGATAAAGCGCCCTCAGAGAACTTAATCTCTTTCTAGGCGCTTTACATTTGCTGCAAAGTGATACGCAACAGAATAGTAAGTAAAATCATGCCTGAAAAACAAACAAAATGAATAACATGGTTAGGGGTTACATGCACTGGGTCAGCATGCAAATGTGGTTAGTGGCAGCATGAACAGTGTCAGCACGCATAAGCACATCGAGGACGAATCACAAGGACCCACTAAATGCTGTCCTAAATAGGTATGTTTTTAAGTTTCTTTTAAATGCGGTCAGGTCAGGGGATGTTCTGATGCAGGTCGGGAGGGAGTTCCAGGCTGTGGGAGCATACGAGCTAAATGCACGGTCTCCAAAGGATTTAAGGTTTGTACGAGGTATTTCTAGACTGTTGGATTCAGAAAAGCGAGTGGTACGATGCTTTGCCTGATGGGGTAGTATATCTGAAAGATAGGCTGGAGCCATAGAATGAAGAGACCTAAAAGTGAGCGAAAAAACCTTGAAGTCTTTTACACGTCCTATTGTCAGACATAGCTTAGCCAAGGACTTCCTTTGCACAGGGGATTCCAAGGATCGTAAGCTAGGTCTGATGGTCCACTACCTGATTCACAATGCTTTCATTATCACGGAAAGCTCCAATGCACCTTGCCAGCACACAGGACACTGCTGCATGCACAGTACACGAAAATGCAGCTCTATTAGACATACCCGTTTCAAATAAATGAGGGTGACCTCAAGCGAACACTCCATTTATAAACGCTGAGGATATCGCTCTTTGGCTCTTTAAAAAGTGTTCTCTAAAATTGGTTGGAGCACATTTGCATGACCTGCCTTCAAAATATTCCGGCTGGGCCTTAACTAAATCCATAGACATACCCTAACTTAAAGACATTTAAAAAGAAGCTAAACCCCTATCATTCCTCACACCGTTTGATCCAGCCACGTGAAATGTCCTTTGTGGGATTAAAAGTGCTGATATCGTGCATAATAATAATGCACTTGATAAAGCACCCTCAGAGAACTCAATCTCTCTCTAGGCGCTTTACATTTGCTGCAAAGGGAATGTCATCACATGAACAACAGAATGCTTCATTTCTAACATCTTTAAAGTACCTACACAGAGTCTTTCTCTTAGATTGCTATACTTATAATTTTTGATTGCTTTTTCGACAATTTTATAACCTCCATCCGTTGCCTGTCGATCGTGCACCACTATCATTAACATTGTCTCACCATTGGTGCCAAAAAAGCACAGCAAGTCATAACACTCGAGATACGAACAGTATTCGAGACATTCTGCCGGCAGGACTACGCAAAAACCCGACCCTGTATGCATATCAAGGTCTAGCACCCACACGAGACTAACCAAGTGGCTACCAAGTGATCCCTCGATCAGACCTTGGAGTCCGCATACAAGCAGTACTTACCACTTGTGAAATACATGCACATTATTTGCAGCAATCCACTGGCTTTACAACGATTTGGCAGATTACACAGATGCGGCTGCACATTAGCAGGCTCTTGCACACTTACCAAGAAGTGGTCTTTGCTCCAAACAGTTTGTCAGCAAGTGCCGTAATGAGGTGCTGCCCTGAAAAAAACTACTTGCTCGTAAGAGCCCTCGAATCCTGCACCAGGGCTGAGATACGACAACAATTTGCCCCTAGATCTTCGGGCATCTGTCCACGTTTGCACTTCAATAAGAACCAGATCGTGGGTTTGAGTATTGCAGCAGGCCATTCTGAATTGCCCGTTGCAAGCAGAGCGAAAGCTGCAAAGGCTATGCTGCTGCTATATGAAGAGTAGGTCGAATGAACAAACCTTGCCTGTTTTTGTATCGGCTAGGAGTAGGGCTTAGCGCAGACTGCAAACAGAAGCAAAGAGAAAGTGGAGGCTTCAGTCGTAGTCAAGCAGCTCAAACACGAAGCAGGCAGTGGAGCCATATACCGGAATGCTGCTGCATATGGTCGAGCCTCCTCTGCCAGTCAACCTTGACCACAGCTGTCGTGCCGGCAGCCAGTGGACTCTTTAGAAAATGAACAGCATCAGCTCCTTTTCGTGTGACTCGAAGTACATCTAGGTCATTAATCTAAGATAGAGATACAACAAACTTGCTTACCACAGGTACCACCGATGCACATGCGTCTGTTTAGTAAATGCTCTCATCTCGTATGGCCTTGTGCACATGGACGTGAGAACTCCACGCCTCACGTGATACAACTTTCCCAGTTCTGTCTCTCCACATATCTCTCTGCTCTCCTGATTCTCACCAAAGTTTCAAAGTCTGTCTGTAATCTGCATTCGGGTGCCTGTTTTCCATGCCTATGCCTCTTGTTAGAATTCATATCTGTCCCTACCACGGCAAAATCTTTGTAAGTTAATGGCAACATAGACTAAAATTTAGGGCGATTCCTAGGCTGTGAAAGACATTTACAGGATATGCCGAAGATTGAATCGACAGGGTGCACAGTCTTGCTGCATCCCTGCAATCGGCTCGGTCGAAACCTTTTGTTTCGGCCAGACCTGTCACCAGTGCTACATGTAAAGTATAACCAAGTTGAGGGTAGCTAAGTCAAAAGTCTCATTTATAAAGTGGCAGCAAAGCCTTAGTGGCTACCAGCCCACATTCAGAAGGCGATCTCTGAATGCATAGATAGCCTGCTGCAGGACTAAAACCCATGACCTGGGTAGTGAGTACAAGCACCTTACCCTGGGCTACGACCCAATGGCAAGTACACAAAACCATAGAAACCCACACCTCTAATAACCCATGCATCGCAAGTTACCGGAACTCAAGAAGTCCTGACTTGACATAAAAACCCACCTATTCCTCATAGCATTTGCTATGTCTGCACGATTTTTCCTTTATAAAGGTTATTCATGCTGAAATTGTGAACACATTATCACCAACTGGCATGCTTGATTTCCTGAATATGGAAAATGCCTACAAAGATATTGATTTCTTTAGGGATGATATACAAACGCTGTATTATTATTATTATTATTATTATTACTATTATTACTATCCCCATGTGCCCCAACTGTAAGCATAACACAGCTTCGTCTGCACCGCGCAGAGTCAGACATGAGTACATGCAGCCGTCAGAGCCAGCACATGGATACAACCACGATAAAGAATATGGCAGCAAGTTTGACAGCTTGGGATCTGCAAATGAGAAGGTCTGGCATCCATAAACAGATTCTGCAGCACGCTTTTGTGTCACGATGAATAGGCTGCAGCTGCCGCGCTACAAAGGCCTCGAGGAGTGCTACTTGTGGATTGGCTGCAGGAGCGCTCAGTTAAAGAGGTCGGAGACTGGGCATTTCGGGACATCCGCAGGGCTGCCAGCTCACAGCCGTAGATCTTAACACGAAGACAATCGCTGGCTCACCGTTCCTCTGTCGTCAGGCTGAAAAACAGAGGTACGTGCCGGCAGTGAGTGATACCAACTAGCAGCTGATCGATCGGTTTCGGAAGCTGAAAGTGCCAGAAGCTGCAATCCTTCCTTCGGCTCAGCTGCTTACTAGCTAGCAAGTGCAAGAGCAATGAAGAGAGACAGATGAGACGGAGTCCGAGACTTAGGCACAGAAACGCACGCAACGGGTGACAGGCTGTCAGAGAGCAAGCCGGCCGCCGTCAGTACCTGGCCACCTCCTTCGGGAAAGAGCACCGTGTCCTCTAAGATTACTTCGTAGCCAGCAATCTTCTCTTGCTGCTTCCCGTTGGTCTGCACATACTCGCTCTCCCGGCAGCTTTTGACGATCGTGGTAAACTAAAAGCATCGCAATCACCCCAGTCATCAACAGCAAACTCAACAGCGAAAGAAAAATAACACATCGATCAATGCAAGTGGACCCAGGTCTGTGCAGATCAGGCTGGAAACGCCACTACTCGATCTGGTGGATCCAACAGCATCTCTCTCTCTCTCTCTCTCTCTCTCTCTCTCTCTCTCTCTCTCTCTCTCTCTCTCTCTCTCTCTCTCTCTCTCTCTCTCTCTTTCTCTCTCTACCTCGGTGGGTGTCCCACGACAGCTGGCCACGGCGTGGCGGTGGCAACACTGGTGGGGAAGAGGGGTTCTTCTGACTCTGCCCCTCTGACCCAGATCGTGAAGCTGGCTCTCTAAACCTCAAATCTTATGGAAAATGTGCCTTCAGGTCCTACGTACCTAAAGCACAGAATTTTCTACCAATCGACATCACGACGTCTTCAGACTTGACATTTCTAGTGAAGCTAAAAATCCACCTACTCTACACAGCATTTGCTTCATCCATGTGAATCGACCTTTTATGTGGTTAGGCGTGCTGCAATTGTACATGCTATAACCAGTAATTGCTCAATATGCTTGCCATATAAAACCTTTGCTAAGTGCTTTAAAAGGTATTACGTTCTCCCAGAGCACTAAACAAATGCACCATTATTATTATAATCAGCATTTAGTGGGTCCGTGTGATTCATCCTTTGTGTGCTTATGCATGCTGACCCTGTGCATGTCACCTCTAACCAGGTCATGCTTGTTGTCATTGAGCATGGTACTATTAATCATTCGATCATGCTCCCTTAGCAGCAAATGTAAAGTGCCTAGAAAGAGATTAATTTCTCTGAGGCTACTATACAAATATATTATTATTGTTATTATTATTATTACTGATGTGTGACAAGCCGACCTTCACAAGATTATTTGACAGGTTAAAAGATTCAACTTCTGCCGACAGCTTATGGATGAATCAATCAGGGCAACTTCTTGATTTCCAATTACAGTAAAAACATCAACATTGGCAGATGGTACGGTGCCTTCGTAAGAAGCTCATGGCAATGTAACCGTAACAACACTTGCTTTTACTGTCACGCGAGTTTCGCATACTAGTATGCCAAGCACTATTTTATGCGAACCGATTACTCTTTCACAACTGCCTGGATATATTTCAATTGATTGTGTTGCCTCACTTTATAGCAAGAAGGGGCAGCCCTATCGATTGAGTCATGTACTAGACTTCTGAATCACCCTGGACATGTACGTATCCCAAGGAACTTTTGGACAGACCGGTGACCTCGATGAAACCCATTTGAGCCACCCATTGAACTGGACTATGTCTTTTGAGCTGAACAAAGAATAATACTATGCAACACAATTTCTATTCTTGGGTAGTAGGAGTTATTTCGCAATTGTGCATGCTTCTGCTGCATAGAAAAATGGCCCTTTCTATTAAAATATTCCCTACACACTTTGCTGCAGTGACCAGGACAGTGATTAACTGAAAAGTAACTTATTTCAATTTGATTAGAAAACTGAGAAATGCATGCCTTGTGGTCGACATTTTGTCAAAAACAATAGCAAATGAATCAAAATTAACATGTATTCATTCTTAAGTCATACTAAAATGACCACGGGTTCAGAAATGAGTAGATGCTCTAGATTTGTGGCTTCACTGCAAATCGAATTCTCGAAGAAGCCCCTAAACACAGACCTCTCATCATATTTTCGTTGTACTGTCCTTGGCGACGAAGCTCGAAGTCTAGAATATCCCGGTGCAATCACTTGCCTCGTTTCTCACAGTAAGCTCTCATCTTAACCTAAAGTTGGTTTACATGGGCATCAAGGATATGGACTTTGAGGGACTCGATTCTGCATTCCATCATTGACATATTGTTCTGTACACGAGCCTGAGCAAGAGCTGCTCACCGCATGATTCAAGCTCGTGACTGCCCACAAAGCCGCGAACCACTGCAACAACGAAAGTTACTTTCGCCGTCTTGTTCAGCTTGTTAGCAAATCTGTCACACTCAATGATCTTCTTTAGTCCGACGAAGATACTAGCTTTGCCCTTTTGACTCCAAAAGCCTCTCAAAGGTATTTGAAAGGAATCTTAAAGGTACTTAAAAGCTGCCCACTCATTGTCTAAAGCAGTGACAAATTGCTTGATGATGCTTAACTTGATGTGCAGTGGTGGGACCAGCACCCTCCGAAGGTCTATTAGCAACTCTCACTTAATGTTGTCCTTCGCAACAGAGATCTCGGTTTGTTGCCGCCTGTCCCTTTTGAGGTAGTGCACCCCTGCAATGTTCCGGCTGTCCCATAGGCAAAGAAAACATGGAAAGTTCATGTGACCGCTTCGGAGGCCTACCGGGAATATAACAATTTTGACGTCCTATGACCTCACAATGCCAGTCTCCACCTTTACTTAGCAACATGCTGACACTAGTGCAGTCCTCTTTGAGGAGCACAGACTGAGCCTTTGGGAGAGCCGGGTACATGCACGTTTCAGTTATGAAGCAGCACTGCTTTGAGGCTCCGGATGGACTGTATCATAAGGTACCATTCACTCGGGTTACAGGTGATTCCTATGGCCTCGAATAGACCGGCCATGCTGTTATAGAAGCACAGTTCTGTCTCGGCTTGATTATTGTAATTCCCTTTTGGCTGGGCTGCCAAAGAAAGCTGTTATGCCCCTACATCGGACTATGAATATGGCTGCAAGGCTGGTCTTCAAGTCCCAGCGGTTTGAGCACGTGTCACCTTTGCTGAAAGAGCTAGGATGGTTGCCGGTTGAGCAAAGGATACAGAGCAAAGTTCTAACGGTGACCCACAAGGCCCGCCACGGCTTGGCTCCTTCGTACCTAGCTGAACTGCTACATCAGTTTCAGCCTGTTCGTGCCCTGAGGTCCTGTGTGGACAATAAACTAGCTGTCCCATTACTCTGCTTAAAGACCGTTGGCGACAGAAGCTTTAGCTCTGCAGGTCATAGACTGTGGAACTCGCTTCCACAATTCTTACGAAACGACAACTACTCTCCTGCTGCCGACTATGGCTCATCCTTTTCAGCGGTCCTGAGCTGCTACTTCTATGCTACTCGCTACCTCAACTGCTCTCCTGACTCTGCTATGCTTCCCACTTCTCTTTGTTGCGTGAGACGAAGTCTGTTGGCTACCGAATGCGTACCGAAAGCCGCTTAGGCTGTGAGTGCGCTATACAAAACTCTCCTGCGTAACACCCACATGGTCTTTGTGATTTTGTGGAGTTACAGACGGAGATACATTACATTACATTACATAGCCCATCTTGCCCACTGAAGATGACAAAGTTTCCACTGATCTGTTACTTTCAAAATTTCATCCAACAAGTTCCACTCTTTGAGCCTATAAGTCAGAAGCTCAGCATTAGACTTGGTAAGACCAAGGTCTGTGATCAGATCGTTAATGTCTTTCTGATTGAGGAAGTATGGCTTTCTCTCTTCAGCAGCATCTGCGAAATTGGAATCCTCGATCTGCAACATCTGTCGCACTGTCGGACTTGCTCCCTCCTTAATATGGCTGATCTCCCTCCAAAGATGTCGGGCTGGAAAGCCCTAGGAAGTGTGCTATTAGGGCGATGGATACAGGTATGTAAGAATATATGGGTATAGAATGGGAGCCGTGCTCTTGCAGGTTCGACGTTTGGAATGGTTCACCCCACCCTACAAAAGTAGCACTTGCTTGAGTTGCCAAAGTCTTGTGACAGCAAACTTCACAGCTCTCTTTTCTCCCCTATAACAGCCTGCATTCTCTTCTCCCTAGTAAACCTGTAAACACACTAGAATTAATGATAGAAAACGATAGTTCACATATTACTTAATATTGTGCACTTATGGCTTGTCTTGAACCACGACAGACAGCCGAAGTATGCTTCTTAGGCCTTGCACATCTCAACAGATGCTTTCACGGAGTACTTCATTCTTGTCTTAACAAATTGTCCACCCAAGCAGCAAAATGTATCTGCTAGGTGCAAGCAACCTCTTGAAGCCGTGCCAAGCAAATCTGGCTTTTCACTACTCTCATACACTATTATACTATATTAACTGTAATAGCATAAGCTAACGTGTTCTTTTAAGGCACCAGTGCTGCTGCACTTCTACGGATACTAATCAATAGTGTCTATAGCTGTCTACCTAATCCTGACTCAACGAGCTCGTGGTGACTTGTTTCAGAAAGAAAGATCACTGCTTGCAGCAATACTCGAGGTTGTCTTGAAATACTTCGTTGATCGCTCACCAGTGGAAGCACAGGCCAACCAGCCAACAGGCCAAACAACTCCCACTGATTCATATGGAGCCTTCTACTTTGTGGGATGCTATTGCCGCTTCAAAGGATTTGCCGCAACGGAGGCAGAGGCATCCGTTTCCAAGTGGTAATTGCCCCTTAATTGTCTGTCTAACCCTCACTAATTCGGTTGGTGACACGATGTAATGTAATGTATCTCCGCCTGTAACTCCACAAAGTCATGAAGACCACGATGATGTGTATTATATGTGTGAACCTAACGTCCACATCATGCCGGCAGCAAAACTGGAGAATTGCAAGATATCACTGTCCTGATTACAGAAGCAAAGTTTTTGGGGAACGAGGGCCATTTTCTATTTATTTTAGGCATACGGGATTAAGAAAACACTTTTTTAAGACCACGACACAATTTTATACTTAAAGCCCTTACCCAGCCTAATTTACGTGCAAAGTCTCATCAAGCCTGTTTGACATTAACATGATCGCGAAACATTTTGCCTCCCTAGCAAAATGCCAGCAGCAGCTCCATGAAGTCTGCAACGAGGTTGGGCACATTTGACAGGCACAAACCATGTCACACCTACTTTGGAAGTAGGTACTCATAAGCTACAGCCACAAACTACCTTGTCGGCAGGCATTAACGTTTGGCAACGAATCACCACAACTTCCACGTCTAGCAACCTAAACACCCATTATAGCTCTGATTACTTTGCCAGGTCGTAGGCCAGTGGGTCTTTCACTGCGCATATATAAATAAATACTATACACCTGCATACACATTGTGTGCCACCGTATTTGCTGATTGTAAGTCAGCCATATTGAATGAAGGTCAAGGTCGAATTTTTCGAATTCCTACATAAGCACCGGTTAGGGGGTTCATTACAAGTGCCTCTACTGGACTAGCAGCTCTCCGAAGATGGCATTTTTTATTATATATATATATATATATATATATATATATATTATATATATATTTATTTTTTATTTATATTATAAGGGAGTTCGAGTGGCCGGCAACATGGGCACAAGCATACCAACTGATATGACTGTCAGGTTAGTTTTACTTGCTTTCTAACTCGAGTGCTGAAAACCTCAGAGCTCTGAGCTCCTGACTTTCATCAGATCCAAGGGACATTTTGCTTTAATACCACAGAAGTCCTAGTCTGGTTGGGCAAAGTTAATGCCACTATGTTTTTCTGTAGCATTGCTGAATCATTTATTTTTTTTTGTAATTGCACATATAACAGGAACTTAACTTGAGCAAAAGGTAAGAGACCGGCAACCTCACAACAGCGCAAACCTTTCGCCATTTTTGAATGGTAGCATGACATCATATATGCATTAAATCGTGCGCACACAAACGATGCTGTCACCTGCCAATTCAGTTCAGCCATGCTCGCACGTTCGGGCACGCACACACTCACACACACACACACACACACACACACACACACACCTACATGTGGAGGCAAGCAACCGATTCAGGTGCACCGGCACACCCTCATGCACAGGCATGCACACACTCATGCGAGCTGGCATGCACTCACGGCACCGAAGTGCAAAAACACATACAAACTCACCGACAAGCACACACAGACACACACACGCACACACACATACATACGTGCACACACACACACACACACACACACACACACACACACACACACACACACACACACGAGACAAACACACAGCACTACATTCGGGCACACGCACGTGCTAGTGTGCACACACAAACACACGGGTTACCATGTGAAAATGTGGCACGCAGCATATACACACCGGCTAAAAATGCGGGACGTTGTGCTTCGGGTTTGGCGACGCGAACAACGCCAGCAGACAACGAAACACCACAAGTGCCTGCTTCCGAGTACGCGGCCGACGTCATCGAACGGGCACAGAGACACCTCAATTAAGCTGAGAAATCGGCCGCGGCGAAGCAGCACGTCGGACCCACGGACGCCATTCTGGCAAATATCTCGAAAAGGTAGCGGCGCGAGGCCAAATCACACTACGAAACTTCCTTCTAGCGGCGGTGCAGCGGCTGCGCGCGCGATCGCTGGTGAAAGTAGTGAGGACGGCTTGACGGCGCAGCGTACGGCACGGCTTCTAGAAGTGCCGGCCCGGCGTTGCAGAGCGCGAATGTTGAGGAATGAGCGGCCGATTACGCACCTCGGAAGCACGCGACGCTGCCGCATGCGACGCGAGAGAAAACCGGGAACGCCGCCGCTCCACGAGCGGCGAGGCATAGCCTCGCGCACAGCGACGTCGCCCGCTGAACGCGGTGTGCGAGCACAGGCGTCGGGTGCGCGCGCGGTCACCCTGCGCCAACTGCGCGCCCGCGCACAGGCGAGGTCCCCCCACCCCACACCCATCGGCCCATCGCCATGCGCCCGTCGGTTCGGCGAGCAACCCCCTGTCGGCACTAAGCCAAAAGAGTTGGCAAGGAGCAAGGAGCCGAAGAAATTTCGACGCGCGCTTCGAGTCGGATCCGAAGGCGTGCGATGCCCGGGCGCGATACGGATTATTCCACCGCGCAGACAGCAAACCGACCTCTTTCAGGTAGGAGTCGCGCTGGCATGCCAGTGCCATTTTGATCTCGCTGACGACGTCCGGCGTCCCGCCTCCACATTCGTGTTGGTGCACGCCCCCCCCCCCCCGCCCGGTCGGTTGTAGTGTTCGCCGGATTTAGAAGAGCGCCGGCGCTCTTCGGTTGGTGGCAACCAATTAATAGTGACTTTCCGTGAGAATAGCGTTGCCGTTAGCGGAAGCGAAATATTTGCCTATGGCTGTCACTGTGCGTACTTTTAGGAACTGCTTTTTCCCCGGACCCGGAAAAAAGAAGAAGACTGAAAGATATTTTCCACTCGCTTGTGGTTGCGGTCGGCACTGCAAAGTAAAAGTTGAGACTGGATGCTTCAGCAGCCTCCATAATGTAGCGGCAGAATACTTTTGCGGCTATCACTTCGCTTGCAGCAGGCAAGAAAGAATTGTATTCTTGGGGTTCTTACGTAAGCACGCAGGTCAAAAGCGCGCCAACAAATGCGCGCAAAAAAATAATTCAATGATTGCTGATATTCACTATTAGATTTTTTTATCAGAGGAAATAAATATTAGGTAGAGTTAAAATATGTAAAATGCAGTATTTGCAATTTCAAACAGTATCGCCATTTTTTAATAATGGCCATCCTATCGTATGTTAATTCAAATAATTTTCAATCCAATCGTTATACAGTATTCTTAACCGTCACAGTTCGCGGTTCACAAGTCATACAAAACTACTAAACCAGAGATTAACTTAACTTAACTTTTATGTTGTGCATGGATAAACGTTGAACTGACCCAAAAGCCCCGCCATGGCTTGGCTCCTCCATACCTAGCTTAACTGCTGCACCAGCTTCAGCCTCTTCGAGCCCTCAAGTCGTGTATGCACAATAAACTAGGTGCTCCATTCCTCCGCTTAGAGGCCGTTGGCGACAGAAGCTTTAGCTCTGCAGGTCCTAGACTGTGGAACTCGCTTCCACAATTCTTACGCAACGACAACTACTCTCCTTCTGCCGACTATGGCTCATCTTTTTCAGCGGTCCTGAGCTGCTACTTCTACGCTACTCACTACCTCAACTGCTCTCCTGACTCTGCTATGCCTCCCACTTTCTCTTTGTTGCGTGAGACGAAGTCTGTTGTTTGTCTACCGAAAGCCGCTTAGGCCATGAGTGCGTTATACAAAACTCTCCTGCGCATCACCCACTTGGTCTTTATGACTTTATCTAGTTACAGATGGAGATGCATTACATTGCATAGTGCTTGAGGATAGAGAGGATTTACAAAATCAAGTTTTTACGAATCGCAAACAATTAAATTGGTAGAAAAAATGAGATCGACGCACATTCTAAGTTTTATTCAAAATGCGTACACAGGTGGCTTAAAAGCTCCGGAGAGGGGTAATTTCAGCCTCCTAAGGTCAATTTCTATTTCCCGAGGATGAGCCCAGCATTCTCACCGGCGCCGGATGACCAGCTTGGGGGGGCCAAGTGGGCGGAAGTTGAGTGAGGAGGTAATAATAACATGCCCAGCGTCTAAACTATGGTGCTGGCTGTCGTTCACCAACTTTGGGAAACTTTTTCATGCCTTCTTCTTTCTCTAAAACAAAATTTAGAACTTCTTAAAAGCTCAGATAATGTTAGCATGAGGAAAACGGTGAAACGTCGTTCATTCCTACGGTCACTCATAAGTGGAACCATTGTGGCGTCCATTTCATAGCAACCGCAAGCTCCCTTCACGTGTCGTTTCCACTTGCATGGCTTTGCCCGAGCGAATTGCCGCGCTCGTAGTTAGGGAGTACCTACAGAGCAAGGTATAGCTCACTGAAAGCCCTCTTTTATACTTTTTTTTATGCCTAATTAAGACGACAGCCAGCTGAGGCGCCCACCTAATCGCTGCCCCTGGTCGCCTGAACGCTCACTTTCTTGCAGGGCTATTCGACAACGCTGAGTGCTTTTGAGAGCGAGGCCAGGGTTTCACCCTCAGCAAGGTCGCGTGATTCGGAATACCTAACGAAGCAGTTAAATATTGAAAAGCTAGTTCGAAGAAACGAGGTCAGTCAGCTCGTTTCCCCGGCCTGGTGCTCCAGCTGTCTACCTAATCCTGACTCAACGAGCGCGTGGTGACTTGTTTCAGAAGGAAATATCACCGCTTGCAGCAATACTCGAGGTTATCTTGAAATACTTCGTTGATCGCTCACCAGTGGAAGCACAGGCCAACCAGGGCCTCCCACTGATTCATATGGAGCCTTCTACTTCGTGGGATGCTTTCCCTGCTTCAAAGGATTTGCCGCAACGGAGGCAGAGGCATCAGTTTCCAAGTGGTAATTGCCCCTTAATTGTTGCAGTGTAGCAAAATCTTCGCAGATTTTCGTTCTGTCTGATACCAGTTCTCCGCGTATATACGGTGTATAGATCACGATGTGCGTATTGCGAAACGATGTTTCGACAGCTGACAATGGTGATGTAACGTATCTCGGTCTGTATCTCTAACTCCGCAAAATCACAAGGCCCAACTAGAAATGATACGCAGCAGACTTTTCGGAGAGTTAAACTGTGTGCAGGTCATGGTTTGTGTAGTACGGATTGCCGTTTCGCCAGCTGAAACCTATGATTGCATACTCTGCAAGCTGAGAATATGGAGATATGGAGGGTGCTATTGTTGCTTCAATTCGCATTGAGCAGTATTGAAGCAGAAGTTAACATGCAGACGGTTTAGAAATTGCATTGGGTGAATTCTTTTACTTAGCGATTCTCTTTCGGCGACTCGCTGTCCAATTAAAATGCCGATAGTGTCAAACAGATATTTTCCCATCTCTCCTATGCTGACGATGTACCTCTGGGGTACCGAATCTGAAGAGATAAGCATGATATATTAAGGGTATGATGACTGCCGGTCTTTATACTAGCTTTGTATGGTTTGTCTTTAGATAATGGCAAACGGAATATTGAGAGATAGCACGGCTCAAGGTATACTTCAGGTCGATGATAAAGTATAGCACGATGAAGAGGTTACACTTGGCTATTGGCTCTTTAAGAAGCCCTCTCCATGCCAACAGCGCAAGATTCAGTACAGAAAATGACCCACACCATAATGCTGGCTTTGTGAGGACAAGTTCGTCCATATAGTATTGTGGGGGTAGCATTATTGAATGGTGCTTATCGAGGTCACCAGCGATCTTCTGACCATAAACTTGAAGGTGCTCAGCAGTAGCCCTAGACGTTCCAGTGTCAGCAAAGCAGCAGCAAATGAGCCAGAACAGCGGGCAGCAGTAGCAGCATGCATATGTGTGTGTGCACGTGCATATGCATGTATGTGTGTGCGTGCGTGTGCGCGCGCTCGTGTGTTTGTGTGTGTGTACATTGGCATGTATGATATTAAGCAGGAATTGTGAAATGTCATCTGTTTATGAGAGTAAAAATGTAATGATTGCCTAATTTTATTAGCGTTAGGCTGAAGAAACTATTTTCAAAGATTGCCTCTCCAATATTGTGTTAGGCACACGTTTACTTTTAACGCCCATATTGACCTTTCTGAATGCACACCGTATAAGCTCGGAGAAATAAGACACGGGGTCCTCAAATGCATCCGAGTGCCAATTGTATTTAAGAAGGAAAATGCATTTGTGATTGCCCACTGTGGCTGTTGTCATAGGCGGGATCAGAAGTAGCAGGTAAATAAAAACAAATGCATCTCCATCTATAACTCTTGTATAGACACAGAGACTATGAGGATGCTTTGAAGAAGAGTTTTCTATAGCCCACTCAAAGCCCAAGTTGCTTTCGGTACACTTGCACTAGCTCCAACGCCGAAACAAAGAGAACGTGAGAAGTATAGCTGAGTCTGGAGGGCAATCAAGGAAGCAAATAGCATAGAAGTAGCTGCTCGGGACGGCTGGAAAGGGTTTGCCACAGTCGGCTGCAGGAGAGTAGATGTAATTGCGTAAGAATTCTGGAAGTGAGTTCCACAGGCTAGGATCTGCAAAGCAAAACTTCTGTCGCCAATCATATTTAGGCTGAGGAATGCAATAGCTAATTTATTTTTCCATATAGGATATGGAGGCACAAGGAAGCTGAAATTGGTTCAGCAGTTCTGAGTGAGCATCATTCCTAATATCTGCCGGCACACCTCAATCTCCAGCTCTCCGAGTGCACACTGCTGCAAGCATTGTGGACGTCAGGCTGTTCCTCTATGGCAAGCCAGCTTGCAGTGGCCCCTTATATGCCCTACGGCATTAGTGCTCACAGAAAGGCTAATTCTGTACTTTACCATCGTGTCCCTTAAGCCTGCCCTGCTATTACTTCCGGTTCTCACCCAACAGTGTGAACACACGACAGTGCGCCGAGCAATTGGAGAAGCCGGTCTCATCGATATCGTAGATTTCAGCCGCCCGCAGCCACCTCTTTACTCTTCTAGCTGCGGGCGATATGATATGCTGCGGGCGATATGCTGCTGTATGAGGTACTCAGTGCAGTTGGCGATGACTGTTCCCCTCTCTCCCGTGCAGCCTCGCCGACTGGAGTGGAGCACAGCGGATGGCTTTGATAACACGGATCTCCGATACTACTAAGCATTACGAATAAGCCTTATACTAGCTAGGCGTGGCTAGCCCTTCTGCAAGCAACACCGTGTCTTGACTTGACGCGTAGTTTGAGTGCATCGTCACCGTGATGACTTTCCCCAAGTGACAGGCAGCTTGTACTGCCTGCTGATCTGCATTCGTTTGACCAGTGCTTCTTCTAGTTTTTCGAACTGCTCTGCCCTCGACGAATTGACGGTCGCAGGTGCATATTTGCTTGACGCTGGTCTCAATTGACAAGCGGTTCCGCTTCCAGAGGTGTGTGCACCGTGTGCTTCTTCAACGAGGGCTCATGCTAGGGTACTGCTCGCAAAGCTGGGGAAGCCTGCCTCGTTGTCACCGGTGCTTCTGCTCACCTTCGACCCATGCTACTTGGCCTAGCTATTCATGACATGCCCTGCCTGGATGTGGGTGCTTCAGCTGACTTCCACGAGGTGTGATATGCTTGATGTCAGCCGAGAGTCTAGGTGAGCTGCAAGCAGACGATTAAATCGACCACATCTGCTATTTTTCCACGTGGGTGATAGCAAAGAGGAGAATGGAGTGCCAGAACCGGCCATAAGAATGGTAAAACATATCAGAAAGCTCACCCCGAGAAAGTGATGCATCTTGGGAGAAGATCGTGGGCAAGAGGATTTGCTCACATCTGGCTCTAGCCCTAGCAAATAGGCTTCACGAAGCGACAGATGCTGCTATCATCGCTCTAGGTCTGGACTCTTAATGGCATTGCTTCGGGCCAACTGCCTGAGTACTTGCAAGGTGGCACTAGTCTAGCTTACGAATGATCAGTCTTCTACTGCCTTTGATCAGCTGCTTGATCTCTTTTTGATGCTATGAAAGAAGCCATTGTATGTAAGCATGGCCGGCTACGGCTGGTAGGCAGAGCAGCTTGTCTGCTTTTCACACTTGGCCTTCACTTTCATCGACTGTTCTAGCCTCTGGGAAGGCAGATCTGTTGGTTTTGGAGGACGACATTGAGAGCGACACGATAGCTGGTACCGGCAGGTCTAATTTATTGCAAAAGGTTGCAAGCATTGAGGAATCGTTCAAGGCACGACGGTCGACCAGCAAAGATGGACCTAGCCAACAAATCAAATCGGCAATGTCAGGGAGCAGTTCAAATGACTTGCAGGTAATGAGACCGTATCAACTGTGGTGTGCATGTTCAGTTACGTTGCTAAGCCAAGTGGAAGCTAGCTACACAGCAGTCGCATGCTCAATTGTGCACCCTATGTTAGCCTTAAGCTGGCAAGTTGAATTCAAGATCTCAATTACATGCAGTGACCCTTGCTGACGATTTGAAAGAATTAATTGAATCGTCAAATCTGAGCACAATTAAGTGGCATCATTAATAAGAAAGCACCTTGTTATCGTGCCTGCTTATTCTAGGCTGTCAGAATGAGCAAGTTTCCCCAACATATTACCTGGCAACAGAGAAACGCCGGGAGTCGTTCGGCAGCAGGACAAAAGGGCTACACCAGAGTGATCAGGCATCAGAATGTTTAGGGCCTTTTACGAGCCAGCCACGATATGAAACCCTTTGCTTTGGCCAACAATGTTTGTTATTGTCAGCTTCTTTTACCAGTGGCAGAAGTTAACACTCAGAATAAGTTACTCCTCCGCAAGTGATGCGACCCTGTGAGATACAGTTGTACTTTGGCTTTTAAAGCAGCCCAAGTTGGATGCTCCAGTGACACGAATGCATGTTGTATTCCTGTACATAGACAGCCGAGTCCTTCCAACCCGAGCATTCGATGGGGTAACTTCGAATATCCTGCCGATGTGAAAATCCCTTCTCTCATACTTCGTCTATCTAGCTATCTATCTATCTATCTAGCCTTCTGACTTTAGATTCTCTTAAATTAAGTACCGTACGGTGTGTGCTGCAAGGGAAGGATGATCGCCACCAGCTGTTGTCCACCGTTCAAATGGCTGCCGACTGGCCATCGAGCAACAATGTGCTTTGATGACCGACAGTGAGATGGCATTGAGGAGAACGATGCAGGTATTCAACACGATGCACAGTTTACTATTCAGACTAGTTTCTGAAGAGCTCTGTTGCTGCAATGGTTTGGTGGCTTGTCTTGTGCAAGCTTATGACAGAAACATAATTTCATGTTCTCAGCAGCTATTTTAGTGTTCGGATGGCCTTGGCCATTTAATAAACTGGGCATAGGAGGCAGAATCATCTGGATTGACAGATGAAGCCTAATTGCCACCGAATTGGTGGGATTATTTCGCGACTGTTGACAGGACTGCTGATTAGGCCAAGCCTTCAGGTCTAGTATAGCATTACTAGTCCATAATTGATCGTTTGATAAGTTCCAGTGTGAATATTCTCAGTGCCACGAGTGATATCACATCAAAGCATCTCGTGATTGATACCATTCTCTAGGCTGGAGGCAATAAAAAAAATTCCGGATGCGAGACTACGTCTGCAAAATATTGTTTCTACAGCACCAGAGGAGCAGCAAATAATCATAATCACCTGGTGCTGAAAATCCTAAGGAACCGAGCTGACCGTATCTTCTATTGGCTCTACACCAATGATGCTCTGTGGCTGGCCAACAACCGGACCAACTAGAGTATATTTAGTGTAAATGAATGTAATGCATCTCCGTCAGTAACTCCACAAAGTCATAAAGACCATGTGGGTGTTACGCAGGAGAGTTTTGTATAGCGCACTCACAGCCTAAGCGGCTTTCGGTACGCATTCGGTAGCCAACAGACTTCGTCTCACGCAACAAAGAGAGAGTGGGAAGCATAGCAGAGTCAGGAGAGCAGTTGAGGTAGTGAGTAGCATAGAAGTAGCAGTTCAGGACAGCTGAAAAAGATGTGCCATAGTCGGCAGTTGGAGAGTAGATGTATTTACATATATATGTGTGTGTGTATAAACATATGTATACACATAGATATCTGTGTATATGAAAACGGTATAAAAAATTCCTGTATATTTAGGAACAAAAATTGACCTTCAAAAAGCCCCATGACGATTCACAAAGAAGATCGTCATTGCAACAGGGGGATGCCTTCAACGATGTTGAGGATAACGTCACTTTTCGCCAGAATGTAGGCGACCAATCTCTGCCACACACACAGGAGCTGGGAGACTCTGCCCTGCTGCTAATGCGAGCGCCATCCAGAGGCAGAGGTCATCGACCAAGAGAAGCATCAGAAGTCGAACGACCTTCTTCCACGGCTGCCATCCACAGCAGCTATGACCTTCTTTGTGAAGACTCCGGTGAGTGAAGCCTGTCGTGCAGGTATGGCTGCTGCTGTTCAAGAAGGCAAAGCAGCCGGTGGGTGCTCTTGCAGCAGCGCATTCGAAATGACTTGTAGACGTCCACAGCGGTGCAGCAAGTGCTCAGAACCAACTTGCTATCAATAGCCCGAAGCTGACAGCTCTGACGGTCCACCAGGAGCGCAGGTGATCGACATCGGCGATCAGGCGATCGAATTTCTTAGGCTGCCTGAAGGAGCTGAACAGCACGAGTAATCACTCGGTCACCGTATGCACGCTCCGTTTTTTACGCAGCAATCCCGCAGCATGCAGTAAGGACGAGCCACAGCCAGTGGCAGCAGCTGGAGCCATTGCCATCACTCGTCTCGCGTCTCCCGCTCTGCCTACTCCCTGGATGGTCTCCGGTAAGACAGACGGCTTCCCTGCTGCCGTGTCGCCCATATCGCCAGCAGGCCTCGCTGCGAACTCGAGGCCCATCAGCGTGCAGACGGCCGTGGTACGTGTGCAGCTTCGGCTCGAAGCTCGAATTCTGCGCAGCCCGAGCGCCGTCTGTCGGCGCACTCTCGTCGCCGCATCTCTCAGATCACTGCGCCGCTCTTGCGGCGCCATGTGAGATGACCTTGCAGCCAAAGCTCGGCTTTCAGGAGCTGAAAAAAGTGGCTCTCGGCTCGGCTCTGTGCGTCTTTCCGGAGCACTGGATGGTGCAGGCGCTCTGCTTTTCGGACGTTCCGCCGCTGGAGTACGGGCTGGCGTGCTCTGCCGAGGAGCTCGGTCCGCTGCTCGCCGCCGTGCAGGCACTGCTGCTGCTCGAGATGCTGTTCGGCACGCAGACCGATGCAGCAGCAGCAGCAGCAGGAGAGCGAGCACGGTGTGCGGTAGCGCGCGAGCGGCACCGCGAGTGGAGTGGCGCCGCGAGCCGCTGGCTGCAATCATCTAGCTATGTGCGGCTCCTTGCTCGCGATGTGCTAGAATGTGCTAGAAATGTGCGGCTCCCCTCGCTCGCGGAGTGCGATTCCGGCCCAGCAAGCTGGGCTCGTTGCCGCACCATTGGTCGGCAGCAGCCTGCAGCAGCGGTGAGCAGCCGAGCTCGGTGGCAGGCAGGGGCTCGCTCGACCCTACGCCACTGCTCAATGCCACCCGCTCGTTTCTAGGCGTCTGAGGCCGAAGACGAAGGAGGAACGCGTGCAACTGCTTGTGCAGTGCCTCGCCAGGGCACTATGGCGCGCCGGCGGCGAGAAGCAAGCAACGCTAGCGCTGTAAGAGGCTCGCCACTCTGCTCAGCCACTGGACTGAGCCAGCTGCTGGCAAAGCACGGGTTCAGCCGCTTAGGTTGCCGCCGTTGCTTAGGCGGCAACCTAAGCCGAGCGACCGGCAGCATGCAGCATGCAGCTGCTGGCTGTCTCTCTGTGCTCTGGAGATACGCATGCACGTGACGCCTATTGGTATGGCCTATGGGTGCGGCGCCTAGGCAATTCTTTGTCTCAGCACGACGTACGCATCCTGTTGGCAGAGAAGCCGAGCTATTGGATGCTCAAAAGTATTTCTGAACTTTCAGGCCGTGCCATCAAAATGCCATCAGTGGAGGCGGGCGGTACAAAGCCGACGGCATAACGGAACAGGTCGGTGTCGGCAATTAGAGTGGCGTTTTCTCCCCTTTCATCCAGGATCGCAGCTTTTTATTCATTCTGTCGTTGCATCCCGATATTGTGCACCACTGCTTGGACCTTTGCCACAGGACTTTTATTTTCTTGTAATTTCAAACTGGCTACTGGCTCCCATTTCTTGGATCCTAAGCGTTCAGTCTCATGAGCAGGACGTAGGATTACTGCAGGTTGGTCGTTCGGGCACGTGGCAGACACAGACAGCCGCCAGCCTGGTCACTAGTCTGACCGACCATACGAGTATGCGAGCCTGCGAAGCTACCCGTGTGTGCGTGACCCAGCGTCTCAAGTCAATGGGGTGCCTAGGTGGGTAGCACGTGACATCAAGCGTGCACACAAGTGTTGCACGCTCAGTGTCGTCACGTGAGGTCAAAGCAGCACCGAGGAAGGATCGACCAAGGATTGATCAAGCCAAGGGGGGGGGGCTTTCCAGCAGATTTTAATTCTAGGATGCACTAAGAGCCAGTAGGAATGCTTGAACGCTCAGTGCTCTATTTGACACAATCATTGCCGTACGTCATGACGTTGCTAGGATGCAAAGAGATGCCTGACAGACACGTGACAGCTCCATGGGTGCCCGGCGTCTGCAGACATGGACTTTGGCCTACTGTATAGTTTAGGCCAGGGTCTCAGCCAGAGCGAGAGCCAGTTTACTCGTGGGTGGCTGCTGTGCAGCTACCCTTCGCTCGGTTTCCTAGATGCCTGTCTGTGCTGACGTCAGTAGCAGTCCTCAGCGTGACCACGATGGCCAGAGCAAACCACTGCTTCGGGAGACCTGCGGCTTGAAACCCACCCCACGTCCCCTTACTTTTGCATTGCCGCGAAGTGTTTAGACTCGGTGAGACCTGTCTACATGGCTACTTGTTACAGCTGGCTTTGCTCAGCTTTGACACAAGGGAGGAACTGACTGCTGCGCTGCAGATGCACGTCGATGTGGTAAGTAGCTCTATTTTAGTATCCTTCTACACTCCGTCACCTCTGAATAGTAACATCTCGCACAAGGTTACAGCAGTTTTTTTTTATTGCATTTCCATGCGTAGTGAAGGCAGCATGTGGCGCTTCACATACGACACGAGCATACTACCTCGGCCTAACCTTGGTCGCGCGAGCACCTTACTCACTGGGCCAAACCCGTGCAGCAGTGCAGTAAAGCCTGAGTCACCAGTGACTCAAGTCGCGAATGGTGGAAGGGTGCCGTCACACCTTACTCATTGACACAAGTTCAGGACACCCGCAGCTGGTTATATGAAATCCTCAGCTGTCCGACTCGCGAGTTACTCGTGCATATCCGGCTGCACAACTTGCGATGCTATTCAAAGGTCCTGTGATTGGATTTCATTGGTTTCCATGAGCTGTGACTTCTCGGTCTGTCGAAATTGCCGAGCCTGTGGAGAACAGCTCGTCTTTGCCGGGCAATCGACTTCCCGATTTCATTACCCCGACACATGCCACCCATTCTCCATCTTTCGAGGACCTCGCGATATCTTTCTAGGCACTTTACAGATGCTGTATAGAAAGCATTATCAAATGATTGGTGGTAACATCCGAAGAATGGGTAGTGGGAAGTCGTCTCTATTGCTTGGGCAGTCGATCCTGCCGCGTGTAGATTGGCTCTCGTGTTCCAGCTCGAGCTTCGAGCAGAAAATTGAAAAATTCATGCGACCTTCAGTTCAAAATTGTCACGTGCAAGCGAGCTGACACGAACGACATGCTGCTCGTTCACCAGCAGTGGCCGTGCAGAGAGAGGTACAAGTCTGACGCTGACCATCGTGTTTTTGGTGGCACTTGCTGCCACTTTGCCAGCAGTCAGTGCAGTTGCAGCACTTCATACTCGTTAGCACGAGTTTCAGCGATTGAAGGAGCCATGCCACCCAGTGCGCTTTGCAGGTTATATCGCTGCTCATAAGATAGTTCTAATAGTTCTCTTGCTTGCAGCAATGAGTTATTTTTCGTCAAAAGCATGAAATGATTAAGCTTGTGCACCGCATACGACAGGGAATGCCTGCCAAATAGCTATGGGCTATTATTTCTTTAGCTCTCCTTTTTTTTTAGCTGCATGGCGATTCCAGCCTTGGTTGGATAAGGGGACAGCAAATCCGGTTTCATCCGGGCGCCTGGCTCGATTGCTTTAGCTTCTGTGACCATTCCGCATGTCTGTTCAGTTCTTACAGGAAGGCAAGGCAAGTCTCGTCGTTTTGCTCTACAGCCTCATCCTGTCGCGTGGCATAAGCAGGCAAGTGGCTCCGCACTCGGCGGCGGCTAACTCTGAGCGCTGTCCACGGGGCACTAGGTAGCGCTGCGGTAGCAGCAGCAGCAGGAGCAGCATGGCAACCTTATGTCTGTTGCTTGCTGTTGCAGAGTGGCCGACGATATTAAGGACGAGTGCAGCAGCCTGCTCGTGGGCGACGGAGCCACGTGCACCCAGGTAGAGAGCGCCATCTCTCAAGCCTTGTGCGTGGCATGCATCACAATCTCGACGATGCAACTCACGAAAACGATTGCTTCTGTCGGAAGCGAAACTGTGGGAATAGGCTGTCTCACTTAGTACGGAAACTCTCATCGATCTCTGGCGCCCGCTCTTGCAGAACGTCCTGGGATTAGTCACTGCAGGCTGCGCGGCGCTGGACGACATTTCGGTGGGACCTGCAGCGGTGGTGGCACAGAGCGGGAGCCAGGCGAGATCTACGCGATCGACTTGCAGCCGGTTTGACGTCGGATTCCTGTCGCTCGAGGAGCACTACAAGCGATGTCACGTAAGCAGTCCGCGTCTGCTACTGCTGCTGCTCGGCCCTAGACGGGCGACCGCGGGTGGCACGCTGCCAGCCGCAAGCAGGCACATGCGTGCACAAAGCTGTCTCGAGAGGGCGAAGACTCGAGGCAGAAGACTGAGCAAGCCGAAGCGAACCAGAAATGCACCCGACCACCGGCACCTTGCTCGTGGCGGTCTTTGTCGGCCAGGAGATGCCAAGTCAGCGTTACGCAGCAGCAGCAGAAGCAGAAGCAGCAGCAGCAAAAGCCCCATGCGGTAACAGGCCAGTTGACTGTCTGCTCGACACCGTGCGCGGCACGAAATTTGCAGGTGGGCGCTCGCCTGAAGACGCCTCGCTATCCGCTCTGGCTCGTGCAGGCGCAGCGCGGCCGCTATGGCGTCCTGTTCTCGACCAAGCACGAGCTGGTCAGCGACTGGAAGGCCGAGCGGCGCTTCGATCTCTTCTACTACGACGTCGCGGCGCGGCAGGACTGCGAGATACGCTTGACCATCGGTAAGCTCACTCTGGCCTCTTCTCCTCATCCACTCTCTTTTGTGCCCCAAAAGAAAGTCGGCGGTCAAAGTCTGGTAAGGTAAGCTCTGTCATAACGACGGTTTGCTTGCCTTGCTCTTCGCTATCTTGCCAATTGCCGTCAGACGGCAGCAGCTGCCGGCTTATGCTCGGTAGCCACATTGCGCTCGCCGGCGCATGAGTTCCGCACTAGACTCGTTGTCGATCGATTGGCCAGCACAGCCGACGTCAGAAGGCGGAAGTGGCGGAATGTTCGGATGCCTCGTCGGCTTGACTGGCTGTGACGGGTTTGTTTGCAGGGAGGGAGGGAGGGACGGACGGAGGAAGAGAGATTCAGCTAGGGCGGGTATAGGAGATGGGTAGGGGAGGCTGGCAGTGCTTACGCTTGCGAAATGCCACTGCTAGCCTCCTGGCCAGCCTCGTTCTACGTTCTCGTTGTAGACACAACGGGCCAATGCAGCACGGCTTCCAGCGGCGATGACGTAGACGGCGAGGAAGCCACTACGCTGCCGCCGCTCGAGCTGTGCATCTCCACCAAGTGAGCGGCTCTCTTTCACTCGCTAGCGCCGCTCTGCAGCTTGGCTCGCGAGTCCAGTAGCTTAAAGCCTCGGCCAGCTCGTTAGAAGCTAGAACCTTCTGGTGGACAGTGTCTCGACGTCGACCTTGGGACTCGTGTGTGCTTTCAGCTTTCGATCGAGTCTGACAGCTGCCAAACTTGCCACATTGCTTGCTGCTTTTGCTGGCTGTCACACCGACGTTGACGACTTTGCCCTGCCCTTGACTTGACCTTGCACCCCCCCCCCCAGTCAAGCAACCAGGCAGCACAGCACTGCAAGACTGTGTCCATTGTGGTGTCCCGTGTCCATTGTGGTGTCCCGTGTCCGTGGCACCACATCGCCGGCACTTGCTGTCTTTCTCCACTGAGACGATGTCAGGCCAAGGCTAGCAAGTTCGCGCAGCACGGACCACTGATGCCGCGAGAACTTGGGCTTTAAGTCCACCGTGACGCTTACATTACAAGGAATTTGTGTGGCCCTTGGAAGCACCTTTAGAGTTGCCCCAAGTGGCCAATAGGCACCCGCACTGCAAACAGGCCAGGTATCAAACGACCGGTAGGTAAAAAGCGACAGGCAAGCATCCCGCCACCGCAGCGGCCCGCCCGTGCCGATCGCGCTGCCACGCGAGCTTGCCACACAATTGAGCGAGGGCACACACTACCACAGCACTCTAGGCGTGCAGCGAAAGCACCAGTTCATCGCCAAGCTGTTGGTAAAGCAGGCAAGCGTGTGCATTCATTACAGATGGGCTGGCGCAGCCATTTCGTGGAATGGCACACAGCCTCTCCGATGACAGCATTAAGTTGCCACAGGCACGCTGGACAGAGCCTAGCCCGCGAGATAGGTGAGATATTGCAATCGACGATTCGCAATCACGGGCAGTGCCAAGGCGTGCCGTGCAGGGCAAATGCCGTGCATCGACTCTGGAATGCTGACGGCTCGGCGTGAGCGTTTGCGGCTTCGATAGACCGGAAAGCTTTCGTGCGCAAGAGCTGAACATGGACTTAAGCACTCCGCCGGGCGACAGCCCTAGACACAGCGCAGCCTACGCACGCAGTGTGTCGTGCCGGCTGCGCTCCGCCTTAGCGGCGCCGCTCAGTCGGCACTCGGGACTGCTTAGCTGGCGCCACGCATCATGAGCCACGCTATGAGGCCGGCGTCAGGTCTGGTTCTTCATGCCATGCCGGGATAGCTGACAGAAAAGCTACAGTATCGGCTACAGCACGATAAAACGCCGAGGACATGCAGGCAGCTGCAATCGGTAACCAGCTGCTGCTGCAGCAGCTGTAGCTGCAAGCAGAGGCAGCTGTCAGTGCTACCCACAAACCACGTGGTTCGTGTGCAAAGGACCCCACCCAGCATGCCGAGCTGCATTCAGCGGGCATGCCGGGGCAGCGGTAAGACACGAAGTCCTCTTTGCCTTTACAGCAGCAGCAGCACGGGCAAGGCGCACGAGTCCGGACGCTCTTCGGATACGAGGCCTTAGCACAGCACTGGAGAGTCTTTGCTTCTGACCGAAGGATAACACGTGCAAATGTGGCATTTATTTATTTATTAAAGCTTTGCTCTGAAAAGCTTGCTGCTAAGCAGGGAGCCACTTTCTGCGCACAGCAAGCAGCCTGATAGCAATCTTCCTGGCGCCGCACCACGCAGGTGCGCACCTTCATTAAGCCGAGACCCCTTCCGATGATGCCGGATACTGCTTCTGGGGCAACAGGAGAAATGCACGTCCAAAGATGCTGCCTTTTATTGGGCTTTGTCTGACGACGGTGCCGGTTTTACCACGCTGAACGCTTTCGCTTCTGTATTAGAAGCAGTCGCAGCTAGTTCCTGTTCTATGTTAACTTTAATCGCCTTCTCAAGCTTCTACAATAATAAATAAATGGCAAAGGGCACATCACTCAGCCACGGCCAATATCAGAGCTAACAACTGAATTCCTATTAAACAAACAACATCAGTACATACCTTTTTAAGCTGCTGCGCCACAATTTTCTTAGATTTCTTGGGCGCGATATGCCGTGCTAAAACCAAGAGAGTTCATAGAGAACTGCCAGGCTCACACAGCAAACAAGTAGCAGCAGCAGCACCAGACCTCAAAAGAGCTTTTCCCCCTAATCACGAAGTATCATCATAGCGCAACATATTTTCCACAAGCATGCCGGTAAACAGAGAGGATGAAGCACGCCGGGCATTCCCCCGACAAGCCTTCATAAACCTCTTCATAAAGCCTTGGCTTCTGTCACTCACTCGTGTCCAGGTATTCTTACGTGTGCAACAAACACTAAACTCACAGGCGACGCAAAACTCTGCAGCTCGGCTTGTCTGTCGTGAACATTGCAACTCCTACATCACACCGCGTCTCACCGACCTGCATTGGCTTCCCATCTGCAGCATATCAACTTCAAGGTTCTGTCACTTATCTGTAGGTCCCTTTATCTCTTGCCCCGGCATACACTGACATACTTCCTAATCATGCTTCCCATTGTGCCACCTACTCCTCGGACTCGAGTGGCTCCTATCCCCCTCCCCCGACCAAAATAAAATCCTTTGACGGCTATGCCTTCACTTTCTAAACTCCCAACTCGCTATCGACAGACATTACGACATACCCTGAGCTGATGTCCTGCTTGAACGATTGAGAACAACAATCGGTCTGGCGGACGAAGCACTGGCGTGGTTTCAATCGTATTTGTCCGATCGTGTTCAATCCGTGTCGTGTGGGGGTCAGATCTCACACACGAGAACGGTCACCTGTGGAGTCCCTCAAGGGTCTGTACTCGGTCCCTTGCTGTTCTCCACTTATACACTACCTCTGGGAAAAGTGATTAATACCTATGGAATAGGATATCCCTTTTATGCTGACGATACTCAATTGTATTTGTTATTCAAACCGTCGGAATCTGCTGCAGCAACTGAGAAACTGAATGCTTGCCTTGCCGATATTCGATCCTGGATGTCGGAAAACTTCCTGAAATTAAATGACGATAAAACCGAACTGCGGCTCATAGGACACCCTAAGCGTGTGGCTGGATTAAAAGGCTTTGCTCTTCTAATAGGTGATGCTGCTGTGCGACCATCACCACGTGCTCGAAATTTAGGTGTGGTTTTCGACAACTGCCTCAATTTTAAAAGCTTCATTCAGAAGACTGCTTCTACTGCTAGCCATCACGTCTGATCTTCTATTGCGTATCACTTTGCAGCAAATGTAAAGCGCCTAGAAAGAGATTAAGTTCTCTGAGGGCGCTTTATCAAGTGCAATATTATTATTATCAAGTGCAATATTATTATTATTATTATCCCTATCCAAGATTAGCAGCTGCCTTCCACAGTGGCTTGCAAAAAATTTAACTAGCTCCTTAGTTTTGTCTCGGCTTGATTATTGCAATTCCCTATTGGCTGGGCTACCAAAGAAAGCAACTAGGCCACTGCAGCTGACTATGAATATGGCTGCAAGGTTAGTCTTCAAGTCCCAGAGGTTTAAGTCCCAGAGGTGTATCCTTTGCTGAAAGAGCAAGGATGGATGCCGGTTGAGCAACGGATACAGAGCAAAGTTCTTACGCTGACCCACAAGGCCCGCCTTGGCTTGGCTCCTTCGTACCTAGCTGAACTGCTGCTCCAGTTTCAACCTCTTCGCGCCCTCAGGTCCTGTGTGGACAATAAATTAGCTGTTCAATACCTCCGCTTAAAGACCGTTGACGACAGAAGCTTTAGCTCTGCGGGTCCTAGACTGTGAAACTCGCTTCCAAAATTCTTAAGCAACAACTACTCTCCTGCTGCCGACTATGGCTCATCTTTTTCAGCGGTCCTGAGCTGCTACTTCCATGCTACTCACTACCTCAACTGCTCTCCTGACTCTGCTATGCTTCCCACTTTCTCTTTGTTGCGTGAGACGAAGTCTACTGGCTACCGAATGCGTACCGAAAGCCGCTCAGGTTGTGAGTGCGCTAAACTGTCCAGCGTAACACCCACATGGTCTTTATGACTTTGTGGAGTTAAAGAGACGGAGATACATTACATTAAAGCATTAATTCCGTCCGAGTGAACTACCCCTCGTGAGCTTAAGCGTGCTGAAATTGAGCGTATTTTCATATACCAATTGACATGCTTTCTTTCCAGCACATTTCAAGGGTCTAGAAAGTGATTTCACTCTTTTATGGTGTAATACCGAGTTTTAGTCTCAGTACTAATATTATTACCATCGAAATGAAGTGCTCGGAACGAGCGGATAATAACAATGGTCACAGGTCATTCGTATAGAGCGCTAAGAGAGCCAAATATCTATCCAGACGTTTAACAACTCAATGCATAGCAAGCTGCAATCAAGGTTTTAAAGACATGCAAGGTGTCATGTTTGGATAAGCATGACAAAAGCACGCAAGAAGACATTCGGGCCCATCGGTTAGTAGTCCCTGGCTAGTCAAATGCACTGAATCATGCACCCAGAAAATTTACCATCTAGGACAAAAAATGTTGACGGGTACTCACAGTGGTTCCTTGGTGTATTAGCATTAGATCGATAGCGCGTACTTTCAAAGCTACAGTGGCTTTCAAAGCTACAATGACTGAACCCTCCATGCGAGCGTCGCTTAGCGAGGACGGCGGCCACACGCTCACAAAACACGCACCGGCTAAATTTATTCGTGAAATAATGCATACAACGCTACTTCGGAGCACTCATTACGGCGACGGCGTGCTGCAGCGACTTCCACATACCCTCACCGTAACAGTAAGCGATCCCTATGGGTGGCAATAGGAAAGAAACGGGAAAGTGCATGACGGTTACCTCCTTTCTTTAGTCCAACTGCCTTCTTCTGCCGATTACTTTTCGACCCGGACGCGAGAGCGTTCTGCTTAAGCTTTTTTGTACCCTGAGCCATGAGTTTTCAGGTTAAGGTCAAGGACGATTAACATCCGCCTCCGGTCTGACTACGGCTCATTCGTTGCGTTAGCTTAATAATAATAATAACAATAATAGCTTACTTAACAGCCTCTTTTTATAGCGACAGAAGAGCCTCGATAAGGGATCGCCCACCGCAGGATTCGAACTCACAACCTCGGGGCGGAGGTCGTGAAAAGCAACTGCATTACCTAGTGATCCATTACGGTTCACAGCTTCGTGTTATCATTATCATTATTAGTCATCGTTCTCGGTTAAGCAAAGGCTTGTATCAGTGAAACGGGTTTAGAACGTATCTATCACTACTAAGGGAGCTAACGACCCGTTGCTTAAACGCTTCGCAATTGCCAGCTAGGGCTCAACTGAGCGATCCTGACTGGCAGAAGCTACTTGAGGGACAATCTGTCTTGAATTCGTCCGGAGATCAGAAAAGTGGCTTTACTCCTAGGACTCGAATATGTAGACGGAAAATGAATGGTGGCAGCCTAAACTCTTACTTTTTGTCTGCTCCGGTACAGCATTCCGTTGCGGTCAACCAGAATATGGTTTTCTGTTTCGGCTCCTTCCAAAACCAATTGCTGACCATCCACACCGGTGGCAGGCTTTGTGCGAGGTCTCGGCACTTAGCCTGCAAGTACGAAATTCGGGATTGAGAGGTCCGATCGAGTACATTCGTTGTGCCATTGATAATTATAACCGTTGTCCTTGTGGGTACTCTTATCTGATTCACAAGTCTCCTGCATCTACCTAGAGTAGCCGAAGCACTATTGTGTCGATGCGGAATTAATTCTGGCTTTCGCTACTAGTTAGCTTGTACGGCATGTGCATGGTCCCATACAAACATTGGGAACGAGTTGCTGCCACAGGTTAATGGCAGTAGTAGATTTTGAGTTTTGTCGTATCGTATTTTATACGAGTAGTATTACATTCTTTCCCAATATTAGCTGAGCTACAATCATGTGGGGATGCTAAGTTATTTCCCAAGATGTGGTTGTAAGCGACTTAATTCAACATGTAGGATGGACGATCTGCAAGCAGAGTTTCCGAAGACTAGATGAGATGTATAAATAAATGTATGGACTACTTAGGGTGTGCTACCATTATCCATGCACGAAAAATGTCTGCCTTGCTACCTAATTGAAAGTAGTTAGCTGAGATTGTGGAGCTTACACCCAGATTCCGTGCAGAGGTGACAGTCGAGAGGCTGGTTGAGCCAATTTAAGGATGAGGCTTTTCGGTTTTCAAGTTACACTGGGTTTGCCCTTAAATGTTAGGTTGGTCTTGTCGTCGTCCAACTGCAAGTGACGACAAAGCATAGTGCAAGGAATTTCAGAGAGTATTATATAACGGAGGGCTAGGAAGGATCCAGGCATAAGTAAGAGGTGAATGTCATCCATAGAAGTGAAAGCCACGCCCCTTGCTTGCATATGTAAGTTTTGCTAAGGGTGCTATATACGTTTTATAATTATTATCACAAAGGCTTAACTTAGCGATGAGAACACTGCAAAGAAGAGAGATTATCAACTATGAAAGAAAGAGTATTACAAAGGAAGAATTCCTGAAGCAGCATACTTAAGAGGCTCCTAAGTCGACCAGTGGCTGGCCGTTGACTGGAACACTGCTTATGAAATATACGACTTAAGATGGGACCTAAACCACTACGATGCTACACCAGTGATGCATCGGTGTGACGATGAGCACCAAAGATCTGGCGACCAATGACATCCAATGCAGCAGAGAAACCCAGCTTAGCTTGCTCAGAAGCTGCATTCGCGAGGTCGCACTGTATGCAAAAAATAGCGCAGTCTCAATGTGCTATGAGCTCCAAATCCTTGATGAAATCGACTAGATGCTGATGACAGTCATAGAAGATAAGCAAAGAAAAGAAGTACACTCAGCTCAATGGATATATATATATGTGTGTGTGTGTGTGTGTGTGCACGCGTGTGTATATATATATACAGATAGATAGTCGGATGCTTGGATATTTATATAAGTATATATAGGTAAGGGCTATGACAATAGCATGTGCTAAATGTTGCCAAATGATGAAGGCTATGGCAGCAGTGCCGCGTCATCGCAGAAGCGTTACCATAAACCACGCCTGACTACGACTAAGTCGTTTCAGCTGCGCAACGCAATGATGCCCACAATATTGGCTGCCGTCAGAAAGTCGCGGGTGCTGCACAGCTGCTTTGCTCGTCCTGTCTCTTTGCACAAAAAGAAACACGGAAGCACCGCTCTCGAGACAGGGCATCTCAGGGAGCAAACATGAAAAAAGAAATGCCGTGCACGCATCCGACAGACAATGCCCCCGTCTTTGGACGGCTCGACATGAGTGGATCGGCCGGGCCAGACAAGCATTCTGCTAACGAGCCAACGATGCTGCAGCAGCAGCAGCAGCAGCAGCACAGGTCTATCACCGTCGGTGCCACAGCCGACAAGCGGACCGGCCAACCGCGGCCGAAGCGCCGCTTCGAGCTGCACGCACAAGGTTACGCGTCGGGCTGTCGTCGACGGTCGGCACTCTTTCGTGCAGACGGCTCTTCTGCGTGAGGGCGAAGCAACATCCGGGAGTAAACGGTTCAAGTTGACGCTGCCGAACACAGAGAGCAGAGTAACATGAAGCAGGAAACCGGCACTGTGATGCTGCTGCTGCCACCGCTGTTGCTGAGACCCCTGAAGCGGCTACAACAACGTCAGAGGCATTAGTGTGCCAGGTGCATGCAACGGTGCAAAAACTGTGACGGCACGTCTGCCCGGCGAGCAAGCGGCATGTATTCAGTGCCATCTCGGACAGAAGCAGTGTTATTCGGCAGAATAAAGTCCAAAACCGACAAGCCTTTCTGGCAAGTTTTGCACCAACTGTGAGTGCCTTATTGCACAGGCAGGAAGACCTTTGAATAGTGAGTTACAGAAGTCTTGATGGCATGTATCTTTCGTTCCATTAAGCATTCCATTGCCTATGCAAAAATACCTGCGAAGTAAATCACGGAAGTCTAGCTAGGATATCACAAGATGCACGGGCGAATTTGGCTGTGGGGCCCTAAGCTCAATGGATCGTTTCAATAATACGCAGCTGAAAGTAGACCAACTTGACCGCAGATCTCATGCAGTCACCCAGCAAAAGGTCATTTTGTAACCGACACCCATATTATGTACACAGGCTACCGGGATATGCTAGCCAAGCAAAGTTTGCAGGTTAGATTATGCTGACCCACAAGGCCTGCCACGGCTTGGCTCCTTTGTATAGCTGAACTGCTACACCAGTTTCAGCCTCTTGGTGCCCTCAGGACCTGTATGGACAATAAATTAGGTACTCCATTCCTCTGCTTAAAGACCGTTGGCGATAGAAGCTTTAGCTCTGCAGGTCCTAGACTGTGGAACTCGATTCCACAATTCTTACGCAACGACAACTACTCCCCTGCTTCCGACTATAGCATCCTTTTCAGCGGTCTTGAGCTGCTACTTCCATGCCACTCACTACCTCAACTGCTCTCCTGACTCTGGTATGCTTCCCACTTTCTCTTTGTTGCGTGAGATGAAGTCTGTTGTTTGTCTACCGAAAGCCGCTTAGGCTGTGAGTGCATTATACAAAACTGTCCTGTGCAACACCCACTTTGTCTTTATGGCTTTGTGGAGTTACAGACGGAGATACATTACATTACGTAAGACACTCCAATTTCTTCGTGGCTGTGGTTGACCGTAACTGTGACCTTGGTCTTGTCGTCGTCATTCAATTTGAGTTAGCCACTAAAGACAAAGTCTATTGCCGGACGAGTGGCTAGCAGTAGGCCAGAGCGCCACTCGCCCATCAGCCAGCGGAGAGGCAAGAAGAAGATCAAACGATCTCAGCCACTTTGCTCACAACCACACATCACATCCGGCCATGTTTAAGGCTGAGCGCATAGCAGGATGCTCGATGAGCCGGCACGCGACACGCCGGCACGCGACACGCCGGCACGCGACACGCCGGCACGCGCCACGCCGGCACGCGCCACGCCAGCACGCGCCACGCCAGCATGGCTGCCAGCCAAAGCAGCATCCAGGGCAAGATAAGCACGAGGACGAGGCTCAAGCGACGAGCCCAAGAAGACTCTTTGTTTGAGCCTCTAACTGGACTCGGCTCTGCGTCCGGGCAGAGCAAACGACATGGCAGCGCAGCACGCTCGGCAGCTCACCAAGTGGGTGCGGTGAGACCGGATGTAATAGAGAATCAGCAGCACTTCTTCTGTTTCTTGTGCTTAGAGCTGGTGAGCTTGATGCTGCCGCCAGTCTCTTCCATCACTGCTTTTTGGCTCTCCTTCTTGTTTTGCAGCACCAGCTTCGTAATGCACGAGAAGCACTGGAAAGGGTCGTGGGTGTCGATCACTGCATGCAATCTGCTCGGCTGGCTAGCTGCCAGAGAGAGGAAGACAGACAGACGGGCAACAGACAGACCGGCAGACAGAATTCTCTCCCTCTTTCGGTCTCTGTCTGTCGGTCTCTGTCTCCCAGTCTCTCTGATCTCTCTCTCTCTGTGTGTGTGTGTGTGTGTGTGTGTGTGTGTGTGTGTGTGTGTGTGTGTGTGTGTGTGTGTGTGTGTGCGCGTGTGCATACGTGTATCTGCTAGCAAGTTGCCACGACAGACGACTGAGCTCACCTGCAAGCGAACACAAGGCAAGCAGGCATGTAAGCTGCTGAAAGGAGCTTACTTCCTCCACGTTTTTGTTGTCCTTTGCGCTCGTCTCGAAAAAAGGGATTCTCATCTGGTCTGCAAACCTCTTGGCATCTTCGGTGAACACGACCTTTCGATCGGGCTCGTCATCCTTGTTGCCAACTGCAACGAGTCGACTGCAGCAGTGAGGGCCAGCAGCGGCGGCCAGCCGTGCCAAACAGCGCTCAGGCTGTTCACTGCAGGCCGTTCGGGCAAGCTGAAGAAAGGCACGAGCAAAAGAGCCGAAAAACAGTGAGAAACACGTGCAGCCTCAAAGCTGGCAATAGAGCCAGCCTACGAGCCGACTAACGACAGTGCCTGGCAAGAGAAGATGAAGAGACAGCCGGAAGACGACAAGAAGCAGCGCACGTCCGACGAGAAGCGAGCGAGCGAGCCCGGTGACGGCTTTGTTGCTGGCCAGCATGCGCTGAGCAGGCACACGGCAGATAGCAGCAACCACTGCAGCGGTGCCGACAGGCCGACGAGCGGTGAGGCCTGAGGAGCAGCCGGACGGACGCTTGCACTCGACGATGGCAGCAGCAGCACACGAGCACACAAAGTTGCCACTACAGTGAGGCCACACTGACAGCTAGTGGCAAAGGCAGTCTGCGGCAGACACGGGACTATTTACCGAATGCTCTAATCCAACTAGTTCCACTCGAGCGCAGCATCATCTCACAATAGAGTGTGCAGTGCGAGCGCAGATGCCGATCAGCGTAGCGATCAGCATAGCAACCAGCATAGCAACCAGCGACGAAGGCACTGCATGATTTATCAGCACGCACCATTATATCTCGCACAGGATTTTTAAGATGGAAAAAAGTGGTCGATGTGCTTAAGAAGCATGTGTGCCAAAAAAAAGCAATTGAGAATTAGGAAGAAAAGCAATACTGTAAAACCATTTCTTCATCACTATGTACCTTCTCCACCACCATCCTGATCGATGTCATAGCTAGGACGTAGCCAGTTAAAACAGTGCTGGCCATTGCAACACTACCTGCTTTCTATCGAAAACAAAAAATGTACCACTCGTTGCATTTCGTAACCATCGGCTGACAACAGCTGACACACCACGTTTGAAAGACGTATCCTATCTGTATCAAGCCATTTAACATTTGCAACCAGCACTTCCAGTGGTAGGGCAGTAGTGCATATAGCTCTAAACACCTGGTACCAGCCACCAGGAAGACGATTAGTTCTAGTTAGGTCTGAAAAGAGGTATTCGGAATTATTATTACTCGTCTCCAATGTGTACTTGCTCCCAATCAAGCAGTGCATCGAATTCAAGGTCCAGTCACATACTGCTAGATTGCTTCATTATCCTTAATCTGCTTACCTATCTGAAATGCTCATCAGGCCGCCACAGTACCACATGCTGCTCTCGCTGTGGGCGTTTAGCTGCGCCTTTAACCAACTTCATATCTCTCAGAGAGAGCGGACCTTCAACTCCTCTCACCAAAGCCTGGGATTTGCTATGACTAACATCCCGACAGCCTGACCTAAAGACATTTAAACAAGAGCTAAAAATCTACATGCTTAAGCATGCCAACATTTTGCATGTTATCATCACTGATCAGTTGACATGACTCCTTTATTGTATATGAAAAGTGTGGAGAAATATATTTGGTTCCTTTGCATCAATATACACAATAATGTTAATTATTGTTATTAAAGATGGCTTCTTGGAGAATAGTGAGACTAAAGGCAGAGAAACTCAGTTGCATATGAGAGCAGTTCAGCCCAAGGGAGCCTCTTTACATTATTATTTGTTACATTTCTGCTGTGCTAGATGGCCTGATGGTACATACACCTGTTCGACCCTGACCAACCATCCACACCCTTGGTTGCTGCTCGGTATATTTCAAACCAACTTCTCACATTAGCAACAATACCCACGAAGTCACCGAAGGCAGTTTACAGCTTCAAAATCCACATGCTTTGGCAGCCGGCTCGCCCACAGCTTGCAATTATAAGTTCTGCGCAGGAATCCAATTAAATATGACTGATCCAGGAACTGAATTCATTCGCCGCACCTGCTGCCTCCCAATTTAGTTCTCTTAGTGCACCCTATAAATTTCATTATTCTTATTACTAGTAGCATGTAACCATGAAAACATGCAGGTACACGATATTCAACTTGGAAATTAAAGACCACACACATAAGCATATAGCTAAGGCTCAGCTGCAATGAGTCACCGACAGGCAGACCATCACTTAGACTGACTGTACTGTCAGGCTATTCATTTTTATTCCGTTCCACAGGTAGATAATCTCCACAGTTGCTCCATAAGTCATTAAATAACGAGGTGATACAAGCCTGCTTGTCACTTTTTCACAATGTAATGCAATGCATCTTCAATTTCAACTATGAGAGTGCATGTTGTAGCAACATATGCAAATTAGTAAAATGTGCCTTGTTTCTTTTTTACATGACACTCATTACAGCTGTACCCTCAATGTAGTACTAAAAAAATCCCAAAGGGAGAATCGTAAGCATGACGTCGGCAACTTGTGTTTACCGTCTCTAGGACAGATGGACTCAATCAATCTTTGTTATTATTATCATTACTATTATTATAATTATTATATGGATGCAACAGAGTGTGAAGTTGGTTAGCAAAAACTACCATGACAAATTACTAGCCACTTGCAAAGCACTGAACTCAACATAGACATCAGTGGTAAGCTAGTGTAGCATGCATAACGGCCAGTGCAAGTAAAATACCGTGTCCTTGCTCAACAACAGCAGGCTAAGCGCATTGAGGCTAAACCTAGTTGTCGACGCAAGCTGAGGTACATGCTTGCATAATAAGTAAGTGACACTAATTGAAACAAAGAAGCATTATTTACACAAATGTTCGGCCCATTACAAATGCAGGGCCTTTGTACCGCAACTATAAAGAAGCAGGTGACTGCATACGCCTAGCCAATAGCAAATTACCAAACACTGCACATGCCTTGAAAATAACAGATTACCATACCTAAAATTCGGCTGACTTTATCACAGTTATTGTCGATCTCCTGAAGCCACCGGCGTACGTTGGCAAAGGAGTCACCACTTGTTACATCATAGACAACGATAACACCGTGAGTGCCTCTGTAGTACCTACAGTAGCAAACGTGTACACAAGAAGCACCGACTCAAGAGCTCAAGAAGACAGCAAGAGAGCCACTAGCAATGCAATGCCATCAGGAGATGGGCCAGCCCTAGTACACGCACCATCACAGATGCTCACACGAGCACCTATTGCTCTGCCCTACCCCCCCCCCCGGCTCTCAAACCGACACAAAAGGATAGCAGGCCACCTCCAGTCACGTCCCCTTGGGCCACTCCAGATAAAGTTCAAGTCATCGCCTTCTTGGCGCAGCACATGCACGCACGCACAAACACTCGTAGCAATGCATTTTACAGTTGCTTCACGCCCCTTCCTCGGCCGGCGGCCCAGCTCTCGACTGCGCACGTTGAGCAGAGTTATCTTTAAGCAGAAAGACGGCACCAAACAATCGTACGGACTAAAGACTGCTCGAGAGCACCACGTTCCCACACGTGGCTACCACAATCTTGTGCCTCATGATAACGAGTGTGTCATACACTGTTGCTCACTTCACGATGCTAGCGTCCGCAGATTCAGGCAATGCAGAGACTAACCACTCACCTACTAACAGCAGATAATAACAGCGGTGGCAATTTTCGCCAATGGCACACACCTTGGTGCAACGACGAGGGAAAGAGTGATAGGTAAGCAAAGTGTAAGCGGACAAAGCAATCACAACAAGCTGCTCAAGCCGAATTGAACTCGATTCAACAAGGGAGAGAAAAGTAGCATATAACGTACTTCAAGAATAGCACCGCATGCTTATGCTACAGCTACAACCAACTGGGTGTGCCTGAGGGTCCGAACAATATTTAAATGATGGCAAAACGAACTAGCGGAGGCATTAGCCATAATCAAATGAGCAGCCAGCACGATTTTGGCTGCTCATAACAAAAATCCAGTCACGACAGTGAGCCTTAAAAAAACGGACAAGTTGATTGCTCAATAGCAATAGTACAAGCCACGTGTGCTGCATATAGCTGACCATGCTAACAATTTAGAGAATGAGCCAATCTCTACTGTGCGCAGCACAGAGAAAAGGAGAAATGTAGCAAAAGGGCACCGACTGGCAGCAGCAGCATACTAGTGCTAATTACAGCTCAATACGGCTCAACTCGATACAGGAAAGTGGGGAAAGAGAACAGGGAAAATAAGCACTGGATGCACTGGATGCACTAGTCTACACATTCACATCGGTACAAGACAGTGCCACTACAGGCTCAATGAGTTAATATCACGTGGCCTGCCAGCAGCTAGTCGTGTGTGAGTGCATCAACAGCTACTTGACTCATCACTTCTCCATCGGTCGAAAGTTCAAGCCAACCAAACTGCATGGCAGCCCATGTCAACAGCATGGACTCAATTTTTAGGTACATGCATCTAATAAGGATCGTAAATTGCCTTAAAAGCAGTCCATACTGGCATCTGACTGCTTGGTATCAAGGCCACTTCGGTAGCCAACGATGAAAAGTACATAGACATAATGTAAGTACTAGCCTCAGGAGAAAGAGATAGATAGATAGATAGAGATAGAGATGGAGATAGAGAGAGAGAGAGAGAGAGAGAGAGAGAGAGAGAGAGAGAGAAAGAGAAGAGGGACTGAGGGAGGGAAACACACACACACACACACACACACACACACACACACACACACACACACACACACACACACACAAATACATACAACACACTCAGAGAGAGATCGTAGCATGAGCCTACACGTGGTGTTTCTTATGCTGACCCACAAGGCCTGCCACGGCTTGGCTCCTCCATAACTAGCTGAACTGCTGCATCAGTTTCAGCCTCCTCGTGCTCTCAGGTCATGTATGGACAATAAATTAGCTGTTCCATTCCACTGCTTAAAGACTGTTGGTGACAGAAGCTTTAGCTCTGCAGGTCCTAGCTAGCATGTTTTTTTGTGAGCCGTGATGGCACACTAGGTAAGGCTGTTGCTTTTCACGCCATGACCTCAGTCCCGAGGTCATGGCTTCGAATCCTGCGGTGGGCGGTCCTCTATCACTGCTGCAAGCAGTGGCGATAGCCGTAAAGGCTCTTCTGTTGCTGTACAAAAGGGGCTGTTAAATCAGCTAGCATTTATTTATTTTATCTTTGTGGCTTTGTGGACTTACAGACAGAGGTACATTACATTACATTAGATTACATGGTAATACCAGCTGACTGGCTCGAGTGAACTCTGAGCAAGTCCCTGATAGCGAGATGCTGAGAGTGAGTCCAGCATTGCTGGAGGGGCACTCATGCTTCAATGTAAACATCTAGTGCATGCACTGAATAGATGTAGCACTCACCCATAGCAAGCTTGTTGACATTGCTACGAGAGGTTTGAGCACGTGTCTCCTTTACTAAAAGAACTAGGATGGATGCCGGTTGAGCAACGGATACAGAGCAAAGTTCTTACGCTGACCCACAAGGCCCGCCACGGCTTAAAAATAATAATAATAATAATAATAATAATAATAATAATGCACTTGATAAAGCGCCCACATAGAACTTAATCTCTTTCTAGGGGCTTTACATTTGCTGCAAAGGGAAATGCAATTGAATGGCAAATAAAATCATGCTTGAAAAACAAACAAAATGAATAACATGGTTAGGGGTGACATGCACAGGGTCAGCATGCAAATTGCTTGGCTCTTTCATACCTAGCTGAACTGCTGCATCAGTTTCAGCCTGTTCACGCCCTCATGTCCTGTATGGACCATAAATTAGCTGTTCCATTTCTCCGCTTAAAGACCGTTGGCAACAGAAGCTTTAGCTCTCTAGGTCCGAGACCGTGGGACTGGCTTCCACAATTCTTACGCAACAACAACTACTCTCCTACTGCCGACTATGGTTCATCCTTTTCAGCGGTCCTGAGCTGCTACTTCCACGCTACTCAATACCTCAACTGCTCTGCTGACTCGGCTATGCTTCCCACGTTATCTTTGTTGCATGAGATGAAGTCTGCTGGCTACCGAATGCGTGCCGAAAGCCGCTTAGGCTGTGAGTGCGCTATACAAAACTCTCCTGCGTAACACTAACATGGTCTTTACGACTTTGTGGAGTTACAGACGGAGATACATTACATTACGTTACCAACGTCGACCCGCTGCCATGGATGTATCCTAGTGCACAGCTAAGGTTGCATATTTTCACCTCAACTGCATCTGATGCCTCGTACAACCAAAGTCACTCGAGCTTTTTTTAGCACCTGAATATAACAAATTATGTCAGATCGATTTGGTACACAGGCCAGAAGGATTGCACGTCTACTCGTGTAAGTGAATGCAAGCAAGCATGCTGAGAAAGAGACAGAGAAGAAGATTACCAAGAGAGACAAAGAGAGAAGACGGGAGAAAGAGAGAGGAGAGGGGGAGTTTCGGAGCCCTTGTATCATCATCTATGGGCCCAAAGAAGTGATGACTTGAGATCCTATGGGTCTAATTCAACCAACTTCCCTGACATAAAGAATATAGCAACAGATGCAATAGCTGCAGCCTACAACACCTCCTTGCTGTGCACCACAATGAAGTGAGCGAAATAGATATTTTTAGGTTAACCCTATTGCCAAGTTGCCAATGCATCAGCTGTCAGTGCATGGAACAAAAAAAGGCCAGCTGATTTAACAGCCCCATTCATATATCGGCAAAACAGCCTTAAAGCAATTCACTACTGCTTGCAGTGGCAATAAAGGACTGCCCACTGCAGCACTCAAAGTTAAGATTTAGGTCGTGAAGAGCGAGCACGGCTACAGCTACATCCAAATAGAAACGCAGGCAGTTTGCATGCACACTTACGAGCATGCAACGAACAGATGGATATGCATTAATCAACGAGATACGTTTAGATAGACATCCTGACAATGTCAGGGCCGACTTAGGCACTTACGTTGATGTAATTGTTCTAAACCTTTCTTGGCCAGCCGTGTCCCAGATCTGTAGCTTAACTTTCTCCCCATCAACTTCGATAGTTCGTATCTTGAAATCAACACCAATTGTGGTGATATATGTATCTACAAGTTAACACAATCATATACTATAAATTGGCACTATACACATGTCTCTCCCAAACACACTAGCCATGTACCACCCAACACAATGTATCATTGACATCTAAGTCGTGTGGAAGGGGAAAGGGGATAAGGAAGAGTTCCTTGACCAGATTGCAGGGAATCGTTAAGAACGAAATGCCAGGTTACCTCAGAATAAGGCTGCAACTGCCTCAATGACAGTATACTGGTTATCAAGTGTTGTCATCCTGTACTCCAAGTCTCCAGGCTATGCTTGCGTGAAACAGTAGGAAAATGCTGACAACCACCAATCTCTAACAAACACTGCACGAATTCAGCACGGTTTCCGGCTAAGTGTTTCCAAGGTTTTTGTTTAGATCGAGGTAGTTGGCTTATGGAGTCACTATTTGGCATAACAAACATCAAAGAGACTAGCTAAGAGGGCTCCTTCAACCATCTGGCAGATGCTGGTCGTCTTGTAGTTTTGTGTGGTTGTGCGAGAGTATCAAGAGCTTGAGGCAGCCATTGGAAAAGAACACCCGGCATTGCTCATTGCTAATAACTTGAGCACAATATGATTACTGAGGAGCTTCTGTGCTGGACCATTCGGTGTTACATGCATTATAACAGTAAATCTGGTACAGCAGTCCTGAAAGTGCAGTATCGGCGACATTGCCTTCCCAAGTAATGGGCAAACAGAGAAGCCTCGCCCCTGACCTTTTCAAAAGAATGCAAAAATGCAACGAACAATAAGTGCAAGCCACGATCTTCGATCCGTGGAAATTAAATAAAATGGTGTGTTCGAGGCAGGTGCAGTCATGCGAGTATGCTGCATTGCTATATTAATATCTTTTTTACGAGCATACTCACTCAACATACAGAGACAATTATGCGGTGGATGCTTTGCATTTAGAGAGGTTTTACTCTGTGGGTGCACATTACACACACACACACACACACACACACACACACACACACACACACACACACACACACACACACACACACACACACACACACACACACATATATATACAAAGAGAGAGAGAGAGAGAACAGGGGAGTGGCAATTGATGGAGGGTTGGGAGTAGGAAGGAGTGAGGAATGCAACAACTAAGGAGTAACGATAAAGTGCATCACTAGGCTAGGCACAATGAGGGAGGGAAGGAGGATCAATGCATTTATGACCACAGATTGCCATGCCACCACATTTGCATACACACGGAGCTATGTAATGCCAATTTGCTGAATATAACAAGGGCAACGATAAGCCTATGATCTGCCGGAGGTCTTTTTAGATATACAAAGCAGCCGATCACGATGGGGGAGGTAACGTGTGTGAACCTGGCATCTCACTTAAGAATTATCATGCTAAGGTGCAGAGGCTAAACTTAAGACTAAAAGAGGGTACAAAAATAAGCCTGAAGAATACAAAGGCTTTTAACGGATGACAACTAGCTCCAGGTGTAGTAAATCAGGGGTCAAACTCCCAAGCAGGAAGTTAAGTATACATGCCAGAGCCAGCCACATATAAGTAGTTATTATTAGATGTCGCTACAAGTCAGATCAAACACCTTCACAACTACAGGTACACTAGCAAGTGAATGGCAAAAAATGCCAAATTCAGCACACAAAAATGTACAGTAAAATACAGAGAACAATTTAGCACCGTAACCTAAAAAAAACGGCCGGAAAGCACCAGCTAACCTAGTCCCATTTAGTATATAGTGCAATCGACGATCCACAGCAATCACTCGGAGACTGCAATAAGGGCTGGCCGACCAATTACGGAAAACCTACTCAATCCAACCAGTCGACATAGTCATGAAAAAATGTACAAATATACTGAATATGCCCTAGTACCACATACAACACTGTCTTGACTAGCAAGCAATGCTGAAACCGTGGCATAGGGAGTGAACCTAGCCTGACATGAACATAGAGATCGGCAGAGACTGACCTGAACCACCTCATCGGCTTCCATAACTTGTACGTGGGTTCAGCTACTTATGGTATGCCATTAGCACAGTGGAGCCACAACCGAGACAAAAAGCCATGGGAGAGGGATCGGGAATGTGCCTAGTACTCGAACCAGCTAATTTTGGCCAACTGCACGTGATCAGCTACATGAAAACATGCGTTATGAGGAGTGACGAAACAAGACACTCGCTGGAGTATGTGGTCACATGACAGCATTAATAGGTTTATATTAAACTAAACACAGCTTCCCATTGTTTAGTCCATGCTGTTTGGAATAATGAATTACGTAATGCAAAAGTATAATTGTCAAGACCAATTAAGTCATCGGTATTCCTTGTTTGTGAGAAAACGTTGCTAGCAGGTAGTTTTCCCTTTCCACTGCATCATCGATTTCTTGCACCGTTTCGAACCATGTCAGGCCAATGGCTGGGTACACTTAAAGTAGTATTTCTTTGATGGTGCTATACAATAATAACATTATCATTATTATTATTGTTCTGCTCACCCTAACCTTAAAGTAGCTTTGAGAATTCTTAGATCCCTAGGCAACTGCAACTGCCTTGGCTAGTTGAGCGATTGCACACAACAGAACACCAAGACAAATCATGATATTAAGATGTCTGGTAGATCACAGTATATAGTATTTCGACTAATGTATCTGTAAATGTCAAGCAGAACTGCAACGCATGAATATATTAAATTTGCTCTATCTTTTTCTTTATGATGTCCACTAATGGCTTTCCCGAAGGATTTTGAAATGGTAGCAACAGCTATCATTAATTAGATTACCAATCTTCAAAACTGCACTATTTCTAATGAATTCCTAAATGTTGTACAACCCTGACTTAGTCTTACTTACGGGCATGCCTAGGAGGACTTTCAATTCAGCAGATATCTTAATCAATCTGTTACGACCTCTACATCCTGCGAGAGAGTGCAATGAGAAAGCCATCGGCCAGCATGCTATCTCAACAGCTGATTCTGGTCAGACAGGAGCACCAGCATTAAGTGGCTCCTACACAATCAAAGTAAAATCAAAATATCTAACACCCCTACTGTGTGTATAATTCACATATTTTTGTTGCAGGCTAACTGAATCAGCCTGCAAGAGTTTAACTGTCAGAAATTGACCAACGAGCCTGGGGCACGCCCCTTATGCCAGTTCGGAGGCAGCCTGGTACAGTCGCTTGATTCGTCTACCAGAATAACAAACTAGCCAAGAAAAAAAATGAGTATGTGCCATATTGTATATCCCACAGACGTTGAGAGAAGCTTCCACAACTGTGGTAGCCACGACCGTTAAAAAGCAAAGGAACCTGTTGGTACATGCTAGCTGTGGCAAGTGTCTAGAACTGGATTCTTCTTTGTTCTACATTTGGTTTCACATCAAACGTACTCAGACATAATGGTAAGTAGTATGGTCCTGACAAGGTGCCAATGCCCCAGTAGCAAAATATCCAGACAGCACGGGATTATCAGGCAATAACCATAGCAATCACACTTCAATAGGCAGTTTGATTTACACCATAGCAATAGCAAAGCAAGAGTAAAGAGCTCAGATAGAGCAGCGCTTTGATATCATCAGACGATAAATTCACAATGATCACTAAGTAATAGCTTTGCAAAGATACACCTAGACCAAGCTGCCCAATCTTAGTAGCATTTTGCCATACCGTAATTTGGGGTGTATACGAGCCAGCACAAAAGAGTACCGATACACTGTGAATAATGTGACATTATTAAGACAAAAAGGCAGGATTAAAAGCTCGACCCAAGCTTCTCCACAAACTTTTCTGAATTTGCAAGTTGACCAACAGAGCTTAAGAGTACTTACGACTACCATAGGACATTCTTTAAATCCTAGCTGATTAAACAGCCTCGTTTTGTATAGCGACAGAAGAGCCTTTACGGCTATCACCACTGCTCGAAGCAGCAATAAAGGATCGCTCACCGCAGGAATCGAACGATCTCGGAACCGAGGTCGTGAAAGCAACCACCTTACCTAGCGTACCATCACGGCTCAGTTAAGGCATGAGATATAATAACTAGGCTATAGATCACTTAGGGTAATGTCGACTTTTTGAGCAAAGGCATTTACTAGGTATGAGAAACTGCTCCAGGTAAATCATAGGTATTTCAGAGCAGCATTGGCATAATAAATGTATGTCTAAGCTCCTTAAAAATGAGTCCCAGTTGTGAGCACATCGAAATCGATTGCTCGAACCACAGGCACCTCAACTTGAAACCACAGCATGGTCAAGACTCGTCAAATTGGTGTAAAATTTTAAAGTTCTCAAGTGTCAAATTCTGACAGACAGTGTGTTGCTTTGGTGACCATCGGAGCGATAATATGCCACATACATTAATTAAACGGCATACGAGACCGCATCCTTGGGAATTAAAGCCAACATTCCTCATTCAATGAAAGGGGATTCACATATAGAACTTAGCAGAGGGTCTCATCAGAGGTTCTGTCAAATCTCTGCTCCAATCATCCGATAGAGAACTGTAAGGTCAAAAGGCTGCGAGCAATTTTCTCGCAGCCTTTTGACTTCTACTAAACAAACCACATAAAAATCAGCCAACCTAAATAAAGGTCAACTTGTATAGCACAGCTTGAGCCATTCAGATTAACTAGGCACATTTCATTCTGCACGACAAGGAACGTGAACAAGAGCAAGAACTATTTTGGAAGTGCCTTGTTCGATCCAATAGATCCTGTCAGTTGATGCAAACACGTTAACAGTTCCCAACTTAATTCTCAACTGCAGGACAAAAGCAAATTCTATGTGTATGCAGACATCCGACAACAAAAAGATGGTGCAGACCAAATGATCGCAGGGAAACTTTACCTTCTAACTGTCTGCCTAGAGACGCACATTAAAAAATCTGGATACTACCGAAAGGCAGCAGTCGAAAAACCAGAGATCCTTCTGTCCCGCACGACCGGTCTTCAGGAAAATGCCAACTCAGCATGGCCACGGCAACTGAGCTTATTTCCACACCAGATATGATTGAGAGCGAGTCAAGGTCCTCGCAAACGACGCTCGCCGACAGATCTCCCAGAAATGATCGATTAAATATAACGATGGCACGCAGGCTGCAGCAACCGCCAGCTTTGACCATTGATGGGGTACAAAGCTAATACGCTGCTGGCAACGAACCGACGTCTGAGACAAAACTAAGGAAGGCGGTGGTGAATACTACTGCGAAGGTCTCGGGAGTCGCCAACCCTTACCCTCCAACCGGTGGGTGGGGCAGCTGGTCTACTCCCAGCAAGTCGGTGTGTGACAGCCTCGGGCGAGTTCCGCGACATGGCCAGACGGACATGACTTGATCCAAAATCTCCCTCCAGCTTTGATGAGGCCCACAGTTAGCTCGCAGCCGCGGTTCATTGAGACGCAGCAATACGGCACGGGAAGCCCCCAGAACGTGGGAGCAAGACGGCAGGCTCGAGTCTAAACTGGCTCCGAAGACGGATTCGACACTACTTGGAGATTCTTACGGGTGTCTAGCGGGCATGCAAATAAACGTACTTGAAAAAGTGTTGTCGGCGAATCTTAGAAGAAGGCTGCTCTTCCCGACACCTGAAAAAAGTAAGGAGGTACGAGAGCACAGGACAGAGCAGGCGAGCCGGGACGAAGCTCGCAGGGGCTGGGCCGCCCACTGAGCTTCGCGGAAACGCGCTCGGTCATAAAACAGCTACTCCTCTTCTTACCACTGTCTCCTATGATGAGAAGCTTGAATAAATGGTCGTACTCTCTAGCCATCCCGCAGTATCCTGAAAGGCCACGGGGAGGAGACTACGAGCCAAGTCACGGCCGCCGATGGAGGAAGTCGTACCTCTCGGTGACCTGCTGGGCGGAGGGGGCTCTCCTTCCGTCTCGACGGTAATGAAATTCGTGCCAAGGTGGTCTCGTTGGCGTATACTCTTGCACCTGGTATTGTGACGTACGCTTTCCACTAAAAGTTTTAATAGCCTTTATCCGAGCTAGCTCTCTAACCCGGAAGTAGGCGGTGAATAGGAAACGACGGCGCCTCGTTGAAAGTTTACCGCCTCCGGTGTGCATCTGCAGCGTGCGATTCAAGCAAACTGCGCGCGGCATTAAAACCTGAACCAGAAGATGACAGAATCCATAGTTATTCAAGTAGGACAGTGTGGAAACCAGATTGGGTCGAGATTCTGGGATTTAGCTCTTAGGGAGCACGCCGCTCTAAAGAAAACTGACATTTACGATGAAGCGCTGAGCAGTTTCTTCCGAAACGTGGATACGCGTAATGGTCGTTGCTTGGATATTCCACGAGGACCTGGCGGCTCCAAAATAAAGTGTCTGAAGGCGCGAGCCGTCTTGGTGGACATGGAGGAAGGGGTGGTAAATGAACTCATGAAGGCACACATTGGCGAGATATTTGACGCCAAGCACGTTGTCTCCGATGTGTCCGGTATGTAGATTGCGTCTGTTTGTGCCGTGAGCAATACGTAGGCAAAGCATTGTGGTCCATTCAACCTAGCTAATGCTTCTTATAGTAGACAAGTTTGATAGTGGAGGCCTCGAAAAGCTTGTACGGTGCAATGTTTTAGGTATTCTTTACAGGATGGCGGAGCTCTTATTTTGTTAGGCCTCTTGTGAAAAATGCTGACATTTTAGGAACGGTCAACGCTCCAGACCAATCGTCAGGAATGCATTCCTCGGTTGATTGTTCGACATGCGAATCCGTGAATTACTGTTTGCCTCTGCCTCTGCACAAGCGCTGAGATGTTAAGTCAGCTGATTGTACAACCTCATTTATTTAGCGGCAGAGGAGCCTCTGCGCCTATCGTCACCGCATGCAGTGCAGTGGGCAATAAAGGATCGCCCAGTGCAGGACGCGATCCCACGATCCGGGTCGGTAGGAGCAAGTACCTTACCCCTTAGCTAAGACACCGATGCTAGTGGAATTAAGGCGTACTAGCATACCTCCGTATATACGGGCCGATGCCCAATCGGCCTTGGGTTATCGCTGAGTCTCATCGTTCCAGCCGCAGAATTTCTCATCGTGCATCGTGGGTGGTGGGATATCCACCCCCTCTAGTAATTGAAGCCTGCTGTCGTCTCACTGCCCATTATTGTGACCAACTCTGGTGTTCAGAATCTGTAATCGTGTCGTCTAGGTTTTGGTGGCCGATTGGCATCGAGAGCACTGCAGGCTGCTCGTAGAGCAGATCGGTGGTGGCCGAGCTTACTGCGGTTTTGTTACTCGAAGGAGCCTTATTCATTCACTAGCCTGGCAGGAAAATCTCTTTAGTCTTTGCTTCCCCCGGAGTCTCAGCTGACCTCCTCTCCTCTCCATTATAGCATGTAGAGCACATTGACAAGACTAAGTTCCAAGAACAATTTCAGCCAGGATTCAAGCGAAACCCTTCCACTGAGACTGCTCTGCATGTGACCAACGACATCCTCAGCAGTAACGAGGGCAGTAATGTCACGGCTATGGTCCTGCTCGATGTATCAGCTGTGTTTTACACTATTGATATTCTATCCTACTTGAACGATTGAGTGCAACGATCGGTCTTGCAAATGAGGCACCAGGGTTGTTCGAATCGTACTTGTCCTATCACATTCAACCTGTATCTTGCCATGGTTTTGTGTCATCCCTGCCCAGCCAAGTCACCCATAGAGTTGCGCATGGATCTGTTCTCAGTCTTGTAATGTAATGTATCTCCATCTGTAACTCCACAAAGCCACTAAGACTAAATAAAAATAAATAAATACTAGTTGATTTAACAGCCTCTTTTTGTATGGCGACAGAAGAGCCTTTACGGCTATCACCACCGCTTACAGCTTACAGTGGCGATAAAGGATCGCCCACCGCAGGATTCGAACCCACGACCGCCTTACCTAGTTAGCCAATACGGCTCACCATGTGGGTGTTACGCAGGAAAGTTTTATATAGTGCACTCACAGCCTAAGCGGCTTTCGGCACACATTCGGTAGCCAACAAATTTCATCTCATGCAACAAAGAGAAAGTGAGAAGCATTGCAGAGTCAGGAGAGCAGTTGAGGTAGTGAGTTGCATGGAAGTAGCAGCTCAGGACCGCTATAAAGGGACGAGCCATCGTCGGCAGCAGAAGATTAGTTGTCGTTGCATAAGAATTGTGGTAGCGAGTTCCACGGTCTAGGACCTGCAGAGCACAAGCTTCTGTCGCCAACGGTCTTTAAACGGATGAATGGAACAGCTAACTGGCATATGAACATAACTCTCTTACTTCATCTCACTTGGTTTTACTATTTATAGTAGTTGGTAAGGTCGGCATTCTCGTGTGCTCCCTGTGATTTGGGAAAGAAAATAGCATTTCTGGGTGGTAATGAACATACTTTCTAAGAATTGGAAAATCAGCAAGTAATGTACAGCACTAGTGTCCATAAGACATGTGGCGGAACTAGGGGGCACAGAACATTTGCCCCCCCCACACAGTGGGGCATCGACCTGGGCTGCCCCCTATGCATATGCTTCGAGTTCGTGTTGAATAAACATAGTGATTTTGCACTATAATCTTTTGTTCATTTGGGATCTAGCCCTGCCTACACGAGAATCTTGAGGGTTTTGCACCCTACATGAAAAAATCTCCTGTCTTTCCCCTCTTGATGAAAATCTTGACTGCCTCTGAATTAGCCTAGGGGTGTAGTCAGATGTTTACCTGAACAAGCAAAATGTAATTAGAGTAATTTTAATAATAATAAAAAAATGTCGGTATAGTGCCCATAGATTAACTAAATCTACTTCTAGGCTCCTGGCATTTGCTGGAGATAAACCATATAATAGTGAGCACTGTGAGTTCTGCTGCGAAGCTACTGTGCCTTTTATTTGTAGTAGAGCATATTCATATCACTGTGTAGGCATTTTGAACATGTGTTTTACACTTGTTTGCAACTCAGCAAGCAAAAGATCAACCAGTCCAGCCCCACCCTGCTCATCTTTCCATCACCACCTTGTGGCTAAGCCTCGGCACCAAGTCGTCGATTTTAAGCAGGTGGGGTGAAATTGCTCTTGTGGCCTGAGAGCACTTTATCTTGGTTGATTTTCCATTTCCTTGCCTTGAAATGCATGCTTTTTTGGCCCTGCTCGTTTGTCACTACTTTAGTAGGCCCACGTAGCCATGCTGAAATGTCAGGAGTACACTCACTGCATTGAAAGGCAAGTAACGTAGTGTTACTGTTTTCATGGATATTCAAGATGAATGCATGGATTGTATAGCTATGCATAATATGCACTTAGACGGACGTCGTCGCTTCGTTTTTAACTTCGATGAGCCATCTGAGACCAATTTAGCATTTTAGTGTTGTTACGGCCTTTCTTGAATTAGCGATAGCAATTTTTTGAGACTATTGGTCAGCACAGGCCATTTTGCTGCCAGCGACTATTGGCAGGTTTACAGCTTGATTCTGGAAGCTAGCACATTGCATGGACGTGTGATTTGTAGTGTGATCCTTGTCTTGTGATTGCAGGCAGTGGCAATAACTGGGCAACCGGACATTTTGAATACGGTCAAAAGTACAGGGACCGGCTGCAGGAAGCCATACGTTCTGCTGCCGAGCTTTGCGACTGCCTGCAGTGTTTCTTTCTGCTGCACTCCATGGGTGGAGGCACTGGCAGCGGTTTGGGCACGTACATTCTGGAGCTTCTCCATGACGACTACCCCGACGTGTACAAGTATGTCGTGTCAGCAGCATGCCAGCTGCTGCCCCCACTGTGTGCGCTGCAGCCAGAGCCTCTAGCAAGCTCGGCATCCATGCCGTAGACTGCCCCGAAGAGGGCTTCCTTGTGCTTGCTCACTTTGCTGCCGAGCACAGGCTAGGTCTGCGCGGAGCGGCGGGCATTGTGTGTCATGCGGAGCTGCCCAGCCAAAGTTTCCGCTGTTGTCAGTCGAAATGGGGGAGTTAAGCTGCATTTACGCTATGGACTTTCCTCCTGACCAACGCCGACTTTCCTCCTAGTTAGGACGTTTACACTAGCGATTTGATAGCCGACTTTCCTCCTGACCGACGCCTACTTTCCTCCTAGTTAGGACGTTTACACTAGCGATTTGATGGCCGACTTAGTTCTGCTCACAGCTCCCTGCTCTAATACAGGAGGCTGACACGAAAGAAGGTTTCCATAAAAAGCCGCCAAATTCGGGCTTGTTGAGATAAGGATACCACGTCCAAGTTGGTCCATGCATTTGAGACATCCCGACTTGATTTCTGTAACTCACTGCTTACTGGCCTACCGGCATATGCGATCAGGCGAATACAGCTTGTGGAAAACACTGCAGCTAGGCTTGTCTGTCGTGAACGTCGCTGTTGCCACATCACACCACTTCTCACCGACCTGCACTGGCTACTAGTCAAGCAACGGATCGACTTCAAAGTTTTGTCGCTCACTTCTAGGTCACTTCATTCTTTGGCTCCAGCCTATCTCTCTGATATACTCCTCCATCAGGCCAAGCATCGTAACACCGCTTTTCGGAATCCAACAGTTTACCACTACCTCGTACAAACCTCAAATCCTTTTTGCAGGCATTGCATGTGTGCATGTCATTAGCCCTCGGTCGTTTACTCTGTTGCTGAAAGTTATAAAGCACCTGGATAGAGATTTTGTTCTTTTAAGGCACTGCACAATTGACCCATCATTGCTATTATCGTGTTATTTCCACCATTGTTCCCCTCCCTATGGGCATAAGCTCTAGGGAGCAGGAAGCAGCAAGGAAGCGATTTTGTTCTTTTAGGGCACTGCACAATCGACCCATCGTTGTTATTATCGTGTTATTTCCACCATTGTTCCCCTCCCTATGGGCATAAGCTCTAGGAAGCAGGAAGGGAGCAGGGAGCAGCTGTGCAAAGCCCAGCTGGATCCTGGCACCAGTGTGTTGCTGCCACTCACTGTTCTACACCATCGTTCTGCTATTACTCTACTCTCCATGCTCAACTGAGTTGTCTGCTTTTGCCAAGTGCTTCCAGCAAGTGGTGTTGGGTGGGCATGATTCGAGGCCCTTGAGAGATGACCTAGTCTCAGAAAGCCGTGGCCCGGCAGTGGCAGGCAGCAACAGCCACGCTCAGCCGATGGCTTAAATGGCCACTCTTGAAGCCGGTCTGCTTTTGCACTTTCGTATGGTATTTATATCTGGTACGTGATGGTGTAATTTGGTTTCGTTGCCTGTGGGGTTGTGCTGTGCTGTACGCTAACACGTGTACTCGACCACTACCATCTGACCCCCCCCCCCAACCCCCCCTGCCCGGCATGGCCGGTGGTCGGCTTTAGAGCAGACTCGAATGAGGCAAGGCTCTGTTCATGAACCACCCCGCTCTGCGAGCAAGAGTGCGGCCGGTTACATTTGCTCCTTGGGATGTATGGCCGAGCTTTATGCACGTGCATCTACCATTGATTGACGATACAGCTAAGACCTGTTTACAGTTATTCTGATTGTTATTTGACTGTAGCGCATAAGAAATTACGTGCCTATGGACTTATAAACGCTTGTCGCTTCACGCTGCTGGGTCTCCCACGCCGGCGGCTGCCTTAGCTACGCCGGCGGCTAGTAACCTGCTTGTTAGTTATGATCGTCAGCAGCTGCTATCGCTTCGTCATCGCATATCAAATTCATTTGTAGATATTAATGTTGTTGCTAAGATTCATGAACTATGCATTAACAAAAGAAAAGCACCCCGTAGCCGCCGCGGTGGCCGGAACCGCCAGCTCAGACGCCGCTCGTTGGGCGGAACCTGCAAGCTGAGTACCAGCTCGTTCGGTATTCCTAGCATCGTCTCGAACCGCTCAGCACGCTCCCCCACATGCGTCACTGTAAATCTCTCTAACTTAGTGGTCATCAGGCCTGTTGTAACTCCATCGGCCAGGCTTAACGCTTGCCTTTGGAATCCCTGCTCAATGTGCAATAAACCTCTAGTAATAAGCGACCTTATTTCTGAAAATGGTATCGACCTGCTTGCCCTAACTGAAACTTGGCTGAAATCAATTAACGGCCCGACAATTAAAGACGCTACTCCATCTGGTTCCTCGTTCTTTCACACCCCTAGATCAATCAAAACTGGAGGTGGAGCTGCTATTATCCTGCGCTCGAAATTCAACTTCAAGCCATTTGCGGTACCCTCAAGGCAGTCTTTTGAATCAATCGTCTTGGTCTCACGTGAAAACAAGCTACCGATAGTGGCAGTAGTCTATCGCCCACCAGGTACCAAATCCTCCTTTATCTCAGATTTCTTCGATCTGATTTCGATTCTGTGTGCAAGAAATCGATCCTTCCTCGTTATGGGTGATTTCAGCATTCACTTTGATAACTTATCTGACCCTTTCAGCACCGAATTTCGTGCATTGACTGACTCATTATCTCTTGTGGCTCATGTGCATGGCCCTACCCACATCAAAGGTCACACACTCGACCAGATTTTCTCATACAACTGCACTTTGTCATCACCAATTATTACCAAATCCTGCTTATCTGACCATATGCAGATCTCATTCAATCTACAGTGTGTGCCCACCTCCTCCTCTAAAATAACCTGTGAATCGCGAAACCTCAAGACCCTTGACATCGATGCTGTCCGTGCGAGAATATCTGCTTCACCGCTGCTGCTCAATCCTCCCTCCGATCTGTCATCATTGGTAGATAGCTACAACACGACACTAGCTGACAAGCTCGACAAGTTTGCACCTCTGACAAAGCACACTGTGCGGCCTCGCCCAGACGGTCTATGGTTTACCACAGACATTAAACTAGCCAGGTCTACTAAACGAAAGCTTGAAAAAGCATACAAAAGATCCGGACTAACTGTCCATCGACAGGCATATGAAGACTACTGTAGGTCGTACCAATCGATCCTAGCAAAGGCCAAGTCTAGCTTCTATAGAAACATTGTTGAATCACAGATGCACAATCCAAAAATGCTGATGTTGACAATAAACCATCTCCTCAACCGATCCCATGTTAGCTCCTTACCTGATGATTCTTGTGATGATCTAGCTGATCGCTTCTCTCGATTCTGTGTGCAGAAGATAGACAAGATCAGGGAATCCATCTGCTGCGATGACAACCTCTCCACTAGAATGCTGTTCCTCGGTTCCTGGCTGCACCTCAATGTCTGCATTTAAGCAGGTCACCAGTGATCTAGTCCTAAAGTTCGTATCTCAATCAAAGAAGACAACAAGTCCTCTGGACCCTATTCCCACTGTCCTGCTCCTACGTTGCATTGATCTGCTGCTGCCATGCATAACTAACATCATTAATATGTCATTAGCCTCAGGTCATGTCCCAGCACCTTTCAAAAAAGCTGTACTCATGCCACTTCTCAAGAAAGCTACACTTGACCAAGAGAACTTGAGCAACTACCGCCCAGTCTCCCTTCTATCATTCCTATCAGACACCGGAACGGGTCGTGGCAGACCAGCTGAACTCATATATCGAGACCTCACACCTTGCTAGTAAGTTCCAGTCTGGCTTTAGAGCTAATCACTCCACAGAGTCAGCATTGCTTCGGGTATACAACGACCTACTTAGGAATGCAGACATGGGTAGAGTGTCTCTGCTTGTTTTGCTGGATCTTTCGGCAGCTTTTGATACCATCGATCACAAAGTTCTTCTAGAGCGCCTCTCATCTCGCCTGGGCATCACTGGCACTGCTCTGCAATGGTTCAGGTCCTATCTCAGTGGGAGACTCCAGAGTATTGACGTGAATGGACAAAGATCATCTGACGTACCTCTGAAATATGGAGTACCTCAGGGCTCAGTGCTAGGTCCGGTTCTTTTCACGGTTTATACTCTCCCTCTTGCTGATGTGATTGCCAAGCACAATCTAGGCTTTCACTTCTCTGCGGATGACACTCAGTTGTTCCTTTGCTTTGATCCCTCCCAGCCTTCAAGCACCTCAAATTCTCTAAACTCACTAGCTGCATGCATTGATGACATCCGCACGTGGATGGCAGCAAATTTTCTAAAACTTAACGATGATAAAACTAACTTACTAGTTATGGGCAAACCCAGTGTGATTCAGAGATTGGAAAGGCTGACTCTCAAAATTGGCTCTGCCAGCATATCTCCTGTTGCATTAGCTCGAAATCTAGGTGTCATATTCCAAAGCGACCTCTCGTTAGACGACCCTATCAGCTCCACGGTCAAATCTGCCTATTTTCAGCTTCATAACATTGCTAAAATTCGGGCTCGTTTAGATAAGAATACCACGTCCAAGTTGGTCCATGCATTCGTGACATCCGGTCTCGACTTCTGCAACTCACTGCTTACTGTCATACCAGCATGTGCGATCAGGCGATTGCAGCTGGTGCAAAACTCTGCAGCTAGGCTTGTTTGTCGTGAGCATCGCAGTTGCCACATTACTCCACTTCTCGCCGACCTGCACTGGCTACCAGTCAAGCAACGGATTGACTTCAAGGTTTTGTCGCTCACTTTTAGGTCCCTTCATTCTATGGCTCCAACCTATCTCTCAGATATACTACCCCATCAGGCCAAGCATCGTACCACCCACTTTTCGGAATCCAACAGTCTAAAAATACCTCGTACAAACCTTAAATCCTTTGGAGACCGTGCATTTAGTTCGTATGCTCCCAAAGCCTGGAACTCCCTCCCGACCTGCGTCAGAACATCCCCTGACCTGACCACATTTAAAAGGAAACTTAAAAACACACCTATTTATGACAGCATATAGTGGGTCCCTGTGATTCGTCCTTGATGTGCTTATGCGTGCTGACACTGTGCATGCTGCTACTAACCACATTTGCATGCTGACCCTGTGCATGTCACCCCTAACCATATTATTCATTGTGTTTGTTTTTCAAGCATGATTTTACTCACCATTCAATTGCATTTTCCTTTGCAGCAAATGTAAAGCGCCTAGAAAGAGATTAAGTTCTCTGAGGGCGCTTTATCAAGTGTATTATTATTATTTATATTATTACAGATTCGTCACGGCCGTATATCCGTCCGAAGACGACGACGTCATCACATCCCCGTACAACAGTGTATTGGCCATGCGCTGTCTCACCGAGCATGCCGACTGTGTGGTCCCCGTGGAGAACCAAGCTCTAGTGGACATAGTCAACAAACTGAACAACTCGCTCGACAGTGGCGGTGCCGCAGCGGGCAGACCGATTGCTGCTCCTCATCTGCACGGGGTGTCGGCAGGTCGCAAGGCGTCCAGCAGCAGCAGCAGCGGAAAACCCTTTGACGAAATGAACAACATCGTTGCCAGCCTTCTGCTAAACATGACGAGCTCGGCTCGCTTCGAGGGCTCCCTGAACGTCGACTTGAACGAGATCACGATGAACCTTGTCCCGTTCCCGTCCCTGCACTACCTCGTGTCGAGCCAGGCTCCGCTGTACACGGTCAGCGGAGCTCACCTGCCCGTGCGTAAGCTGGACCAAGTGTTCACCGACGCCTTCTCGAAAGACTGTCAGCTACTCAAGGCGGACCCAAAGCACGGTCTCTACTTGGCTTGCGCTCTCATGGTGAGGGGCAAGGTTGAACTATCCGACATACGCCGGAACATTGATAGGTACGTTGAATCCACTCCGATGCCGAGCGAGCGCTTTCGAACTTGACGCAGCTTGACTCTTGTTGAGAAACGCCTCTCGAAAGCCGGCTGTAGTGTGTGCTCTCGGGGTTTCTTTTGTACGACGTCGTGTCTGGCTGGCTGCCTGTGCATGACTAGTCTTTCTGACTGAGAGTCAGTGCCCTGCGTAAAAGTGCGCTTCTCTATTGGAATAAGGCCGTTGATGAGACATCAGGCTTTAACCCTGTAGTCCGGCTAGACGCATCCTTTAAAAAAAACACCAGCTGATTCAACAGCCTCTTTTCTGTAGCGACAGAAGAGCCCTTGCGGCTATCACCACTGCTTGCAGCAGCGATAAAGGATCGCTCGCTGCAGGATTCGATACCACGATCTCAGGACGAGGTCAAGAAAAGCAGCAGCTTTACCTAGTGTGCCATCGCGGCTCACACGGCTTTCTTTACAAGTGGAGAGTTAAGCAAAAGCTGTGAGTGCTCATCCGTTAGTAACGAGCAAGCCCGGCTGATTGCTCTCAGTGGTACTGCCACGTGAGCAAAATGGCAATCTCACATTTTTGATACAACTGAGCTAGTCTCGGCTGTCTTGTGTGAGTGCTGGGCTTGGTATGCAGCGACGGCCGACCTAAGGTTTGTGTATCTGTGGATGAATTGGGTTATATTTATTCGTTATTCGTGTGACTACAAAGCTCATCCTCAAAACTCAGGGTGCACACAACTGTGGTTGCAGTAGATGCATAGTGGAATGTGCATATTCAGTGGAAACAGTGTGTCATGTATTCGGCAGCGTTTCTGTCACCGTGGTGAGGTGGGGCACAGAGAGCAGATTAATATGTGAGTTGTAAACTGCAAGTATACTGAGGCCGCTGGGAGCTAGTAAAACACTTACTGTACTGTGCCACATATATTATTGTGACTAGGAGGTAAGCACATGCAAGGGCACTAGCATCTCTGGAAACCGGCTACCGATTGGTCCAGGGATGATAGATTCTGTTGAGTATTCCCATCATATATGCACTCCTTCACTAAAAGTCTTGTTCTACCTGCTATGCCCACCTGGTGCCGGCAGTTGGCTTTAAACAGAGTATCCCGAAAAAATGCAGCCACGATTTCTATGCACTGTATGCTAAATACTTATTTCATGAATTGCCTAAGTAAATTTTATGTTTACAGTGAACATAATACGGTGCAAGGTCGGGCCTCCTGCGGTTTTTAATTACCTATCTCTCGTCATGGCACAGATTCCTCAACTTGTACAAGTACTAGTCCTTGTACAAGTCTTGAGTTAAAATATTGCCCCAGTGGCACTGCAACCGACTAAACAGTTCTTCCCGAGTTGGAGTACTGACATGATCGCACCTCTGACATTCCTAAGATGCTCTATTGGACTTAGGTCGTGCGACTGACTCGGCCAACTAATGATACCGACAGCTGATTGTGGTGGGCACTGTTTCGGCCTATCCGATACGATATCTGTTGTGTTACTCAGTGAACAAAGGCTTGTGCTTGGACCTTCTTTTTGCCTTGCCCAGCAAGCCTCCGGACGGACCACTGTCTATATGCGAATGACCTGCGGGTACAGTGTTTACTTGGGACTGTGACAGCTGCCGGATTTATGCATTCTGTCACTAGAGAGCCTTCAGAGAATGTGGCCAGATCGTTTTCCTTGAACTCCCTGAATGTGGTCTACCAGCCATACCTCCATACCTTGTATGTTTTAAAATTATAGCACATAGCTCGTTAGCTGATATGACGTGTTAGCACTACCTCTGTGCTGATTAGGCCCATTTCAAGCAAGCCATACAATCGTTCTTTATTTGGGCTTGTGATCGGTGACCTAGGCATGTTTGACTTGGTGCCAAAACAAGCCGGAAGAAGCCGACCCTCAGAGGGGGGGGGCAAGGGACCGCTCCCTTAAGCTCACGTGATTTCGGAGTCATAACAGAGCTCAGATGATGCAAAAAGGTAAACAGAACGTGAGTGATTGTATTAGTCCCTAGCGTAGGAGTAAGCTCCTCACACACTTCATGAATCAGGTCGTGGGTTCAGGTCCTGCTGCCGGCAATTCTTTATTGCCCACTGCAAGCTGAAATTGTAGCTGCTATGTCTCTTCTGCTGCCATAAAAATGTGGCCATTGAAGCAGCTAAACCTTACATTTCACTAGAAGTATCGTGTTAAATCCCCAAACTTTATAGTTACCACCTGGTTTTTGCAATCTTAAAAGGCACAATTCACCAACAATGAGCGTCATCTGTTCCATTTTGAGTTCGGCAGTCACACTTTAGGGAGCCGGTGGCTGTGTTGGATCTCCGATTCGGAGCTTGACCAACTCACTCATTTTTAGTGATGCTGCAACACTTTTTGTGAAGTGGTATACGTGAATGATTGTGTACTGCCTGAGTTGCCATTGTCTTGTCTGTCATCTTGTTTGATCCATATGGCTGCTTCCAATGGATCTGAACGTTACAGTTACATTTAAAGGAGTCAAGTACAGGTGGTGACGTTTTTCTCCTCAGATGTTCGGGTATCTTACGAATATGATGCTCCATAAATTAATATTCTAGTACTTAAAATTCTAGCACTTGTGATGCTCTCACGCCACAAGCTGCCACTGATATGTCAGAAGCTCATCATCAGCCTAGCTACTCACATTAGTCAAACTTGATGAGTTGCCTAAATTTGGGAAATAGAGCAGCAAGATTTAACACCCGCTGGCATTTCTTTTTATGTGATATGCTAACATCTCGTATATAGACAAGCCTTTTCAGAATGCTCTGAGTTCTTGCTTGTGTGTTTGCACTCTCATGTTATGGGCAAACTACTAGTTATGGGAAAACCCAGTGTGATTCAGAGATTGGAAAGGCTGACTCTCAAAATTGGCTCTGCCAGCATATCTCCTGTTGCATTAGCTCGAAATCTAGGTGTCATATTCCAAAGCGACCACTCGTTAGACGACCACATCAGCTCCACGGTCAAATCTGCCTATTTTCAGCTTCATGACATTGCTAAAATTCGGGCTTGTTTAGATAAGAATACCACGTCCAAGTTGGTCCATGCATTCGTGACATCCGGTCTCGAATTCTGCAACTCACTGCTTACTGGCATACCAGCATGTGCGATCAGGCGATTGCAGCTGGTGCAAAACTCTGCAGCTAGGCTTGTCTGTCGTGAGCATCGCAGTTGCCACATTACTCCACTTCTCGCCGACCTGCACTGGCTACCAGTCAAGCAACGGATTGACTTCAAGGTTTTGTCGCTCACTTTTAGGTCCCTTCATTCTATGGCTCCAGCCTATCTCTCCGACATACTCCCCCATCAGGCCAAGCATCGTACCACCCGCTTTTCGGAATCCAACAGTCTAGAAATACCTCGTGCAAACCTTAAATCCTTTGGAGACCGTGCATTTAGTTCGTATGCTCCCAAAGCCTGGAACTCCCTCCCGACTTGCGTCAGAACATCCCCTGACCTGACCATATTTAAAAAGAACTTGAAAACACACCTATTTATGACAGCATATAGTGGGTCCCTGTGATTCGTCCTTGATGTGCTTATGCGTGCTGACACTGTGCATGCTGCCACTAACCACATTTGCATGCTGACCCTGTGCATGTCACCCCTAACCATATTATTCATTTTGTTTGTTTTTCAAGCATGATTTTACTTACTATTCAATTGCATATCACTTTGCAGCAAATGTAAAGCGCCTAGAAAGAGATTAAGTTCTCTGAGGGCGCTTTATCAAGTGCAACATTATTATTATTATGCCTAGACACCGTGAGTATTCCTGCCCCGTGATTACTTTGTTCATCGTCGACCATTTTTTTTTTAACGTCGACCATTTTGACTAATGCTGACCATTTTGCTTTGTTTCCTGTGACTATGTGAACTGTTCAGGCTGCTCTCAGGAGTGAGCCAACAGTGTCTACAGCCTATGTTGATGGCGATTGGTTGGCCTGTCAGAAATTCCACTCTGCCGTTAAGCCATATTACAGCAGTCTGTCGACAAGAGCTGGGAACACGTGATGAATGCCTCCTTTTGCGCACGACTAACCTCGTGCTCACTTCTCTTCGTGCTGAACCTCCTTCAGGGATCTGCTCTCACATGAGCTTTTTGATAGGCATCTCGGCATAGATAAGACGAAAGCCCATTCTAGGAGCTACATCTATTGGCCGGGCATAGCATAGTATAGGATCGATTGACCTGGGCTGCCCATATCGTAAAAATAAGCAGACATTCATCCCTAGCAACCTCACATTAATGGAGTGACCCCCCCCCCCCTTGTGACCCAGAAAGGGCATTTATGTCGTCATTGCCGAATCTCTTCACAACAGCCATTTCCCAAAGTGGCCAATGTGTTCTCGAAGTGTTTTGCACCTGAAGGAGGCAACTTCTGGCAACACACTGTGTGGACACTCTACTCGATCGGTATTCCGGGTAATTGTCTTCGGCAATGAGGGCGAGCACACTTTAAACCGAGCTTCACTGCTAGTAGCTTAAGCGATTTGCTGCAGTGCTTTGAGCGATTCTGTTGAAATACGGCTGCTTTGAAAATGCCAGTACCACTACCGGCTCCTCTCCATCGTAGTTATTGATCTGTCGAAACTTGCAAACATGCCTGGACCTGCTTCACCCTGCCGTTATGGGACCTGCCATTCAATAATCTGCAAGCGCAGCTTATCAGGCACACGATCCGAGACCTGTTGGTTTACAGAGATTACTGAAAGATACCTGTGATATGGTCGCATTGAGCCATAAGGACAGCTGTAGTGATTTGCTGGGTACGGTGCTGGCAGCTGTAGCCTCTGCTGGTCTCCTCTGGTGGTTTGTCTTGGGGGCTGTGCTGCCCTATCTCAAAACAGTGGAACTTCGGTGCCGGACACGGACCTGTTTACTTCGATGAGATGGCTCCACTTGAGTTCCGTATTATTACTCAAGTCGCCTGTTTTGGGTGTGAATACCTAAGTCAGTTGCCACTTTTTTGTCATGCTTTGCAGCTAGGGCTTGGTGATTGGTTGGGTAGAAGGAGATGATACCGACAACCCGGTTGCCATCGAAGCCAGCTTAGTTAGGGTTCGAGCCATTATGCCATACCGGTCGTTATGCTGTGCCGGATGACCTGGACAGCACCCAAGTAGGCCATTAGAGGAAGTGGAAGCAGTCCCAGCAAGAGCAGGAGCCTGCGAGAATGATACTAGCTGATTCAGCAGCTTCTTTTTATATAGCAACATAAGAGCCTTGACGGCTATCACCACCACTGCAGCAGCATTAAAGGATCACCCACCGCAGGATTCGAACCCACGACATCGGGACCGAGGTCATGAAAAGCAAGCGCCTTACCTAGTGTGCTACCAGGGCTCACCCAGGTGCTTCAGCTCATACAAAAGCTGGAGGAATCACCACTCTGAGGAGGGCAAGTGCTGGAATGAAGGGCGAAGGGCATAAGTGTAGAGCAATATCTCGGCAGTAAGCACAGCACCACCTCACTGTCTCATTCTGGTAAGAATTAGGTGTCATTAGTGTCATTTGTCATTGTCATTGGTGTCATTGTCATGGCAAGATTTCGTGGCTGAGCTAGCCAATAGCAGTGGCGGTGCAGCTGGGACGTTCGGCTTGCTGTGGCTCGGGCTCGTGGCAGCTATCCAGGCGCCAGGCAGCGAAGCTGTATATTAATAATAATAATAAGAATAATACACTTGATAAAGCACACTCAGAGAACTCAATCTCTTTCTAGGCGCTCTACATTTGCTACAAAGGAAACACGCTCGAATGGTGAGTGGTATCATGCTTGATAAACAACATGAATAACATGGTTAGGGGTGATATGCACAGAGTCAGCATGCAAGTGTGGTTAGTGGCAGCATTCACAGTGTCAGCACGCGTAGGCACATAAAGGACGAATAACACGGACCCACTAAATGCTGTCATAAATAGATGCGTTTTTAGTTTCTTTTTAAATGTGGTCAAATCAAGGGATGTTGTGACGCAAGTCGGGAATGAGTTCCAGGTTTTGGGAACATCCGAACTAAAAGCACGGCCTCGAAAGGATTTGAGGTTTGTACGAGGTATAGGGAGCTGATGTGGTCGTCTAACGAAAGGTCACTTTGGAACATGACACCCAGATTTCGTGCAGAGTCGGCAGGAGATATGCAGGCAAAGCCAATTCTGAGGGTTTGCCTTTCCAATTTCTGAATCACAATTGGTTTGCCCATAACTAGTAAGTTAGTTTTATCGTCATTCAATTTAAGAAATTTTGCTGCCATCCATGTGCGGATGTCATCAATATATGCAGCAAGGGAGTTGAGAGAATTCGACGTGCTCGAGGGCTGTGAGGGATCAAAGCAAAGGCACAACTGAGTGTCATCTGCATAGAAGTGAAAGCCTAGATTGTGCTTGGCAATCACATCAGCAAGAGGGAGAGAATAAACCGTGAGAAGAACCGGACCAGGCGCGGTGCCTTGGGGTACACTATATTTCAGAGGTACGGATTATCTTTGTCCATTCACAGTATCTTGCATCGCAGAGCGACATCCATGTCCGGGATGATTCCGATTGTTGAATGTAGTTTAATGGCTGACATTCTGCTGCAGTTCGGTGGTAGGGACTGCCGGCTGGGCCTGGTCCGCCTTTTGATCCAACCCCAACAATGATATACCGAGTAGCTCGGCTCCTGACATAATGGAATGTGGCCATCCGGGGAGAGATCGAGGATTTCCACCTCATTTGCAGGATGCTGGGTGCAGTGATAAGTAGAAGCACTTTCCAAATCCTTGCTGCATCGAGTGCTGCACATTATTCTTACAGAGCTTGCTTAGCAAACAGCTCTGCTAGTTTAGTCGTGCACAGAGGTAGACGTTTCTCGGTAAGTATCCGAGTTGTGTCACTTAAATCTTTATTGACACCATCTGAAGTTGAGGACCGAGGAAAGTAAAAGTCGTTTCCACTCGTTTTTCTTGCTGCCGAGCAGTCCCTCGTGCTTGTGCCATGCAGTTACAAGTGTGCCGCTGTGCACGTGAAGCCTGCACTCACAGAAATCAGTATGATGGGCTCATCCACTGCATTTTAAGTGCCAGTGTAAAACAATAAGCAAGAATGAGCGAGCCGTCACCCAGACTCCCGGCCACTCGACCTAGCCATCGCGGCAAGCCTGTTAAGCCGGGGATTTCCCGTACAAGTGCTTCAGCCAGCTGTGCTCCAGCCGCTATTTCAGAGCTCACTCACTCGCAGATCCGCTCCAGCTCTAATGGCAGATCGTATGGCACTGAAGCCACTCTTTCCTTTATCGCTTCGAGACGGTCGGTCGGTCGTACCTCGTGCCGTTGCAGACTGCGGCCGTCGCTTCGCTTTGTCAACTGGAACAGCGAAGGCTGGAAGACCGGCCTGTGCTCCGTGCCGCCGGTTGCCGGACCGCCGTTCTCGCTGCTCACGCTGGCCAACAACGCCTGCGTCCGCCATACGTTCGGTGACCTGGAGAGGCGGTTCCGGCTGCTGTACAAAAGGCGCGCACACTTGCATCACTACGCAGGGGTGGCCGGAATGGATGTGGCGGCTGCGTTCGAGGAGAGTCTCGAGTCGCTGTGCACGCTGCGTGGCGAGTACGAGAGGCTGGAGCTCGAGGCCGGCCAGCCGCCGCCGCCGGTGCCCCGGCTGCGGCCTCTCTGAGCCTTGGAGCCGTCCAGCTCGCTGCCGTTCGGCAGAGCCGTGTGCCAGCCGTCCAGGAAAAACCGTGCTGCCACGTTGCCGGTCTACTTATGCTGACGTGCTGTTGCCGCCGCCGCTGCTGCTGCGACACCAGAGCGTGTGCTGCTGCGACACCAGAGCGTGGTGGCTGCAGACTCGACGCTCACACCACGCCTATTTCTATTTCCTCGAGGCAGCTTGTGCGCAAGAAGCAGTGACGGCTTTTGCAGCTCGATCGTTAAAAACCACAATCGCCTCTGCTAAGCGATAATCAACAGCTTGGTTATTGATATATCCGAGCGTCGTGGTTTATGCCGCCTGTGTGCGTGCATTCTCTTTATAGGTGATATTTTCGTGGCAGCCTGAATTTTGTTGGCTGTTTTCTGTTTTTCTAAGTTGGTTTCCTTTTAATTAAAACGATACTCTGTTGGCGATAATAATAGTGAGACGTTTGTAAGCAGGCGCTTTGCATGTGCTGGGAAGAAAGCATGTCAATTGGTCCATATTGGTCCATAGTGATACAATCAATGCACTGTGTCAGTGTGAACACGGGAAAAGGCAATCCACAGAGGACGAAGCAAATGCTGTGAGGAACAGGTGGGCGTTTAGCTTCTTTTTAAATGTCGTCAAGTCAGGGAGACGTCATGAAGTTAGTCGGTAGTGATTTTCAGGCTTTGGAAGCATACGAATTGAAGGCATGGTCTACAAAGAATTTGAGATAGCATAGAGGCACAGCTAAGCAATTGAGTCTTCAACTGAGCAGACGAGCTGGCGGTTTGATGCAAAGCCAGGTGGGGAAAATATTTTCAGAAGGTAGGTATTCCGGAGCTAGAGAACAAATGTGGAGTTAAAGAAGCTTGTAGTCGTTGCTTGATGGGGAGCCAGCCAGGTCAGTGTGAACGGTTGTGTAATGTGCCTATTGTGCGATGTTCAAGACAGAAAAGCCAGAGCTGCAGAATTTTTCACCAACTGTACGCTCCTTATTGCACAGGACTTACACTATTGCAGTGCATTGCCAGCGATGCCCAGGCGAAATTACAGGCGCTAAAGAAAGACTTTGTGATCGATAATGCTAAATGCTGCTGAGAGATCTAGCAGAATTAAGCAGGCGAGAGACTACCTCAATCAACATTCCTGAGAAGGTTGGTATACACTCGCACCAATTTCGACTCTTTGGACTGATAAGCTCTAAAACCTCACCTGAACTTATTTGCTAGGTTTGAAGTTTTGATATACTTGTCTATGTGTTCTACCGCTGGTCGCTTCAGTGTCTTTGATATGAATGGCAGTAGGGAGACTGGGCAGACGTTGCTGAAGTTCTCCAGGTCTAGTATTGAATTCTTAACGAGAAGTCTAACTGCAGCCGTTTTGTAGGATGTAGGGACAAGACGTGAGACTAAGGACAATTGTTATGTTAGTTTTGCATGGCAGCCGAAGATCTATGCATCGTAGAAATAGGACAGTGGGAATATGGTCTAGTGGATGAGTAGTCTTCTTAGACTGGGGTATGAACTTCGAGATGAGGTCACTAGTGGCAGGCTAGAATGCTGACATTCGGACACTGCAAAGAGCTGAAGATGATGAGTCGAGCAGGGATGCTTTATCAGGCTTGGGCTTAGAAGCTCTAGCTAGTTTAACGTCTGCAGTAAACCATAGACCATCTGGAAGAGGGCAGTCAGTATACTTAAGTCAAATGAGCAAACAAGCTTGTATATGACAGCAAATGTAAAGCGCCTAGGAAGAGATTGAGTTCTCTGAGGGCGCTTTATCAAGTGCATTATTATTATTATTTAGTGACTCCATGACATCTCGTCTATTAGGCTAGTTACGCATTGTAGCATTCCGTCAGTGATGGCAAGTCGGACGTCAAGGTTCTCAAGGTTTTGCGATTGGAAGATAATTTTGAATACTGTAGAGATACTTGAGAGGACTACTGACTGAACAAGTTCGTTGTGTGGTTATGTTTGCAGGATTTGGAAACAAAAGAAGACAGTACTCAATCGCTGCAGAATCAATTGATTTAAGTGTGTGACTTTGCTGTGAGTAATGTAATGTATCTCCATCTGCAACTCCTCAAAGCAAGGAGAGCTTTGTGAGTGTTGAGAAGGAGCATTTTCTATAGCCCACCGAAAGCGTACACTGCTTTCAGTGCGAACACGCTTGCCAACATACTTCATCTCACGAAACAAAGAGTAAGTGGGAAGCATAGCTGAGTCGGGAGGGCAGTTGAGAAAGTGAAAAGCTGAGAATGGAAGTAGCAAGAAAGGACAGCTGAACAGCATGTGTCACTGTCTGAGAAGACATCGCTTTGTAAGAATTGCGGAAGTGAGTTCCACAGTCAAGGACCTGCTCAGCGAAATTTTCTGTTGCGAACGGTCTTTAAGTGTACGAATGGAACAGCTAATTCATAGTGCATTAACAACCCGAGAGTATGAGGAGGCTAAAACTGTTATGCAATTCAGCTAGGTATGAAGGAGCCAAGCCATTGAGAATCTTGATTGTCAGAGTACGAAGTTTGCACGATATCCTGAGATCAACCGGTAGCCATTGCAGAACCTCTGGGATTTGTTGACCTGCCTTGCAGTCGTATTCATTACAAGTTGCAGAAGCTGTTTGGCTTTTTTCGGTAGTCAAGACAAAACGGAATTGCAGTATTTTAGCCCGGACAGAACCAGGGAGTTGGATTTTTAGCAAGCCACCGTGACAGGCATTGCCCAATCTTAGACCGGGATCGAACGTGATTTCTAGGTGTGGAACCAGTTTCCTTAAGAAACTTTTAAGTTTTAAGCAATCGTCAAAAAGATCTTCTAAAGTCCGAGCACGTGGAGATAGTTGCACAACAGCATTACCTATTAGAAGAGCAAAGTATCCTAGTCCAGCCGAGAGCTTGGGTCGTAATATGGATAGGAGTTCGGTTTTACTATTTTTAGGTAAAATATTGGCCCACCCAATATAAAAAGATCTTGTTTGCCCGATTAGTGTATGTATGGCAACCGCCTGATTAGTAGCCTATTACTAGACTAATGAGACCAGCTGGACGTGATATCGTTTTAGGAAAATCGTGGAATACGATAATGGTTTAAACCAAGGAAGGTGTTCTAGAAATTGATATAACAGGATTCCTCAAGTTGCGTTAGGGTGAGTCTAGGTTACATTGAGTTTTGCAGGAGCGACCAAATTGTCTCATCCCGTCAACTAGCTGAATTGAAAGCAGACTGTTTTAAGAGTTTACTGTATCAAATGACAGAGGCTTTGCTGTGGTCACTTTCTGAAAATTGCCCTGCAGCGGGCTTTGTTAAAGCCCATCGAATGCTCCAGTATCAGAGTATTTCCCGTACTTACTTTTTAGGCGCATGTCTGCATCCCCCGCCTTCTACCCTTGCTTCTTTGCAGCAGACGGATGATGCCCCAGTAGGCTAATCAGAAACGTCGCTGCTAACTAATGAGGATTTGTGCCATCAACTCCGTTTGGCGAGACCCTAGATACCCATTAATGAGATTCCCATACTATCTGCTTACGGGCGATGCGAATCTCAAGGGAGAGCGTGGGTGTGTGATTGAGCCTCAACCATTGAGCATCAACCGTTGAAGGGCGGCTTAGCGGTCGAGAAAGCGTGCGGTTAGTGGTTACGAGACCAGCGTAGCCTCACAGCCATACGCTAGTACGTTTAAGTAGTAGTTCCCCGAGCCGCTACACTCGCTCAAACTATATTTAACTTTCGTTTGCTAATCCTTCTGTGCTGAATCCAAGTCTTTCCTTTATAAGAAAACGTGTATTAAGTTTCTTTATCGATTTTGCATAATTTCCTTTTCGAAGCTTGCATTCATGCTTAGCTTCCACACCAGTATTATCTCTCCATAGATATACTAACACGACGTAAATTCGACCGGAAGAATGTTCTGCCGAGCTCGCTCTTCAGACGCTCTTCTTGTTTGGAGGTTTGGAGTTTGGTCTGTCCGCATGCTGGCTGTCGGACTGCTTTAAGTATTGGCATTCAATCCGGATACGGCAAAGTAAATCCAGAAGTTTAGTGACCCGTCAGCATGGGACCAAATAGAAAGGACAAGAAAGGTATGGAAGTCTCATTTTCGGGCTGCGTACGGTCCGTGAGCTACAGTTTCCCAAGAATTATCTCGACCGTTTCCACTACAGTGCGCCTGCTCGGGACGTCCGCGATCCTGCGGCAGCGTGTGCGTGTTTTGATCAATTGTGTGCGTGGCGGAGTGAAGTTTTAGCAACTTTTATCAGAACACGCTTCGCGGATGTACTGGTCAAAAGCCGTTTTGGTAGGAACACGACAGCCGAACCAATTCACTCGTTTGTGATATTACGTCTCGATTACTGCAGCTACCTCTATTCAGAACTCCCTACCTATGCCCTCAGTCGACTGCCATTGGTGCAAAGCTAAGCTACTCGTCTGGTCTGTCGTCTTAGGCGTAGCTGTTACATCACGCCACTTATGCCCGAGCTTCACCGGCTCGCTATCGATCTTCGAATCAAGCAAGATTCTCTCTTTGACCTACAGGTCGCGTCGCCTACTCGCTTGCGGCAGCCGACGTATAAGACTTCCTTAGACCTCCTTACGCTTCCAATGGGCTCTCTACCACCCGCTTCTCAGCTGTCATCTCTCTCTAAATTGAATTCTTGGTGATCTGGCCCTCAGCTCACATCCGCCGAAGCCGGGAGCTCGATTGCGGTTTCTATCACCAACGGCATTGACTTTGCTCTTTCTAGTCTCAGCTAAAGACGCATCAGTTACACTCAGCTTTCTCTGCGCCCAATGAACTTGCTGTTAAGCGCTTGGATGTTGATTTGGTTTTCTTAGGTACATATCGCATGTACACATCGCGTTATTAGCCCATGCTTTTGCTTGGTGACTGTTTAGCTGGTGGCAGGGCGAGCGATAGCTGCCGCGACAGGAAGAGCACATGCTGCCCTAACTTAAGCGTCTTAGCAACCAATTGATGGTTTTTGCTATTGATTATCTGATCATCTAATGGACCTTTAGTGACACCCGCTGTAGCATGGAGTATGTCCGTCTTGATGTGGGGTTGTGTTTCAGTTTTATGGTTCCGAAATATGTCATTAGTTATGACTGGATACATTAGTGTGCACCTGACACCTGCTGGGTGTGGTGATGTGCTGGGGCATAGTGAGTAGTTTCGAGTAAGACTACTGCTATATGCAGCCTAGTCGTTTCCACATCTAAGCCCCGGCTTTCTTGTAGAAGCAGTCGCTATAATGAGAGTTATTCTTTCGTCTTTCCCGATAGAAGGTTATTTCCATTTAATTTGTGCCAAGTACCGCATGATAATAATAATTATAATAATAATAATAATACACTTGATAGAGCGCCCTCAGAGAACTTAATCTCTTTCTAGGCGCTTTACATTTCTCATGCAACATATAGTAATAATAGTACATTTGTATAGCACCACCAGAGAACTTAATCTTGTTCTAGGCACTTTAAATGTGCTGTAAAGGAATCATGATCAAACGTTTAGAGGTAACATGCACAATGTCAACGAGCAAAATATAGGAGACGTGTGAAGGTTCTTTTTATGTCGTGACGTCAGTCGGGAGTGAGTTCCTGGCTTTGAGAGCATACAAACTAAAGGCGTGGTCTACAGAGGATTTGAAGTTCGTACGAGGTATTGCTAAACGACTTGATTAAAAAAAAGCAGATGGCACGATGCCTAGCCTAGTGGGAGATTTAGTTCTGATTATGGGGTGATGTACATTGTATGATGTACATGTACATGTATATTGATGTACATTGCCTGATGTGTCTGGGCCGGCATACGTGGGTAGTAGTTTTGGACTAAGTAGGACATTAACATGCGCAGAGCAAAAGCTGTGTGCCGGAAGAGACTAGTAGTAAGGTGATGTACCTTCTCGGATGGCTGACCTCTGTTAGGTCATATCACTAACCCCATCTCTTGATGAACTTGGCCCACAGGAGGCCAGTCGAATTCAATGGCCTGCGACGAGCCATAAAGATGCGTTTTTGCAGCAGCAAATGTAAAGTGCCTAGAATGATATGAAGTTCTCTGAAGGTGCAATACACATGAATAATATTGTTGTTGATGATCAGTGGGATCATCTTGATCATCTAGCAAGCCAGTGGCTTGCTTCCCTTTGTGGAGGCCTAATGAGACAAATTACCAACGTACTTCAAGTTCTGTCTGCTGTCTATATCTAATGTGGCACTGCCACGAATGTATCAGAATCGACATCAGCTCTCTAACCGAAGGCAGATGAGTTGAAGTTAATTGCATGTTCAGCTGAAGTCGCCTCAGAGGAGACACTAGTTTGTTGTGCGACCGTATAAAGAAGTCGGTTGAGGGGAAATGTTGAGAAAATACCGAGAAGATTGGTCCAACAATTGAATATTTGTGTACGGTACCTTTCAAAAGAAAAAATGTTAGAAATGAGATCCGAAGTTTTGACGATTTCCACATGTAAGGAAAACATGGAAAAATGATTTTGCAAACCTTGTCTAACCCGGAAGTAAAACAAACACCATATCTACAAATAACATCTGTGCATCATATGCAACTTAATGTCCGAACTTGTTAAACCTTGGTACGTTGAGTTACATGTTTGCAGCTTGTTGAGGTACATGCTTGTGACCTCAACTACTTAATTTACAATGAAGCTTTGTGCTTGTAAATTCCATTACTCGGTCAATACTGCATGGATCAACGTGAAATTTCAAATGTGAGTTCAGCTGTGCTCTACCTGATTCTTTATTTTGGTTGGAGGAGTATTTTGCTATGCAAGTCATCACATATCCTTGAAGTTAATATTCTGCAATAATTAAAATGTATAGCATTTAGTACTTGGCAGCCTCTCAAAATTGGTATCCTATGGGCTGTGCTATCTCACCTTTACAATTGCTTAGTATGGAAATGTTTGATCGTAGTGCAGTGCCTATAGTCTCAGGGTTGACCGTGAATGAGTGTCGGAAATAACTACTATAAATGCGGGCATTCCTGAATGACGTTGCTATCATTTTCTGTCGTACCGGCCGTGTAAGGTGCTTTAAAGCGTTTGGAGGAGTTGTCCGTGCTGTGCCAGACGCTTTTCAAGCCCAGCGAAAGCCTACCTTTGACTTTGGAAAGAGGCAGAGCATTGAAAAAATGCTTTGTCGTGTGAGCGATTCGATGGAAGTGCTTGCTAAGAAGTCAAAGAAGTAGCTAGTGAAGCTGAAACAGTGCTTGCATAGATATGATCACAATACTTGAAACTGTTATGTGGTGTGTTAGTGGGGGGGGGGCTTAAAGCTGTAGTCAGCAAATAAATGTAAAATATGTGTCTAAACCCACCCTATATGGGGAGGAAGCTTCAGCCGGTGGCGAAAGAGTAGGATCTATGGCAACCTTTCTGCAAAAACAGGTCTACGGCTGGCGTTTTCCAGCATAGCATCGCTTACCTCTAAAGGCTTATTCACCATTACTCAGGTCTGTTTACGAGGCAGATGTCCTCTTGGTCCTACATCGATTCGTTTGCTCGTGGCTTTCGTCGGTCTCGGTCAAGAAGTCGCAGTTGCCACATTACTCCACTTCTCGCCGACCTGCACTGGCTACCAGTCAAGCAACGGATTGACTTCAAGGTTTTGTCGCTCACTTTTAGGTCCCTTCATTCTATGGCTCCAGCCTATCTGTCAGATATACTACCCCATCAGGCCAAGCATCGTACCACCCACTTTTCGGAATGCAACAGTCTAGAAATACCTCATACAAACCTTAAATCCTTTGGAGACCGTGCATTTAGTTCATATGCTCCCAAAGCCTGGAACTCCCTCCCGACCTGCTTCAGAACATCCCCTGACCTGACCACATTTAAAAGGAACCTAAAAACACCTATTTAGGACAGCATATAGTGGGTCCCTGTGATTCGTCCTTGATGTGCTTATGCGTGCTGACACTGTGCATGCTGCCACTAACCACATTTGCATGCTGACCCTGTGCATGTCACCCCTAACCATATTATTCATTTCGTTTGTTTTTTCAAGCATGATTTTACTTACCATTCAATTGCATTTCACTTTACAGCAAATGTAAAGCGCCTAGAGAGAGATTAAGTTCTCTGAGGGCGCTTTATCAATTGAGTTATTATTATTATTATTATTATTATTAAGAAGTGGAATCTTGCTTAGCTTCCTCGGTCTTCCATCTGTCTTGGATGCCTCCCCCTCTTACCGATATGTGCACCGAAGACCAAAGCAGAATCAAGAGAAACCGACCCTTTCAAACCCCTGCTTTAGTGGCCATAATAAAGTCCACGAATGCATCCACTAGTCTCTCTGTTTGCTTTTATTGCTGGCCCTTGCTTGGGTTTCGCTCTTCTTCCTACGTACCCTCTGCATGTCAGACGGCGATCGTCTTGCGTCAAGGCCGATTCGATCAAGCTACTGGCCTGGCCTGAGCCAGGAGTTCTGCAGTTATATGGACCGAAATTTTGCTCATAGCCATTCTCCAGCTGATGACTGGACCACCAAAAGTAGCCTCCTGCTTCTGGCTGGAGGTTTTTTGATATGCCATTTTTTTTTTAAATTCTCTTGCAGTCACGCTGTCTCTCGTGTGTCCGACACTGGCACTTTCTTGACTGCCATCCTATGCTGAGACTTATATCCTATTTTCTCGACTGTCCTGTGGACGAGGCTATGCTTCTAACTTGTTCTTTGTTGAACCTGGGTCTTAGTGTAGGGTAAGGATGCTTGCACCTAACAACTCAGGTCGTGGGCTCCTGGTTCTTGGGTTCGAGTCCTGCAGCAAGGCGATTATGTATTTCCAGCTGTAAGTGGGGTGATCTGCCACATCATTAATGAGTCTGCTAATGATCTACCTATGCATTTATATTTTCTTGTGTGATATAAAGTCTGTTGGCTGTTGTACAGGGCCTGTGCACTAAATGCCACCTAGGGTTTGAGTATGCTATAACTCAATGGCATTGTGGAGTTTATTGGCATACACGTACATTTTTTACCTATACCTACGTATGCAGCATGCATGCATTATACACCATCTGATTAGCTTTTGATAAGCCAAACACAAGAGATTCTATCCGGGAAAGGATGTGCCAAAGTCGACAACAGGAGAGATGGTTTCGTTGAGTAAGAATTATGTGTCAGCAAGTTTCATAGTCGAAGACCTGCAGAGCACGAGTCACAAACGGTCTATAACTCCAGTTCTGCATTATTTTCCCATTAGTTAAGTGACTTGTGGCTGATGCTGTCACCTTTGTCGCGACACGTGTAAATTCCATCAATTGCTTGAGAGTGACAGTGTTTTTATCTACTCGGGGCTTGGGATCAGTGAGAAGTCGGAGCTAGCCTAGACTCTTGGCGCTCGCAGCAAGGACGTGCTCTTGCTGCAGGGGCAAGCGAGTCTCCTTCTCGTTCAGAGACACGATTGATTACGTCTTTTTTGGCTGTTCCACTTGCCCACCGTTGTCTGTTCAAATTCACCCGCCCGCGCAAGCTTGAGCCAGTCTCGGATTCAGCCTCACAGCTGGCTGTCTTAGGCTCTGGTTGAGAGCGTCTGGAGCCAGCTCAACATGTTCGGGGTGCTAGGAGTCGCTTGGCACCGCTTCCAGGCTGTTACGAGTTGCTCCCCCTTGTATGTTGGCCTCAAAACAAGCCGGGTCAGTAATGCATGCAGCAGCCGCTCACAGGCAGATTCCACCGTGACATAAGTTAACTGCAGCGCATCTGTCTTCGTGTAGAGAAAGGAAAGAAGCGAAAGATAGAGGCTGTAGAGGAAGAGGATGGTTTCGAGGATGATGCAGACGACTTCGACGAGCAATCAGGTGGAGAAATGTTGGTTGGCTGCATAACCTCGATGTTTGCCCACCGATTGTCGAGCTTGGCATTTGCCTGGCAACACGCCTGACACCTGGCAGGCAGTTCGAGGCGGGTCTTGATCTTCCTCGTTGCCTCGTTGCAGCTGCTGCAGTTCCGAGCGCTGCCAAGGAAAAGGTCACAGAAGGTGCTCCGGAGGACGAGTTCGGAGCTAAAGACTACAGGCAGCTACTGCAGCTGAAAGGGGACCACAGGAACCGGCCACTTTGGGTGGTGAGCGCGCCGGCGTTGCCTTCAGCTGTCAAGGCTTCACCTGCGTGTTCGTCATCCGCCTCGCTCAGCCTTCAGTTAGCCTCGCCTGCTGCTTTTGTCAGGCACCCGACGGCCACGTGTTCCTCGAGTCCTTTTCGCCGGTCTACAAGCACGCGCACGACTTTCTCATCGCCATTTCGGAGGTTGGTATGCCCGTCTGTTCGCCGCTGTTCAACTTGCCAAGTCCTGCTCGCGGGTCAGAAATAGCTGTATCCACTGTTAGAAAATAGCAGGGCTTGTATGGGGAAAGTGGTGCTGCTGCAATACTGCTCGCTCTGCTTTTAGGGCATAGGTCGCGTGGTGAAAATGTGCGACTCTACAAGTTGCACGCCGTGGGCATGATTTAATCGCATCGCTGCAAGCGCTGTTGGGCAAATCCTGCAAAGCATCGATTGCTGACGAAGCTGAATTCTCACGTGCTCGTATTTCGATCGACAGAGAGCAGCAGACAAGTGTCACTGTTCGAGTTGCTTCCTGTTCCCGCCGCCCGATTGGCTGCCCCCAGCATGTTTAGCTTCCCTGCGATCGCATTTTAGTTTATTAGTAACACGAGTTCGGATCCTAATGACAATACCGATGTATTTGCACTAGCGTGCTCCCATGAACAATCACGTCACGAAAAACGTAGGCTCTGCTTTGGAAGGGGGCCTGAGTGAGTGCCCGCTGACCTAGCATGTGAGCCTGCCCCACTGACTGCCTAGCTTGGAGTTCTTAGTGGTGCAAAATGTGTATAAGAAGAGAAGTTAAAACGTATTTCCAAGTTATATTTAAGGATTTTTTTCCTATACAAATGGACATGCAGCTAACTTTATGAAATTTATTCATGAGCATCGGGTTGTGAATCGGCATTGAGTAGCATCAACGGGAACGTAAGATGTGCTGACCATCTTTAGAATTTATATTAACTGTAAGGTGAACCCTCGTGAAGAATCATGGCCAGATTCTGTGTATGCATGTCCATCTTTTACTAAAGGGATGCACAAAGGCATGTTTTATTTCAACTGTGATTGTGCATTTATTTGCTAAAGGTCTTACGCTGACCCACAAGGCCTGCCACGGCTTGGCTCCTTCGTATAGCTGAACTGCTGCATCAGTTTCAACCTCTTCGTGCCCCCAGGTCCTGTATGGACAATAAATTAGGTGCTCCATTCCTCCGCTTAAAGACCGTTGGCAACAGAAGCTTTAGCTCTGCAGGTCCTAGACTGGAACTCGATTCCACAATTCTTATGCAACGACAACTACTCTCCTACTGCCGACTATGGCTCATCTTTTTCAGCGGTCCTGAGCTGCTGCTGCCATGCTACTCACTACCTCAACTGCTCTCCTGACTCTGCTATGCTTCTCGCTTTCTCTTTGTTGCATGAGATGAAGTCTGTTGGCTACCGAATGTGTGCCGAAAGCCGCTTAGGCTGTGAGTGCGCTATACACAATTCTCCTGCATAACCCCACATAGTTTTTATGGCTTTGTGAAGTTACAGACGGAGATACATTACACGTGCAAATTAGCAAATTATCTCCCACTTTTTGAAATGACACATTGTTGTAACATCGTAGTAGTACTATTAATATTTAACAAAGGATGTAATGTAAAAGTGATGTCAATGACTGTGAGGAACTAACACACTTTATTGTAGGGGTTGACTGATAACTGAGAGAACCAAATCTGTCTGGGAGTTCCACGTAGAATGGAAAGGAAGTATATCAACTCTTTAGTGATTAGAACATGCACAATTGAAACATTCGTGACTAAAAAAAAGGGCAATTCACGTGGGCAAAGTAAATGCGATGAGAACCAGTCTGTGTTAGCTTTGGTTTTTTTAAGTTGTCAAGTCGGGGGATTGTCACTTGCTAGAGAGTTCCAGGCTTTTGTTGCATAGGAACCAAAAGTATGGTTTCCGAAGGATTTAAGGGTTGTTCGAGGCTCAGCGAAAGGACTTGACGAGCAGCTAGTACCAATGGAAGACAAAGGAGCAGTTTCAGATCGGTCACCAGGAGCAAGATACTGAGAACCTAAAAGTGAGCTACAGGACCATGAAGTCGATGTGCTTGCTGCTTGCTTGTTTGGCAGTATAGGTTTTTGAGAGAAGTGGTGCAATGTGGCATTTGCAACACTCCCGACAGGTAAGTCTCGCTGTCGAGTTTTACACTATCTGTAAGTAAGTATCATGTTACACATTACGGAACAGTTGCATGGAGAGAGTTGGATAAGTCCAGATAGGATATCACACATTTCATGGCCTACGTTTATAATTCATTTCTCTCTCTCTCTCTCTCTCTCTCTCTCTCTCTCTCTCTCTATATATATATATATATATATATATATATATATATATATATATATATATATATATATATATATATATATATATATATATATATATATATATATATATATATATACGTTGCTTTGTTAAGCTTATCTATCTAACAAAACCCAGGTTTTTGCTATGTAAAGTAGGTGAAAGTAGGCAGGCTTGACTTGGAACTGGTTTGGTCGTCTGGCAAAGTGTTATTTTAGAACAAGGCATCAAGATTTCGTGCAGAGACTACATGGGAGAAGCTGGCATGGCCAATTTCTTTGTAGTATGAGTTTTCTCCCCTGGGTCTTAGCCGAGGGGTAGGTTACTCGCTCTTCACGAACTAGGTCGGGGGGGTGGGGTTCGAGTCCTGCAGTGGGCAATCCTTTATTGTGCACTGCAAGCTGTGGCAATAGCCGTTAAGGCTCTTCTGCTGCTATGTAAATGAGGCTGTTAAATCAGCTAACCTTTTTTCTGAGTGGCATTAGGTTTGCCCATAATTAGTAAGTAGGTATTCACTTTAAGAAAGCTAGCTGCCATCCAAGGGCCGATGTCGGCATTACGAGCCATGAGATTTAAGAGAAGCTAATGTTCTGGAAGCTCGTGAAAGACCAAAGCACAGGTAGGGCGAGTGTCATCTGCCTGGAAGTTAAAGCCTAGATAGTGTCTTGGCGATTGTGTCGGCCAGAGGGAGAGTATGAAATGTCGAAACGGAAGCAATCAAGTTGTTCTTTTGTATTATACTTAGTTTAGGGTGAAGGTGAGGCAGAATGATGAACTGCAAAGGACCTTCAGAAGCCTTAGCAACGTCGGATAAAATCCTATTCGCTATGTGCTCTGTTATCATCATGGCAAAGATGTAAATACAGTCAAACCTGCCTATATGCACCACCCAAGGGACCGGCCAAAAGTGGCAAGTATAAGTGGGTGATTTTTCCGTAGAGGTGCCAATGCAAAAGTAAGAATGAACTCAGGAGACAGACACGGCCACGTGCATTAACATTCATACGGTTTTAAAGGAATGAAAGCTGACTTGGGAAGTAAAGCAATAAATTAAGCTGTGGGAATTCAGGTTTTCTTGACTATTGTGAATGAAATTAAAAGGAAATTTACGTTCAGCTAAGTATGGCAGCGAATGTGGCTCTGGGACCCAAACAGCTTCGGAGCAGGTGCCGGTATACAGGTGGCCCGTCGTATGAAAATATTTTAGCTGATTTAACAATCTCGTTTGTTTAGCGGCAGTTGAGCCTTAACGGCTATCACTGCCGTTTTCAGTGAGTAATAAGGATCCCTCTTCAGGACTCGAACCCATGATTCTGGATCAAGAAGGGCAAACACCTTACCTCCTGGGTGAAGGCCCAGGAGCACTCGTACAGTCAGGCCAATTACTGCAGCTTTTGGGCAAGTGGCGCTTGTATATAGGTGAATTGTGGCAGCATTTTCCGGGATTAGCATAGAGTGGCAGTTTTGGGCAGGTAGTGCATATATGCATGTGACCCATATACACTCGGTGTAAACAAATTCGTTCAGTGTAGCCGCAGCTACTGTGGCTGTAAATTTGTTTTTGTTCAGTTAATAAGAGGGTTTTCGGCAATGCTAGGCTACTAAAGCTATGAGCAGCATGTGAAAAGATTTATTCATAGTCGAAAGCCAAGCATACACTCTCGGTATGTGTGCGTTTAGTGTGACGTCGTCCTACTACGATTCTTTATTATCGTTCTTGTCTGGATAGGCTTAGAAGCCACAAGGTTCCATGTTCTCTTCTGCCACAGTGCATTTCACATTTTAATATTATAATATAATATATTATAATATAATATACTGGTATAAGTATGGTAAGAGCCAGACGGGGCAGGCAGTGGGCAGCCAACTTCCAGTCGATGATGTGCGGCCCAACTTCTGCTGGGCGATATAATAGTAATGCACTTGATAATAGGGGCTGGGTGGTATGCAGGTCGCCGCCTCCTCCAGGGGCCAATTGCCCCCTGCCCACTGGCCGCGTCGCTGGTACTCTAAGGGTGAATTAGAGATTCAGTATTATTATTGTTGTTATTAGTGTCTCTATACTTGCCTTAAGGATGACTTGTAAGTGTGTTTTGAGCTGCAACTGACCCGTCTCCTCGGTTGTTACTTCTGAAAATGCAGACCGTCGAATGTGGCCAGCCGTGCACCAAAGAGCTGACGAAATTTGGCCGCTGCCGGGCAGCGATCGCTTTTTTGCCAGTGCTTCATCGATTTAACTAGCACCGAGAATTCATTCTGCTGGTCTCAGCAGCACCGGTGGCGGGGGTGAATGCAGATGCATTTACTTCTAATGACCACTCAAGTGCTCGTGTTGAATCCTTATGTGCTGCCCGATTGCACGCACTTGTGTGTGTTTTCAATTCTATTTGAGCGTCGAGCTGTAGCCACTGCAGCTGCTGGTGCTGCTGCTACTATCATCGGCGGCCAGCGCAAGTGTGAGCCCGACTCATACGCTGGCTCTCCGCTTCCTAGCCCGTGTGTCGCCCGGAGCATGTGCACGAGTACCGGCTGACGGCGTACTCGCTGTACGCTGCCGTCTCCGTCGGTCTGCAGACGGACGACATCATCGAGTACCTGAAACGCCTGAGCAAGACGACCATTCCGGACGGCATAGTCGAGTTCATAAAGGTGGGTCGTGCTGCCGAGGTTTTGCCGTGTATTACCGCCGCTTCCGGCGGCCATTGCGCTCCCTTAGCTACCACAGTGTCGTCTCGTTGCAGATCTGCACCCTTAGCTATGGTAAGGTCAAGCTCGTGCTGAAGCACAGTCGGCACTTTGTGGAGTCACCATTTCCGGTACGTTCGGAATTTTGGATGGCTTGCCGGCATGCTTTAGACGTCGTCCTGTTGAATGCTGAAGTGATTGTGCAGCTGTGGGCCAGCTGAACAGCAAACTGTTCGGATTGTTTCTGAGCAGCTGGATGGTAGTCCGACATCTACTCTCCAACTGCCGACTATGGCACATCTTTTTCAGCGGTCCTGAACTGCTACTTCTATGCTACTCACTACCTCAACTGCTCTCCTGACTCTGCTATGCTTCCCACTTTCTCTTTGTTGCGTGAGACGAAGTCTGTTGGCTACCGAATGCGTACCGAAAGCCGCTTAGGCCGTGAGTGTGCTATACAAAACTCTCCTGCGTAACACCCACATGGTCTTTATGACTTTGTGGAGTTACTGACGGAGATGCATTACATTACATTACATTACCGGCCTCCGCCGCAAAGGTGAGGCTGTCGCAGGAATACCCAAGAGGCAACATGACTTGGCCCCTGAAGGCTCCCCCTCTCAAACTTTCATCTGTTGCTTTTTTAACGATAATGCCAGTAGGACGTGTGTTTGCAAACATTGCCGAAATGTGGGGGCAAACATTAAAAAAGCACGAGGATGTGGCAACACAGTGTACAGGGCTTGCCCAAAAATCCACGTTTTATGAAATCAACACGTCAAAACACGTTTGCAGTAATTGAAGAACTTTTGTCAAACCAGTTTTTTATATGTAATGCTGGCTCAAAAAATCTGCACGCGACAGATCTGTAATTATAATGATACATTTGTATGGTGCCATCGGAGAACTTAGTCTCTTTATAGGTACTTTACATTTACTGCAAAGGAAGCATGGTCGACTACTTTATGGTAGCATGCTCAATGTCAGTAAGCATGACATGGTTAGAAGTGACATGCATAGGGTCAGCATGCAAATTATGGTTAGTGGCAGCATGCACAGTGTCAGCACGCACAAGCACACTAAGGACGAATCACATGGACTCTCAAAATGCTGTGCTGAATAGATGCGTTTTTGGCTTCTTTTTAAATGTTAAGTCAGGGGGTGTTGTAATACCAGTCGGAAGTGTGTTCTAGGCTTCGCGAGCGCCTTTACTTTTTTTACTTTGGCTGAGCGTATTCCCTAAATTGCACAAACCGGTTATGAGATAGTGGTAAACTGAGTATTCTATCAAATGAAATATAAGCAAGCTCATTAGCTTCAGCCTGTGTCGCATCATCGACATTTTAGTAGACTAGGATGGCAAATTATCCACGGGGGGGGGGCAAAGCTATTTATCTACACCTAGAACTAGGGTTGTGGTAAACACCGACAGCTGCTACAGGAACTGCACAATAGGAATTTCCGGATTCAACTTCAAGCATTCTGGGTACATTTTGGCTTCGGATACTTTCAGTGGGAAACAGGGCTCAAACAAAAATGATTATATTTTTTAAGCTTTCAGAGTGCCAGTAAGGTGCTAGCCTCGCAAGGACAAACGAAGGTTGTCCTAATCGATCAGTTGCAAGAAAGCTTAGAATTGTGCCTCTGGAAGTGACAATGCGATACTATTTAAGGAAACTAAAACAGACTGGAGCAATGATTTTCCAGACTAGGAACTGTGGTAAACAGTGCTGCTCGACGATATGGGAGGACAGGAAAGTGAAGATAGCAGCAGTTTGTAGCATGTTTGTAAGTTCGACAAAAATAGAAAAAGAACTGGAGCTCTTGGGAATTACTTGAGGCAAAAAAAATGATTAAGAAGAGGCTAAATGAGCAAGGTATTGAGTTCCAAAACACTAAAAAGAAGCCACTACTTAACGTAATGTGCAAGTGCGGGAAGGCTTACTTTTGCCATCAATGGCAGCACTGGCCGCAGCAGAGTGGAGGGAAGTTTTCTGGTCTGAAAAGTTCAAGTTCACATTCTTTGTTACCTCAGCGGGCTCACTTAGTGAGTGTGGAGACACAAGGAGGAAGTGTGTCTCGATCTTTGTCTGCAAAGATAATGGTATAGGGTTTCTGTAGCGCGGCTCGTTTAGGGAGCTTGGACTGAGTTCAAGGGATAATGAATACAAATCACTATTTGAACAGCATTAGGAATGTGTATTCTGAAGAATGTGCAAAAATGTGAATAATAATAGAATGTGTAGTTCTGAAGAATTGGTATTCTGTCAGCACATATTCATGGATGGATCTTTCGTTGTATGGATTGTATATATGACAACATCACAATAATCCGATGCATACCGTTGGCATTTTAAAATATTTTTTTTGACAATGCACCAAGACTGCAATCACTTCCTGACTTGTGACCCAAGTGACAGTCCAGATGTGAAGTTTGGGGCATATAATACAAAACAAGCAATTCTGTCACACGATTGTAACAAGTTGTTCGAAGATCCACAGAAGGAGTGGCAGAAAAAGCACATGTAACGCATGTGAGAAATTTTCGGGATGAATACTGAGAAACCTCTTTGTCATTATGAACAATCATGCTGGAGCAACACACAATTAAAGCTTTTGGCTGCTTTGCATTGTTTTGATCAATAAACTGGTCTGATTAACTAAGGCATGCTTTCCATTTATTTATTTAAGCATTGCCATCGATCTCCCTGGCTCAAGGTTAGGGTGCATGCATTTTTGGACCTGCACTGTATAAAGCTACGAAGTGTTCACTGCTTAGAATCATATTGTTTATCTTCATTGTCAGCTCGTGCAAACTGCTTTGTAATGTCTATTCGGGCTAGGTTGCGAGGCTAGGTCGTTGCCCAAAAAATGTTTGAGAGCTATTGCTTTGCTAAAATGTTGCTTATTGACAATATCATTCCTTGCATGAAAATCTCGGATTTTTGGGGCAGTGGTGATTGTAAAGAAAATTTCGTCCACCACTTCATTGCAATATTGCACCGTGTGCTGTGGCTGATCGATGCTCTACCGGCTTATATAAATTTGAATTCCGGCATAAAGAGCTCTTATGAAGAGAATTTTACCTCACTCTTGGGTTTCTTCTCTACAACATTGCCTGAATCAAAGGGTCACTCTCGCACCACCGAATTGGTACTTAGGTAATAATTCAGTGGGAGAAAAGTGCCACCTGCAGAGACAGTTGCCTCAGACGTGATGGATTAGATTCTGACGTGGTGCATAACCTGAAGTAGCCCTTGATGGCTTTTAAAATCGCCAACTTGGCAACTGTGTCTTGTAGGAGGTTATTCAGTCGCTATTGAAGGATCCTGTTATTCAGGAGTGCAGGCTTCGACCAGGAACTGAAGATGAACTCGTTGCGTCTAGCTTGCCAAAATCGGCTATCAAGGTAAATCGGCCATGGTCTTAGGTCTGTCGCTTCCGTTTTTTTGCTTTGATGGCCGTGTTCTGCCTATCAGAGCTTTCGTTAACTTGGTTGTGGCTGGCGTGCAGCATTGCAACAGATGTCTTTGTGGCTTTGCCGTCCGTAGTAGCAGCACATCTGCCAGCCAAAAGCTTATGCCAGAATAATGTGCTGTGACGAGCAGCAAGTAAGCTGATACCCGCAAACTAGATTGGGGTATTTTGGCATTGAGGTCCAAATGATCGGTTTCTAGTGAATTCAATTATGGTCTCCATTTTTGCTGCATTAATTTCAAAGGCAGAGCGACCTAATGCAATCTGCCATGGCACTGAGTGCCGAAAAGATTTTGCCTCCCACCCATTCTCTCCTCTGACCCAATATTTCTCTGGGTTATCGGTCATACTGTAATCAGCCATGTGCTTTAAGTTTGCTAAGTTTCGGTCATGGCTGTAGAATGATTCTCTCACGCCCTGCTGTAGCTTAGCAGCTCCGGCACTTCTCCTCAAACTTTATGTTTGTTTGCCAGTGACTGAAGCATGTCTATCCAGTCGTACCTGCTCGTCCAAGCTATGACTCTATGCTTCAGCTGAGGAAGCCTGCTGCAGACTCGGCTGCTGCTGCTGCTGCAGAAGCTGCACCAAGCACTGAAGAGACAGGCACATTAGATGCGGACAAAGAAGTACCGAATGACATATATGATTACTATGATAAAATGGACAGGGAAGACGATGATGGGGATGATATAAAAATTATATCGTTCGAAGTAATTCAAGATAAGATAGAAACTCTTCAGAAGAGGTTTGTACAGTTAAAAAAAGGACGCTACAGTACATGTCATGTGCAGCATCTGATGATGTGCCTCACCTGCTGCTGGGGTGATGCACCTGCCTAACCTCTCAGCCGGTGCCATTTGTCAAAACTGAACTGTATCATTCACAGGTGTATTGAACTGGAGTATCCTCTGCTGGCAGAGTATGACTTTCGGAACGATATGGCAAATCCGGACCTAAAGTATGGTTACCTTAATTTTTTCGGCATTAAATGTTTGTACGATTATTGTAACTGTTTGTGTTATTTCTGTTCGTGAGATTGACACGTGTAGATTCCGGCAACTTAAAAGTTCCCTTGGCTTGTTCAGGTAGTTTTCAGTGCTAAATTCCTCCCCGCGCTAGAGAGCGGCATTAGGCGACTCGAGCATGGTGTGGAACTCTACCTAACTTCTTTGTAATATCTTCAGGTATTCACCTGATATCTTTGCTGTGACTTCGCACGAGCTGTCCTTGAATATGCTACTCAAAACAGGACCCGCTTAGCATAGATGCAATGTACGATAATTAATTTGCTGGCCAATATGTAATGTAATGTATCTCCATCAGTAACTCCACAAAGTCATAAAGACCATGTGGGCGTTATGCAGGAGAGTTTTGTATAGCGCACTCACAGCCTAAGCGGCTTTCGGTACGCATTCGGTAGCCAACAGACTTCGTCTCACGCAACAAAGAGAAAGTGGGAAGCATAGCAGAGTCAGGAGAGCAGTTGAGGTAGTGAGTAGCATAGAAGTAGCAGTTCAGGATCGCTGAAAAAGATGTGCCATAGTCGGCAGCAGGAGAGTAGTTATCGTTGCGTAAGAAACTGAGAGGCCTCACTTGCCAGATACTGACTGCTCGGCCGAGAAGTTTTAGCCTTCTCCACTGAAATAATTGTGCACATGCATGCCTCATAAGCTCGTCCGACTAGAACAATTGCTGAATCGCAACCTGTTACCTTCCTTAGAGTATTTTTCAAGGTTTCTGCAGGCGACGTGTCTACCTTAATTAAGTCTTGAAAAGTTCGTCTCCTGAAGACCTTATACTATCTCCTCTGCAGTCTTCACTGGCAGACAAACTTAGCCCAGCCATAACTGTGATTTTTAATGCTACTGTGGAAAAGGGGATTGTACTCAAGTCCTTCAAATTGGCCATCGTTAGTGCTGTATTTAAAAAGCCTAAATTAGATTCAGAGGTCTTTGCAAACTATTGCCCAGTTTCTGTTCTTCCTTTATTGTCAAAGATTCTTGAACACATTGTCACTGAGCAGTTGACAGCTCACATGGAAAAGAATAAAATGTCAGAAAAATTTTACTTGGGGTTCAAGCGGCAGCACTCCACTGAAACTGCTCTCTTCTGTATTACTAATGACATCCTATGCAGCAACGATAGCGGTGATGTCACTGCCCTAGCTGTGCTGGATCTATCAGTTGCCTTCGACACTATTGATCGCGATATCCTACGCTTATCCTACTTAAACCATTGAGAACAACGATCGGTCTGGCAGACGTGGCACTGGCATGATTCAAATTGTACTTCTCCAGTCGTGTTCAATCATTGTCGTGTTGGGGTCATATCTCATCTACCAGACCAGTCACCTGTGGAGTCAGTCATGGGTCCGTCCTCGGTCCTTTGCTGTTCTCCATTTATACTCAATCAACCTCTGGAAAAAAGATTCAGGCCCATGGAATCAGCGATCACTTTTATGCTGACGATACTCTGCTATATTTGTCGTTTAAACCCTCTGAATCTCTGTAGCGACTGATAAACTGAATGCTTGCCTTGCAGACATTCGATCCTGGATGTCTGTAAATGTTATTAAACTCTAAACTCATAGGACACCTGAGAATGTTTCTGGGCTGGAAGACTTAGCTCTTCTAATAGGTGGTGTTGGTATGTGCAGGTCACAGTGTGCGTGGAATTTAGGTGTCGTCTTTGACAACTGCCGCTTCCACCGTTAGCCATCACGTCTGATCCCTATCTATGATTAGAGACTGTCTACCATAATTTATGGCTTGCAAAAAATTATTCAGGTCCTTGGTTTTGGTTCGGCTAGATTATTGCAATTCCATTTTCACTGGGTTACCGAAAAAAATTTACTAGGCCACTGCAGCTGATGATAAATATGGCTGCAAGGCTAGTTATAAAATCCCAGAGGTTTGACTTCGTGTCTCCTTTGCTGAAGGAGCCTCGGTAGCTTCTGGTTGATCAACGGATATGGAATAAAGTTCTTACGTTGATCCACAATGCTAGCCGCGGCTTGGCTTCTTCATATCCAGCTGAATAGCTTCATATCCAACTGCTGCACCATTTTAAGCCTTTGCATGCCTCCAGGTCCTCAATAGACAATAAATTTGCTCTTCATTTCCTTCGCTTTAAGTCCGTTGGTGACAGACGCTTTTGTCCTGCAGGTCCTGGACTGTGTAACTCACTTCCACAATTCTTACGCAATGGAAACTGCTCTCCTGCCGCTGACTGTGACTCATCCTTTCCAGCTGTCCTGAGCTGCTGCTTCCATGCTACTCACTACCTCACCTGCCCTCATGACTCAGCTATGCTTTTTTATTTCTCTCAGTTGCGTGAGATGAAGTCTGTTGGCCAGCGAATGCATACCTAAAGCTGCTTTTGCTTTAATAGAGCTATGCAAATTCTCCTAGGTAACACCCACATAGTATTACATTTAGCCGACTAAAGTTGTGCTCTCATGGGGTGCAGTATTTATCGTCTATCTCATAAATAGCCTTTTCCAGCCTTTATAAAGCTATACTATGTTTATCAGACTCTGTGATATGCAAAATCAATCTACTCTACTTTGTATGCTTAGCGCTTAGAACCTAACTACGTTTGCAGCCAAGTTGGAGATGTACTTTGTTCATTGGTCAGTTGTAGTTTTGTCATTGGTCATTAGTCATTTTGTCGTTGGTCATTGGTGAGCTTGGACGTGTTCATATGATTGTACAATCAGCTGATAGTAAGCCGGCAAAGCTGTATTGAAATCTGTTTGTTGTTTACGGAATTATGTTTTTTGGGCCGGATAGGGTTTGGTCAATGAAGCTCGTATGGTTGATGTTTTAGTTACTGTTGTTGGTAAGCAATTCATTTTTTAGCTATTTTGTGCATGCTAGCAGCACATGTGATGTCTTTTTACTGACTTAAATGCAGTCCAGGGGTCTCCCTTGTCCTTGGCATACATTTCTATCAGTACCCTTTCCATTTTGGTAAATAAATAAAACAAATAAATAAATACTATCTGATTTAACAGACTCTTCTTGTATAGCGACAGAAGAGTCTTTACGGCTATCACCACTGCTTGCAGCGGCGATAAAGGATCGCCCACCGCAGGATTCGAACCCACGATCTCGGGCCGAGGTCGTGAAACCAACCGCCTTACCCAGTGAGCCATTAAATTGGGGTTCAAAGCTTGACACCGGCACGGTTTGACTAGTACTGACGTATCAGTTATTTTCCATGATTTCAGGTCATGGATATTTATTATGGGGAGCATTATCATGGATCTGCTAGATGCCTTCGAAGATCTGTTCCGGCATTGCTTATTTATTATAGGCCCACGTCAGAGGTCCTTGTATGCATGGTGAGCTCGATCCCATATTCAGTTGAATTGTTTAGTTCATTAGTGCAGGAAACCGAGCTATTCCTACAAAAGCCACAAGGATAAGTGGGTGTTCGGGAGAGTTATCCGCAGAGCACTCGAAGCCGGAGCGACTTTCGGCGCACCTACGGGAGGCAGCAGACTCCCATCTCATTCGGCAGAGAGAAAACGAGAAGCTTAGCTGAGTCAAGAGGGCAGTCGATGAAGTGAGTAGCATGAAAGGAGTGTTGCAGGATGGCTGGAAAGGATATGCAGGATGGCTGGAAAGGATATGCCACAGTAGGCAGCAGGAGAGTCGATGTAATTGCATAAGAATCGTGGAAGTCATTTCCACAGTCTAGGACGTGCAGAGTCAAATCTTCTGTCCCCCAACGGTATCTAGGCAGAGGAATGGAGCAGCTAACTCACTGTCCGTAAGGGACCTCAATGTCAGAGGAGGCTGAAGCTGGTGCAGCAGTTCAGCTATGAATTATGAAGCTACGAAGTTCAGGTATGAATGAGTCCTGCCATGGCGTGAGTCAGCGTTTGAAGTTTGCTCTGTATCTGTTGATCGACTGGAAGCCATCGGAGCTCCTTCAGCAAAGGACTTGCATGGCAGAGCCTCTTGGATTTTTTGACCAGCCTTGCTGCCAGATTCATCACCTGCTGAAGAGGTCTAATGGCTTTTTCGGTTGCTTGGCCAAAACTGGATTACTTTAATCTGGCTTAGACGGAACCAGAGGGAGGAGCTAGTTAGATTTATAGCCAGCTATCGTAACAGACAGTCTTCAATCTTAAACGAGGATTGAACGCAATGCAATGCCTAGCTGTGGAAGCAGCAGTCTTCACTGTGAAGCTTTTCTAAGCCTCAATTAGTTATCAAAGAGGGCACCTCTATTTTGAGCTTACTATGACGGTCGCACTGCATCGCCACCAAAAAATGTCCTAGTCCGGCCGAAAGCTTAGGGTGTTCTATGAGTAGGAGTTCGGTTTTATCGTCGTCTAGTGTGAAGAGAGTTCTGCAGTAAGGAAGTGAAGATTTTTTTTACCTATAGTGCCTTAAATTACACCCTACTGTCAAACGGTTTGTCTGCAATTGGAATTAAATGGTATTCAAACTCTTAAGACAGTCGGTTAATGTCTAGCCAAGGCATTCATGCGATGCAGATATAATAATAATAATAATAATAATGCACTTGATAAAGCGCCCTCGGAGAACTCAATCTCTTTCTAGGCACTTTACATTTGCTGCAAAGGGAAATGCAATTGAATGGTGAGTAATACCATGCTTGATAAACAAACATGAATAACATGGTTAGGGGTGACATGCACAGGGTCAGCATGCAAGTGTGGTTAGTGGCAGCATGCACAGTGTCATCACGCATAAGATCTCTCATCGATGCCAGGCTACTCATTACCCTTTTGCTGATAAGAGAAGTGAGACTGTCCGACGTGCTAGGCGGATTGGCAGCTGGCACGGTGTGAGCTGATAGCCTAATCCTTTCATATACCAAGTTGGCAATGTCCAATACCTTGTTGACATTCTGAGGATTAGTCTTGCCATTATCTGCAAGGGCTATGTACGAATGATGAATAATGTGGTATAGCCTGTAGTTGATATGATGGATTTGCATCGCCTGCTTCATCGGTCGCATGACTGACTGCTTGGGCTTGCCAGCCCGATAACAGGAGCCTTTCATCTTTGGATGCATTGCATCTCATTACTGTCATGTATGCATTCTTGATGTGTGGACATGACCAAGAGTAGTTGGGCTGTATTCAGAGGGGCCTACCACGTAAAGGTTACCAGCAAGGCAATGCCCGGCGATCGTGCTTCTTCGTGGCTGAGCGTTTGGAAGCCTGCTGACCCTGCAGGGTTTTCGTCTAAAATGAGGTCAAATTGCTCCGACACGTTTTCTGCATATTGTGCTGCTGTCCTATTAATTAGTCTTCCTAGCTAGCTAAGTTAATGATCACTTGGCCGTAATAAGAAAATAGCACTCGTGTCATGATTGTGGCTGCATTCTTTGTGTAGTGCTTGAGCTGATGCATGGTTATTTATTACTAGGAAGCTAGGCAAAGCTCAGATTGCATTTGTACTGGGTGTCCAACCAAGTTATTTTTCTCTTCACAGCCTCAAAGGAGGCATTGACCTTCGTGTCATATGTATGAGTCATATCTACTGCCATTTTGACATGCAGTAATGCAAATCGTTCAGTAGTGTTCACATGCAATGCATGCAGAGCACCACCTTAACGGTTAAATCTCTTTGTATATATAGCCACATGTTATATTTTTTGCAAAGGCCGTGTCGGAATCATAGTCATAAAATTGTCATGGTAGAAAGCCTAGATTGTACTTTTCGATTACCCTGGCAATGGTAAGGGTATAAATTATGAAAAGAAGTGGACCAAGCACAGATCCCTGGGGTAACCCATAATTTTGAGGCTCCTCTCATTACCATACCTCTCATTACTCATTGACAGGTGATATCGATGCTCTGAATAATTCAATTGATATGGGACCTAAGCCACTACAGTGTAGTTCCTGTGATGCCCAGACAAGATGAGAGGCGTTCAAGAAAGACTTGGTGATCACTAGTATCAAGCGAGGCCGAAAGATCCATCCAGTCAAGCAGAGAGAAACTTCTTAAGTTTGCATTCCTGAAACCTCGTTATATAGAGGCTGAATAGCTGCTCTGTGGACAAAAACCGACTGGAACTGGCTTGCTAAGTTTTGATTGAAGAGTTTAGCTGGTCTGCCACTACTCGTTTGATAGCACCGGTAGTAGGGATACTGGGCAGAAGTTTCTCAAGTTTGTTCGCTTGGTCTAGTAGTGGCTTCGTAATGAGTAGCCTAACAGCAGCCTTTTTGCAAGGATACAAAGATAAGACCCGAGGCTAAGGACAGATTTGTGATGTTATTTATGCAGAGCATTAGCAAAATCATGCATCTCAGAAGAACAGTGGGTGGGGCTAGTATTCTTCATAGACTTGCAGATGATATTTTGACGAGGTCACTAGTCGGGGGGGGGGTGAAGTTGGATATAGAGGTACTACAAGAAGGTAATGGAGAAGAGTCCAGTGGGAATTATTACTAAGAGAGGGGAGTCTAGTGGGGATGTTACCGTGGAGATAGACAGTCTGATCTAATCTATAATGTGACTAAGAAGCTGCAGATGCATCTGCTACGTCACTACTAGGGCCACCGGGTCAGGTGCTGATCTAGGAGCAGTTAAGTAAATCGTTGATGGTCAACGTCAGCATTTTGGGGCTATGCATCTGTGGTCCCACTGTTTTTATAGAAGCTAGACTTGGCCTTAGTTAGGATGGATTGGAACTATCTAGAGTAGTCCTTGTTTGCCAGTGGATGGGCAATCAGTCCTGATCTTGTGTAGGCTTTCTCAAGATTGCACTTAGTAGTGCTACCTAGTCTAATGTCTGCTATAAACAATAGACCTGGGTGAGGCTTATACTGCTTAGTCAGAGGAGCAAACTCGTCCGGAACATCGGCAAGTGTCGTATTGTAACATTCTGCCAGTGAGGGCAGGTTGGACGGAGGATTGAGCTGAAGGTGCATTAAGATATTTATGTGGGGACAGCATCAATGCTAAGGTTTTCAAGTTTTTACGATTCACATATAAATTTGTATGCCGAAGAAGACACAAACTGCAGACTCAGTGAGCTTCACATTTGGTAAGACATTTTGGATTAGTTAGCCATAGGAGTTTACAGTATACAATCGTGGGAGAATATTAGATCAAGTGTGTGACCTTTGCTGTGAGCGGGGCCGTACACATGAGCTGAAAGAGAAAATGAATCAACCGACGTACGTATTTCTGCATGTAAGGGGCCATCAAAATGAATGTTAGAATCGCCCAGTACGATAAAGAGACGATTCCTGAGACTGAATCTAAATAAGATCAGAAAAATGACAAATATAGGTAGACTTGATACCTGTGAGTGATAGCGTGCATCCATCATAGGCAGCTTGCTGTTGGATGGTCTCAAAGCAAGAGATTCTGAAAACTGCTTTAAGAGAACTACAAGTTGTTTGAACGTGAGGGAGGACCGAGTGACAATGGCAACTCTTTCTAGTTTTTGATACTCACAGCAGTGCCTGAGGGAGAGTGCTAGACGGCACGAAACGATCCCGAAAATATCGAAAATGGGCCCCATACCCCCTCCCCTCTCTGGCTACGACTGGGATTCCTGTGAGAGATTTTCCAGTCAAGAACCCTGACAGAAGCAGTGGCAACCAGCAATGCATTTTAGCCTGACTAGCAAAACTGTAGATAATATTTATGCATAGTCGTACCGAACAGTAGTTTCACATAGCATCGGCAAAGCTATAGTCACATCCTGTTTGGGTGCTGCAGCAGGCCAGTAGGGCGGAGGGCGTGGTGGAGCATGCCGACTGGGCGGCTGGCACAAGCGGCAAGCATTCCGATGTCCGTTAGAATATTGTTTCTTACCCACTATGGTAAAAAGTGAACAGATATGCCTTAAACAGGTTTTAGCTGCATCAGTTTCCATATTTGGCACTCGTAAGAACTTTGATTTTCGAATTCTGGAACAGTCAGAAAATGCTGGTAGTGCTTGGTGAGCCGGAAGCTTAGCTATCTCTTCCGTGAGCTGAAAGTATGTGCGCACTGCGGTTTCAGTGCTTAGCTGAATCAATATGTGCATTTGCATGGTGATTTAACCCCGGATGTCATTACTTGCTTAATTAGTTAGCAATTTACTATATCCGTAGTTTTTTGTTCACTAAGGGCTGTTCTGCCTGTGTTTTGCAGTATCGACTTAAAACCGTGTGCTGTACTTCGGCCTTATCAGGAGAAGAGCCTGCAGAAGATGTTTGGCAATGGCCGTGCGCGGTCCGGGGTCATCGTTCTGCCGTGTGGTAAGTCTGATCTCTACTAATTAAAGCAAGAAAGTCGGTCACGTCGCAAGACGGCGCACTTTCGGCACGTCGCAAGATGGCATAGCATTGTCTTCCGTGAACGAACTACTGTGACTCAGTGAAGTTAATCCACAGGCAGTGAGCTGCAAACGATTATGAATGAATGAATGAATATATATATATATATATATATATATATATATATATATATATATATATATATATATATATATATATATATATTATTCACATGATAAAGTGCCCTCGGAGAACTCAAATCTCTTTCAAGGCGCTTTACATTTGCTGTAAAGGAAACACGATTGACTGGTTAGTGGTAGCATGCTCAATAAACAACAAGAATAACATGGTTAGAGGTGACATGCACAGGGTCAGCATGCAAGTATGGTTAGTGGCAGCATGCACAGTGTCAGCATGCAATAGCATATAAAGCTCAAATCACAGGGACCCACTAAATGCTGTGATAAATAGGTGTTTTTAGTTTCTTTTTAAATGTGATCAAGTCAAGGGATGTCGTGTTGCAAGTCAGGAGTGAGTTCCAGGCTTTGAGACCGTACGAACTAAAGGCACAGTCTCCAAAGGATTTGAGGTTTGTACGACGTATAGGTAAACAGTTAGATTCCGAAAAGCGGGTGGTGCGATGCTGGGCCTGGTGGGGGAGTAGATCTGATAGGTAGGCTGGAGCCAAAGAATGAAGGGACCTAAAAGTAAGAGACAAAACCTTGAAGTTGATCCTTTGCTTGACTGGTAGCCAGTGCAGGTCTGCGAGAAGCGGTGTGATGTGGCAAGTGCAACGCTCACGACAGACAAGCCTAGCTGCAGAGTTTTGCACCAGCTATTCATCTGTGTAATGCCCTAAGCGAACTTAATCTCTATTCAGGCGCTTCACATATGCCACGGGGCTCGTACCCACGACTTCGGTCATCAATTACATTCACCTTGACCTCTTTCGTTAAGGGCGAGCACCTCAACCACTAGGTAATGAAGATATTTTCATGCATACTTGGCCTGAAAGGCTTTTGCCACGACATGATAGTCTTTAATGGTGATGCTTATGTGTCCAGAGAAGGTATAAACGTGCTTGGTAACTGTTGGTAAGGTACAATTACATTGTTACGATCTGTGCTGACAGCTTTGTTGCTGACGTTTGTGTAGTAGCACTGTAGTTTTTGCTACCTGTTTTTGCCACCAAATTTTCTCTATGTCAAACTCTCGAATCTGCCATTCTTCTGGCCTAGCAACCTTGCTTAGACGAATTTCGACGGCTCTTTATGAAACTGTCCACACATCGCGGCTAAGGGTACAGGCGATTGATTTTTATATCATGCCCCAGTAGATCTCATTTTTGTGTTTTTTCTGTGCCCTTTTGCGTGATTTGCATATCGTTTTGCATGATTGAGTGAGTGCTACTAACCGGGCATCCTTCTAACCAGCAGCCGTGAGTCTTTTGTGTGCTTTTGCATGGTTGCCGTGGCCTGACAAAATCATGCACTTTTGCCTTCTTGTCTTAACAGGATAAATAGGCACACGAGACACACACGCACACACACACACACACACACACACACACACACACACACACACACACACACACACACACACACACACACACACACACCAGTCGAATCCACGTATAAGAATACTTTGCTTGTAAGAATAGCAATTTTGCGTTCCACCTGGGTATACCCGAATATGGGAATATTCCACATATAAGAATGCCTTTTTGCCGGCCCAAGCCTCTTCTTATAAGCAGAGTCGACTATGTGTGTGTAATGCCGGCAATAGCGAGCATCTTATCCCTGGGCCGAAGCAGTGGATACCTGGCTTTTCATTGACTATGGGTCATTGCTTCTCGAGTAACGAGTTGTAAAATGTGTATGAATGGATATTAAGCTCTCTTAGGATGTTGTACAAAAGACTTTATTATTACTTGTAACGAACTCTCTGTATTGCCGCCTAATGAAGAGTCCAAGTAAATATTTTAGTACGGTCCATGGTTTTGACACACTTTTACATGTGGAGGGTTGGATCAATGTTGGGGATTGGTGACCACACTCCCACTACAGTTTTGGAGATTCAGTTGGCAATTAGGACTGTAGCACGCCGCTTTATGTTAGATCATACCAACAACGACCTGTGCAATCAGGTGCTCAGACTGTTTTGTCGATAAACGAGTCCTCTTTTGCCTTCTCGAGCCCTAGTAGTACGACTTGGGCCTGAATGTGAGATGTTCCTCCCCATTTACCCTCCCCGATTCCACTTTGAAAAGTTGAATAGTTACTTATAGTGCCGATACTGATTGTAAATGCGGCATATCTGCACTTTTTGAGTGTCTGCACAGCACAAAACCGGTATGTAACAATGATTCAGTTCTTTTGAGTAGTGAGTGGAGCTTTAAAAAAAAGTGCTGCTCTATTAGCTTGAATGTGCAAACACGAATGAAGTCAGGATCGAATATCGTCGATCGCGCACAGCCCAAATGACTCCTGCAATTCGCTGACTGAGAAAGAGGGGCAGATACCATCACAGAGCCGATACCATCCATAATGTATGCAGTTACTGGGGCAGATGCCGGTGTGGCTATGAGGCACGGCTGCTTGGTGATTGATAAAAGGTACAGTCGGTCTAGGAAGAAGCTTAGCTTGTGCTGCCGATGTCCCTTGGTGGGAAAGCGAGCAGTGTTTGCTGTAGATGTGTGCAGTTGTTTCCGTGGCCCGTGATGCGCCAATCTAGATTTCTGAGCTGTGGCTCACGTTGAGTGGTTGGATGAAGCTCTGCCACGACAATGCTTTTTGTAATGTATTTTTATGTAACTGGACTAAAAAAAAAAGAGGTAATTCTTGTGGCAATCATTAGAGTCTACCCGGTTACCTGCTGATGGCAGCTGGTTTTTGGGCCGTCCTTCAGGTTGCCGTCTTGCCCAAGTGCCGAGTTGGCATTGCGGTCACCCGGTTATGGTTAGACTCTATTGATCAGCTCATGATGCGCTATTGTCAGAAGGATTTGAACTCAGTGACACCTGACGATCGATAGTCTGTAATATTAACTAGTCAGTTGGCCATTGCGATAGCTTAGAAAGATATGTGGCACTAAATTTGAAGGTTTGTTTGGGTACTGTTTCAGTGCATCGTTTGCATGCTGGGCTTATCAATTGCGTGCGTTGATCGGCAGGTGCTGGCAAGACGCTGACCGGAGTGACCGCTGCTTGCACGGTCCGCAAGAGATGCCTTGTGTTGTGCACTTCCGGTGTGGCAGTGGAGCAGTGGCGCTCTCAGGTAATCGCGCAAAGGGGGGGTCTGCACTGCCGCCTAGATATTCACCAGCTAAAGACAGCTTCCTTAGCGCTGGCTTTCTAAGCTGCTGTTAGTCAATAGCGCCGTCGAGCCGTACGGCTGCAGGTCATTATGCTTACATATTGTGTAGTCTCTTATTTCATTGTTAGCTGTCATTTGGCATCGTCACTCTTAACCGAATGGGAATGTGGCTCAATCCTTGTTGCTGTGCGTTACTGCAAGTGGGGGGCGTTAGAATGCCATCTCGTGGTCATGCACTGTCTTGCTCCTGCCGTGGTCCCCTCGCAACGATAGTAGTGGGTGCCCTGCGGGTGATTCTGTTGCTCTTGGAACCGAATTGCGCTGCACATTTTCCCTTGGTGTCACTGCAATCCAAGATAAGAATTTGCCTGTGACTAGCGACCTTGCTGTGGGATATTTCTCTTTCAGCACCGAGCGAGTATAATCGAGCTTTCGAACTAATGTTGCTTTGCATCTTCGTTAGCTATGGTGTTGGTCTTATTTCTCAAGCATCCTGCCTCACTGTACATAGGTGGGGGCGTCTGCTTAGAGAGCTTCCGAGGCCAGTCGGGTGAGTGTGGGATGTGTCTCTTTGACCAGCTATCGAGACTCGAGAGTCGGACGTGGAGAAGTATACATTTCGAGCAGACCTGGTCGTCTTGCGCCATTCTCCATCAGTGCAGCTCTGCATACTGTAGATGTGCTACTTCTAATGTCAGGCTTGTGGTGATTAATTGTAGAGATTTGCAAGCAGAAGCAAAAGCAAAAATGAACCAAACTCTTTATGAGGACAAAATATCTGGCCCTATAGCAAGCTTTTTATTAGACTAGAACAGGGGCACTGAAAATAAAATATAAAAAAAAAATATAATTCATTTATATAGCGCCCCAAGAGAACGTAATCTCTATTCAGGCGCTTCACATATGCCTCGGGGCTCGAGCCCACGACCTCAGTCAGACCTTGGTCGGGGCGAGCACCTTAACCACTGGACCAAACCAGCTCGGCATTAAATAGGGCTTTCAATCCAGCCTGCAGTCTTAGGACCATCTTTGATTGCTCTTAGCATTACTTTCATTCGTTTTTCCAAGAATATGCCAGAGAAAATGCTGTCCTTCTGCCGAGTTTGGGCAACGATTTCTAGATCGCATGATGACAGTGTGACTGTATCATGCCCATGTAAGCTTTGGTTTGTGGCTCGTTCTCGGGCAAGCACTGGGAGCATGCAACACTCGGCCGCCACAGGAGTTGCTCTGGCTGACTGTTGAGTGGCCGGTCCGCTATCAGACTCATATCGCTGGTATTGCAAGTGAAGCAAGGTAGTTCCTCCCTGTACCTCTGCAGTTACCACTTGGGCCCTATGATCACACAGCCTGGAGATTCCTTTTGCCTGCCATGTGAACACCGGATCTACAGTATATGTGTACCTAAAACAAACGTCAGCTCGTGCAGTCTGTATGGTTGTGTGCCCATGCATATGAGGCGACTGCAGCTCCTGATTTGTTCGTCGTGGGACAGTGGTACTTGCCCGTGTGCCTAATGTGGCTCTTACCAACTGAGGCCGTAAATAACTTCTGGCTTAACGTATGCACTGAAAGCTGCATAAGCTTCGAGTGAGCTGTGGAGAACACGCCAGCGTAACACCTGCTCAGACTTTGTAGCTTCGTGGAGCTACAGACAAGAGATGCAGTACATTAAAACTTCTTTTTTCTTTTTACTTTTGTCGGTTTTTGCAGTTTAAAATGTGGTCCACCATCGACGACAGCATGATATGCCGCTTCACATCCGACGCCAAGGACAAGCCCATGGGGTGCAGCGTGTGCATCAGCACGTACTCGATGATTGCCCACTCCACTAAGCGCTCCTGGGAGGCCGAGAAGGTCATGGAGTGGCTGCAGACGCAGGAGTGGGGCCTCATGCTGCTCGACGGTAAGCTGTTGCCTGTAAGCTGTGGTAAGCTAATGCCGTCCCCTGCCGACCGCCCCCATCCCTGACTTTCAACCGATGGTGCGCCTCGGCTGAGCTGTGCAGTCGTGCAAGCCATGACTGTGTGACATCGTTGAGCCTCGCTGTGCCGTGCATCGAATAGAGTGAGAATCTCACTTGCCTTGCTCTCTCTCCTCTCTTTTGCTCTCTCTGTCTTAATCTCTTTCGCTCTCTCTGTCTTAATCTCTTTTGCTCTCTCTGTCTTAATCTATTTCGCTCTCTCTGTCTTCATCTCTTTTGCTCTCGCTCTGTCCCTGTGTCTTTAGCTCTCTCAGTCTCTTTCGGTCTCTCTCTCTCTCTCTCTCTCTCTGTGTCTCTTTTGCTGTCTGTCTGTGTCTCTTTTGCTGTCTGTCTGTATCTGTCTCCTCTCTCTGTCCGTCTGTCTCTGTCTGTTTGTCTGTCTGTCAGTCTCTCTCTCTGTCTCTCTCTCTCTCTGTCTCTCTCTCTCCCTCTCTCTCTCCCTCTCTCTCTCTCTCTCTCTCTCTCTCTCTCTCTCTCTCTCTCTCTCTCTCTCTCTCTCTCTCTCTCTCTCTCTCTCTCTCTCTCTCTCTCTCTCTCTCTCTCTCTCTCTCTCTCTCTCTCTCTCTCTCTCTGTATGTCTGTCTATCTCTGTCTCTCTCTCCACCCGCTCGTGGTGTCGTTCGTGGCATCTGCGTCTGTTGTCGTGCCACTGATGTCGTCACTCAGACGTTTAATGTGCTGCAGAAGTGCACACCATCCCAGCAAAGATGTTTAGACGGGTGCTGACCATCGTGCGAGCGCACTGCAAGCTTGGACTGACGGCTACACTCGTGCGAGAGGACGACAAGATTGCCGATCTCAATTTCCTTATCGGACCGAAGCTGTACGAAGCCAACTGGCTCGAGCTACAAAAGGGTGGTTACATTGCCAAAGTTCAGTGTGCCGAGGTGAGCTCTCATTGTGCCGCTCGATTGAGCTCGGTTGTGAGTTGTTCTTCCTCGATAATCAACAAGTTTTGGCATGCACACTAGTTCATTGGACCTCATGAAGAATTCATCGTTAAGCATTGGTGGGCTGCTGTTGCTGTGTAGCGGAAGCAAGATTATGGTGGTGGTGGTGGCTTCCCCCCCCCCCAAAAAAAAAGTGGAAGCTCGAACGAGACCGAATCATTCCTGGCGTTTGTGTTATTTCTGAGTGGGCAGGATAAGAATGGTAATATTAATGAATAGAATGATAAAGTAATAATAATAAGTCGTTTGTGTAGAACCCCAGAGAACCAATATCTGTACGTCTAGGTTCAAGAGAAGCAACAATCAAGGGTTGATGACATGCAAGATATCAAGCTTGGGCAAGCATACAAAAGCACTTAGGTATATTTTTCCCCTGATAATATTAATTGTGCCTGCATCCAATGTGTTTTTATTGAATTGGGTCACTGAAAGCGCGTACAGGTTTTAGCCACTGGTTCATGTCCTGTTGTGATTTTGCACCCAGGCCGTAATTTTAGTCAGCACTGGTTGCTGCTGCTGAGTGCTCTCGGTCGCTAATATGTTTGGACCCCAATTTTGGCTCAGCAGAATTTTGTAGTATGCTATGTGCCTACCAAGGACCCGCAAATCCCAGTTGGGCTGTCCATAACATGTGCAAGTGTGGTTCGCAGTGACTCGGCCTGGTAGCCTATCATTATTTTATTGTGGCACAGTGGGTAGATGTGCCTGAAACGGGCTTCTGTCCTGTCGTAGACTCTTTCTGAGGCTTTCAGCAACTCATATAACAGGCCTGCTTTTGAATGGATATGCCTCGTGAGTGTTTCTGTGGCAGCACTCTCCCTCATCGCTTTCCTCTTGCTGACGGTGTGCTTGCACATGTGCTGAAATCGGCACCTGTGATTTTAATCTTCATTCTGCCAGTCATGATACTGCTTGTGCTTCCTAGAAGCTGTAGCAACAAGCACCCCAGTGATCTTTGCTCCTGGAACCCCATGTTTCCTGACAGACAAAGAGCTTTAACTAGTTGCTTTGTGCCGAGTCTTGTCTCCAAAACTCTTTCTTATAAGCAGTCATCTTTCGACATGTCTTCTCGGGGCTAATTCGTGCAGCTAGTGGGTACGCAGTCAGTGCGTGGTCTCAGACCAGAGGCCCTATGATCGAGCCATGGCAGTGGTGGAGTACTTTTGTGGGGCGTTTTCTCGCGGCATTTGCCAGCACTAATCTATGGTATAGCCCCGTGCACTAGTTGTATGCAATAGTCCGGTGTTTTACTAGCTAGTTCTGAAGAGGGGAATTTGCCACGAGACCGAGATCTCTCAAGCCACCGGAAGACAATTTCAATGCCTTCGAATAGATGTACGCACTAGATTAAAACTCTGGAGCACGGACAATCCAGACAAGCTGTCCCAAAATTGCCTCAGTTGTCATTGCACCGAAAATTTTTATCTATTCGTCCATCCTTTCTCCTCAGTGGTGTACAGAAATTTAACCGTAATCGATTTGAAATATTGCCACTTCCCTCTAACGAGTTCTGGTACCGCGTGGTTTTCGTGGCACAACTATCGAGATTTCTCAGATGTTGCTTTTTAATTAAGCTGAGGCTGAGCCATTTGCTTTTCCATTTTTAATGCTCTAATGTTACTGTTCTCACTCAGTTGCTTGCATATCAACTTATGGTTGCTCTAAAACAGTTTGTCCCCTGAGGCTATAATGACTTGGAGCACTTGCTTATGCCAGTGTAATTTTTGGCTGGTGAGGCATGAGGTAATGACTGTCGTCTAGACTCAGCCCACGAGTAAAAGATAAAAGATGTCAGTTAATTGAACAGTATCATAGCATCATGTATGTACGGGCATGACAACCTTGGCAGCTATACCATCCAAGCACCTCAGGCTGGTGTAACCCCCATCCACCCCAAGCAAATGTCCCCCTAATCGCCTCATGCTGTTATTCGGAATACTGATGTTAGCTATACAAAATCTCCCCTATATCTGGTCTTCAGGCACAATGTTGGCAAAAGGCTATAGTTCACGGTTTTGTGCAGCTATCAAGCCCAGACAATGAATAGAAATGACAAACCCAGAAATATTTAGCTCATACACCTAGATCTGGTTTATTTTGCTGCAGAGTTTTGCATTACCAAAAGTGCCATATTTTACATGTAAGAAGATCTTTAAGTAAGGAGTTGCAGAAGTCGACACGGGACGTCAGAGATGCATGGATCTACTTGTATCCCTGACTAAGCAAGCCCTAATTTGTGCAATGTTACGTAGCTGCAAGTAGGCAAGACTTTACTGTGGAGCTGATGTGGTCGTCTAGAGAAATAATAATAATAATAATAATAAGAAGAATATGTTTGTATAGCACCCTCAAAGAGCTGATTCTCTCTCTCTCTCTCTCTCTCTCTCTCTCTCTCTCTCTCTCTCTCTCTCTCTCTCTAGGCACTTTACAGATGGTGCATTTAAAGCATTACCAAATTGTTGGTGGTAACATCCGAAAGCAACAGGCACGAGCAAAGTAAGCAGGTACATGCATACGAAGGACGAATCACAAAGACCCACCAAATGCTGTAATAAAAAGCTTCGAGAAAGGTTGCTTTATAACAGGACACCCCGATTGCATTTAGAGGCTATTGGAGATATGCAACCCTTGCCAATTTTTGAGGGGTAGGGTAGGCTCTTCAGTTTCTGAGTAACTTTAGGTTAGCCCATAATTAGTAAGCTTGGTGTCATTTAACATAAGACATTTTTTTGCCATCCAAGTGCAAATGTCAGAAAAACATGCATCCAGGGATTTGTGAGAATTTTACGTTCTGAAAGGCTGGGAGGGATCAAATCACATGCACAGCTGAATGTGATCTGCATAAATATGAAATCTTGTATTGTGCTTGGCGATTATATCAGCAAGAGGAAGAACATAAATCGTTGAAAGCAGTGTACCGAGTAGAGATCCAGGGATATCACCATATGCAATCAATGACATACCTTGTAAGTTTAAATTTTATTTCGTGAATGAAAAGGGAATGCTGTAGATTGAAGTTTTTACATGAAGCTGTTTGAGAACAAAAAGTTTGAATTCTCTCTCTAATGAATAACGTGCCATCTGAAGCTCGTTCTGTTACTAATGATTGTTTCTTGGTTAGGTATGGTGTCCCATGACACCGGAATTTTATCGTGAATATTTGGGCACGAGGACATCAAAGCGAATGGTAAGCAACGTTCCTGCTGACATTTGGCCTATCAGCCCTGGAAGCATCAGAAGAAAACTTTTTTGTACAGCTCTATTTAGGTACTATAGTGTTGCTGGCTCTTTCCCACTTCTGGACCAAGATTGAGCCGTATGTCGTTCATGGACGATATCTTTTTAGCTGCTCTACGTGATGAATCCAAATAAATGCAGGGCTTGTGAATTCCTTATTCGCTTTCATGAACGGCGGAATGACAAGATTATCGTGTTCTCAGACAACGTGTTCGCCTTGAAAAGTTATGCCATTCGTCTAAATAAGTAAGTCACCATTAAGGAAAATCGTCGCTTGACAGTCTGTGTTGTTATCCTAGGCATTCTATTGTTTGTGCCCATTCTAAAACACTATGCATCATTGTAGACCTTACCTGTATGGGCCTACGTCTCAGGGAGAACGGCTGCAGATCTTGCAAAATTTTGTCCACAATCCCAAAGTTAACACCATCTTTGTGTCGAAGGTATGGACCGTGCTTTGCATAAATAGCGATATTCTTATGTCCCATTTCGGATAAACAATTCAGTGATAACATCGGTATTTCCTGTGTAATCATTTATTTATCTATTCTTTCCCTGAGCCTTGCTACATTAGCATTCATGTGGCAATAGTGGTGGCTGACCTTACAAGTCAGTTTGATAACTTTATTAACGTACGTAAAATTGACTCACTGTTCCAATTTCCTCCAGCCTTGATGGTATGCATAGTTGCACAGAGTGATATCTGTTAATGATCTCAAACTTTTTAAAATCCTACTGGTTAGACAACTAAGTTTATCTTGCTTCCTGGGAATAGGTATTCTAGAGTTAGTACAAATTATGTGTTTCATTACAGCTATGCACTCTTGTTGTTGAATGTGGAAGGAAGTTGCTTCAGCTGAGCATGTGCTCACTACCAGGCTCGGTGAATGACGGTTATGTTATTTTACTTCTCATCTCAATTATTGTACAGGCAGCAATTCAAGGTGAAAATTGAGGATCTCGGCTATAGGTTATATATATATATATATATATATATATATATATATATATATACATATATATATATATATATATATATATATATATATATATATATATATATATATATAGACATACACACACACACATACACACACGTGTGTTTGTGTGTGTATGTGTTGTGCATGCGTGCGATGTAGAGTGGCAAGGAGAAATGAAACATTGTAGATAGCGATGAAAGTTACTCTTTTGTTGGTTTGCATGCAATGACATTGTGGCACTGATTAGGTCATATAAATTTCAATGTGAGTATGGATCACATTATTGTGGTGCTGATGCTTGTAATTGTGGGCATGTAAGCTGCAATCATGTCACTTAGGTTGTGACATGTGAAAGCATGAAATGTTAAAGGAAAGCCTGCCAAATGAGAGAACCGTCTGTATGGACTTCTGAGTAATTATTTTGCCATCCAGTTTTATTGTATGGTAATAAGGAGCTCCCGTAGCATCATTATGACCATCAAAAACCCAGTGTAGCGAGACTGCTTGACCTTTCCCCTCAGGGCTGGGACCGAAGAGGTGGGCCTTGATCGAAAGGTGGTTCTGGCCCCTCAGCGATTCTGTTAATATTAAAAATGATAATTGGTCGTTTTTTATTACCCTAGAAATAAATCTAACCGTGAGCCTCACCACTCTCGGCAAGAGAACCTATCAAGGGCCAGTGATAGGCACGGTATCATGCTTAGACAAGCATGCAACAGCAAACACGAAGACACTCTGGGCCACCGGTTAGCTCAGAGGTCGGCAAATGTTTCGGACTACTAGGCGATTTCAGGAGGTCAAGAAGGCACATAAGGCTATAAGAAACCACGCCCATGCCGGATTGCCGGAGTGGGCGTAACCAGACGAACAAACAAACAGAAAGCCACAACTGACCCACAGACATGCATGGCAATTAAAGGGGTAGGCATTTATCACCCCAACCCGGCCATGCACTTCTGTTCATACAAGCACCTGACATCAGTTCTAAAAATAAACATGGGCCACAGTTTGAACTGCAACCAGCAGTAATGAAGTGGAACAAAACCGCAACAATTCATTTACTAACCATTCAATCGTGCTTCTTTTGCAGCAAATGTAAAGTGCCTAGAAAGAGATTGAGTTCCCTCCAATGTGTTATATCAAATGTAGCATAGTCGGCAGTAGGAGAGTAGTTGTCGTTGCATACGAATTGTGGAAGGGAGCTCCACAGTCTAGGTCCTGCAGAGCTAAAGCTTCTGTCGCTAATGGTCTTTAGGCGGAGGAATGGGACAGCTAATTCATTGTCCACACAGGAACTGAGGGCGCGAACTGGCTGAAACTGATGCAGCAGTTCAGCTAGGTACGATGGAGCCATGCCGTGGCGGGCCTTGTGGGTCAGCATAAGAATCTTGCTCTGAATCCGTTGGTCAACCGGCAACCATCTTCGCTCTTTTAGCAAAGGAGACATGTGCTCAAACTTCTGGGACCTAAAGACTAGCCTTGCAGCCATATTCATAGTCAGCTACAGTGGCCTAATCGCTTTTTTTGGTAGCCCAGCCATTAGGGAATGGCAATAATCAAGCCGAGACCAAACTAAGGAGCTAGTTAAATATTTGGCAAGCCACTGTGGAAGACAGCTCCTAATCTTGGATAGAGATCGGACGTGATGGCTAGCTGCAGAAGCAGTCTTCTGAACGAAGCTTTTAAAATCGAGGCAGTTGTCGAAAACGACACCTAATTTTCGAGCACGTGGTGATGGTCGCACAACAGTATCACCTATTAGAAGAGCAGGCCAGATCCAACTATAAACAGCCAGGGTGGCTTTAGGTGGGACTAGAGTGCTAGCTAGGGCCTATCTGGCATAAAGGCCGGATTTTGCCGACCTCTTGTGTTAACACTTTCTGCCGCAGATCCGTCACGGCTAAGGGCTGCCGCCGCCAGCCGTGCGCAAAGCAAAGTCGCAGTTCTAAAATCATATAGCTAAACTCGTGAAGCAAAATCAAGCACAATAACAGTTAGCTCTCAACTCAAAGTAAAAAGCGGCCGAGAGACGAATCACGCCTCGAAAACTCGTTAGTTGGTTGGGATGCTCGTAGTCAAATTACCTCTTTAGTGAAGGAGAAGAAAACAGCGACAACTCAGTTAGGCCGGACCCATCAATAAATAACTAGGGGGCCGCTAGGCCGGACTGGAACACTAGCTAGGCCGGATCTGGCCTAAAGGCCAAATCTGGCCTAAATGCCGGATCTGGCCTAAAGGCCGGATCTGGCCTAAAGGCCGGAGTTGGCCGACCTCTGGGTTAGCACGACCTCTGGCCAGTAACCTGCATGGAACCATGCACAGGTAAGCCCACAAAGCACTTAGGAGCAAAAATAGACACGTTCACTGTGGCAAAGAGAAACTGACAGTAACAAATGCATTTTTAGCTGTGACTCAGGTAATGCAAGGTCCTTGCAAGTAGTGACCATTGCTGGAAGCAAATTCCAGACTCGATACATACAAGCTGAAGACTCGATTGTCAAAAGATTTCAATTTAGTACGAAGGCTGGTGAGATTACTACATGCTGAGGAGTGGGTGGTGTGAGAGCACACAGTAGAAGTGAGGAGGTCAGATAGTCGGATGGAAGCAAATTAAGCGACCGACAAGCCAGATAGTTGATCTTGAAATTAATTCTATGCTTAACGGGGAGCCATTGGAGCTCAGGCCGAAGTAGTGTGCTGTGGCAGCCACGCCTTTGACAGCAGACCAGACGAACTGCTGTGAGTTTTTCAGCAGTTGCAGATGATTGAAGGCACAGGCCATTAGTCCAGTATAAAGAGAATTGGTCATTTTAGATGTGTTGTCACACATGTGTAAACTAGTTTGGCTGTCATACTCTTGTCTGAGGAGATCTTGATTTTCCTTAGCTGAAAGCAGGTTCACTGGGCCGTGGAGGAAATTTGCTCATCTAATGGCAGATTACTTTGTAATAGAGATTGGAAGCAGACATCACGGTAGTGGTGGTAGATGGACCAATATTTGTATTGAAGTCTTTGAATTTTTCGGGTGACACTAGGTTTGCCCATAATTATTAGGTTCGTCGATCCTATCCTGACCTCGGCAACTTATTGTGTCAATCTGCTATCCCTGACTTTTATGTACACCCTCGATGACCCACGACGCCCATTTCTAGTTGGCTATTGAAATATAGGAGAGCACAGCTGAAAGAGGACAACACTTGAAGGAGCAGTGTAGCAGTGAATATCAGGTTATCGATACTATGCGACACGTGCATGCTTATGCTAAGGGGCTGCTACTTCGGTGAATTGAGTTGGCCCATGCCTTGCAATGAGCTGCTGCTATACGCGCTCCCTGTGCCTGTAGGAGTCGATATAAAGGCACCAAATGGACGCTAGAGCCCCGGAAAGCTGCCTTGTGGGACCTTGGATGATCAGAGGGGGTAGAACGCCTACAGCGGCTCAGCCGAGTTTGTGAAGCCAAAGCCACAGTGCTCTGTGCGGGATCAGCAAGTGCTTGGAGCTATGCCCTTCATCGCTCTCAGCACTCACTGTGAGAGCCATGGGGCTATGGAAGAGCTCGAACCGTGAGCAGCTCTTCTAAAATTTTGCTTGCTGAAAAAGGTGAGAGAGAGAACAGTGTAAACGTCCAATGCTGCCGAACATGCCCTTTCTTGTACCTATCCATTCTTTTGACAGAGTAGAGAGAGAGAGAGAGAGAGAGAGAACAGTGTAAATTTCCAATGCTGCCGAACATGTAAATTTCCAATGCTGTTGCACTTGCCCTTTCTTGCACTTACCTATTTTTTTTTTTGGTACCTACTGCCAGTAGTCGATAGTCTTTTCGTGCAAACCTGGTCTAAACTAGCTCCTCAGACCACTGACAGCCGTGCGAGGGCTGTGCAATTAGTAATAACAATAATAATGCATTTGATAAAGGCCAGTAGACCAGCAAGCAGTGAGTTACATAAGTCAAGATGGGATGTCACAAATGCATGGACCAACTTAGATGTGGTATCCCTGTCTACAAAAGTCCGAATTTTAGCAATGTTATATAGCTGAAAGTATGCAGGCTTGACTGTGGAGCTGATGTGGTCGTCTAATGAAAGGTCACTTTTGAACTTGATACCTAGATTTCGTGCAGATTCAACAGGAGATATGCTGGCAGAGCCGCTTTTGAGTGTTAGCCTTTCCAATTTCTGAATCTCACTTGGTTTCCCATAACTAGTAAGTTGGTTTTATCATCATTTAATTTAAGAAAGTTAAATACATGCAGTAAGGAAGCTTAGACAACTCTACGTGCTTGAGGGCTGGGGTGGATCAAAGCAAAAGCCCAGATTGTGCGTGGCAATAGTATCGGCAAGAGGGAGAGTATAAACCGTGAAAAGAACTGGACTAAGCATGGAGCCCCGAGTTATCCCATAGAATAAAAATAATGCTAGCTGATTTAACAGGCTCTTTTTGTATAGCGACAGAAGAGCCTTTATGGCTATCGCCACCGCTTGCAGTGGTGATAAAGGATCGCCCACCTCAGGATTCGAACCCACGACCTTGGGATCGAGGTCGTGAAAAGCAACCGCCTTACCTAGTGAGCCATTACGGCTCGATATTTCAGAGGTACCTCGGATAATCTTTGTCCATGCACATTAATACTCTGGACTCTCCTGCTGAGACAGGACATGAACCATTGCAGGGCAGTGCCAGTGATGTCCAGGCGAGATGAGAGGTGCTCAAGACGGGCTTGGTGATCGATAGTGTCAAAAGCTGCCGAAAGATCAAGCAAAACAAGCACAGATACTCTACCTATGTCTGCATTTCTTATTAGGTCATTGTACACCCGATGCAGTGCTGACTCTTTGGAGTAATTAGCTCTAAAACCAGACTGGAACTTGCAAGCTAGGTTTCAAGTTTCAATATAGGAGTTCAGCTGGTCTGCCACGACTCATTCCTGTGTTTTTTATAGGAATTGTAGAAGAGAGATCGGGTTGTAGTTGCTCAAGCTCTCGGTCTAGCCTCACCTACTTGAATGTAGACATTGAGTTGCTACATGGAATTGAGGGACAGCATTCCAGGGGATATCCATCATAGGGGTGGGCTCTCTAGTCTTGTCTATTTTCTTGACAAAGAAACTAGAGAAGCCATCCACTAGATTATCATAGGGATCATTTGGTAAGGAGCTAACCTGGGAACGGTTGAGAAGATGGTTGATCGTCGACATCAGCATTTTTGGATTGTGCGTCTGTGATTCAGCAATGTTTTTTTTAGAAGTGAGACTCGGCCTTTGCCAGGATCGATTGGTACCATCTACAGTATCCTCGTATGCCTGTCGATGGGCAGTCAGTCCTGATCTTTTGTACGTTTTTTCAAGCTTACGCTTAGTAGACCTAGCTAGTTTAATGTTTGTTGTAAACCATAGGCCGTCAGGACGGGGGTGCACAGTTCGCTTAGTCAAGGTTGCAAACTCGTCGAGCGTGTCAGCTAGTGCCGTGTTGTAGCAATCTACCAATGATGACTGGTCGGAAGGGGGTTTGAGCAGCAGAGGCAAAGCAGATATTCTCGCACGGACAGCATCGATGTCAAGGGTCTTGAGGTTACATGATTCACAGGTGATTTTAGATGAAGAAGAGGAAGGCACACATTGTGGACTGAATGAGATCTGCATGCGGTCAGATAAGCAGGATTTGGTGATGACAAAATGCAGTTAGTTGTATGAGAAAATGTGGTCGAGTGTGTGACCCCTGATATGAGTAGGGCCATGCGAATGAGCCACGAAAGGCAATTAGTCAGTCAATGCATGAAATTCAGTGCCGAAGGCGTCAGATGAGTTATCAAAATGAATTTAGAAATCGCCCATGTTTATTGCTGACTGCTGCTGATTGCTTCGTGGCCTGCTGTCTGTCGCGATCAACCTTTGCAGCCCATGTGCAACACAGGGAGCGTGTGTGCACCTCTGCGTCGATACGTATGCTGGCCGGTCGTAGTATACCCACGCCGACAGGGTCGTTAAGAGTCCATCACAATTCGATGACGATGCTTGTGCATCTCTGCATCCTCTCGTGGCAGGTAGCCGACAATTCCTTCGACTTACCCGAAGCAAACGTGCTTATCCAAATATCAGCTCATGGTGGCTCGCGTAGGCAGGAAGCACAGCGACTGGGGAGGATCCTTCGAGCGAAAAAAGGTACGGTTCGATTACGTCCTTTATTATTGGACTAGTATGCCCATGCAATTTTTTTTAAAGTTAACTTTGCCGTAAAGAAGCTGCATTTTGTTTTGGTAGTATTTCTGGCACTACTGCTCTGTGCTGAGTGTCCTTAATTAGGTTCGCAGCAGTTAACTACTCACCAACACATCCCACGTAGGGCCAAATCTAGCTCCAACTAGGGTGCAGTCGAATTCCAGATGCACAATCCAAACATGCTCAGGTTGACTTTCAACTATTGCTGATTATCAACCTTCTCCCTAACGCTCTCATTGCCTAATGGTCCTCCCAGTCGTCTAGCAGATACCTTTCTAAATTCTTTGTAAGCTACACTGACAAGATCAGAGATCCAATTCCCCACTGTAATATCCTCACCCCACCCTTTATTCTCCATTTCCAGCTCCACTACTGTGTCTTCCATCAAGCCTACTTCGGTTGACCTCTTCTTAGAGTTAATCTAGCCTAGCAAGATGGCCCGCACTCAATGCTCCTACCTACTGTCTTCCGTACGAGATGCATCGGTTTGCTGCTACCAGCCGTAGCTAGCATACAAAAAATGTCTTGGCCCCGAGGTCTTTCCCTTCATCCATCGACGAAGAAGTGGTTGTCCGGCAGTGCATTAAGAATGCAACGCGAAATCAGGAGAGATTGTTCTAACTTTCCCTTAGTCTCTCTTCTTCCATTCCTATCAAAGCCGCTCGAACAAGGAGTAGCAGAGCTCCTAAACTCTTTTATTAAAACATTAAACCTAGTAAGTTCGTGTCAGGATTTAGAGCCGATCATTCCACAGAGACAGCACTACTGCTAGTATATAAGGACTTCTCGGGAATGTTTATCTAGATAAAGTCGCTATAATAGCTCTGCTGAATGTCTTGGCAGTGTTTGATACGGTTGATCATCAAGGCCTTATTGAGTGCTTGTAGCCTCGCGTAGGCATCACTGGCATTTGGGTCACTTATTAGTGTCCAATGGCTGATCGTAGATGTCAGTGACCTTGGTCATCCGGTATGCCTTTGAACTATTGGGTTGACCCAGGGGTCATTTATTTATTTAGGGGTCATTTATTTATTGCAGCAGATATGTTGTTGTAGGTGCTGCTGCTGAAGAGTACAATGCCTTTTTCTACTCCCTTGTGTCGCAAGATACCATGGAAATGCAGTATTCGCAAAAGCGCCAGCGATTCCTTGTCAACCAAGGCTACAGCTACAAGGTTGTGACCAAGCTAACTGGCATTGACGAGGTAAAGTTTGTAACTTGCCACTGCTCTCTTGCTCTTTCCAGCTTGAACTGCATTGCTTTCTGTGGTTCAGGCCATTGGCTTATCAGCCTTATCCTTGGCACCATTGTTAATAATAATGATAATAATATGTCCCATGCAGTGCACTAGGAGAACTTAATTGCTATTCGTGCGCTTTTTTTATTGGCTTCGAGAGAGGTAATTGCCAATAGTTTATTAAATGCAAGGTATCCTGCTTAGCCACGCAGGCAAAAGCATGCAATTATTATGCTAAGACCAGCATGCAAAAGCACACGAAGGACTTTCGGGGCCGACAGTTAGTAGACCCCCCCCTTAGTGACACTCATTCAATCGTGCACATGTAGGCAAGGTACTGAAGTAAAAAAGGACAGTAGAGTGCTATGCAAAAATATGTCGACGGTACACTTCGACACGGCAAAGCACAGTTTCATAACACCCAACCACACGAAAGGACTATTCACTCGGATTGAGCCAAGGCTGTGTGGAACAGGTTGATTTCCAATTTCTTTTTGAATTGTAGTCACATCAAGAGATGATGTGATGTCAGTTGGTAGTGAGTTCCAGGCTTTAGAAGCTCGAACCTGAATGTGTGGTCTCTGAGGAATTCAAAGTTAGTTAAGAGTACCAGTAATCGAGCGAAATCAGAAGATTTGATAGTGCAGAGTGGAGGCCTGAAGTGAAACTAATTCAGATAGGTAGGCCGGAGCAAGAGAGTAAAGGGACTTCACGGTGAGTGCAGCCCTGATTTGGCCCAGGGGTTAAGGCACTCGCCTTTAACGACCGAAGTGGGGGGGGGCTCGAGCCCTTCGGCATATGTGAATCGCCTGGATAGAGATTAAGTTCTCCTTGAATGTGCTTTGGAAATGAGTTATATTTTGTCTGAATGACTGGATTTTGAAGTTGCCTTTATATGCAGACAGTGCAAAGTGGTAAACAGTGATGTAATGTGAAAGTGGCTGGTGACGCATACGACAGATAAGCCTGGCTGCTGCTGAGTTTGCTTCCGGCTGTGAGAGGGTTATTGCATGTGCAGGAACACCTACGAGTAGTGAGTTGCAGAAGTCTAGTCGGTATGTCACGAATGCATAGACCAGTTTTGCTGTGGTGTCCTTGTGCAAACAAGCCTGACTTTTCCCATGTTAACTAGTTGAAAGTGTCGTGACTTAACTGTGGAGCCGAAGTGCTCATCTAGTGACAATTCATTTTGAAAGAGGAGGCCCAGATTCCGGGCAAACGCTTCATTAGATATGTTGGTAGCGCCCATCTGTAGATTTAGGCCTTCCGGTTTCCGACTAACATTTGGTTTGCCTTATTTTTATAAGTTGGTTTTCTCATCATTCATCCTGAGAACGTTTACTGCCATCCAAGTGCAACTGTCAGCAATGCATGCTGTTAGTTAGCTGTGAGAGTTTGAGGTGTATGAAGGAATAGATGGATCAAAGCAAGCAAAAAGTACAGCTGCGTATCGACTGCATAAAAGTGAAAGGCCTAGATTAAGCTCGCTGATTATATCGGCAAGAGAGAGAGAGTATAAGCCATGAAAGGGAGTGAACCTAAAACAGATCTGTGGGGCACCCCGTGAGTCAAAGGTTCATTGGATCATCGTTTTTCATTGGCATCTACCCTGAATTCTCACACTGAGATAAGACCAAACCATTGCAGGGCACTGCCTGTGATGTCTGACAAGACGACAGGAGCTTGAGAAGGATTTTTTGGATACATTATATCAAAATTTGTCGAGATATCCTGCAGAACAAACAGATCACTCAAGTCAGAATTCCTGAGAAGATCGTCATACACTGCCAGCAGTGCTGACTCTTTGGAGTGATTAGCTCGTAAACCATACTCGAACTAACTCGCCAGGTTTGAAGTTTGGATGTAAAAGTTAAGCTGGTCCACCACTACTGGTGGCCAGTGTTCTTTCTTGGTGAAGAACGGCATCAGGGAGACTGGGAGGTCGTTGCTGAAGTTCTCCTGGTCTAGCTGTTGTTTGCACGATCTCCTTTCACCAGCTTCTTGACTTCTTGTCGGTTGCATTTGGAATAGAGAAATTGCATTAGGGGCATTCCCTGTCCAGCCTCCCTGCGGCGCACCACAGTGGCTGCTGCTTCTGAGGCGACTCATGGTGCCCAGCCTTACGTAACCTGCGACACTGAATAGCAGTGAGGAAGTGGTTCGTGTGGAGCCAATCAGCCCGTTCAAGGGGTGATAAAGTCTCTTTGCTTGTGCGGCTTCGTACGTGGTGGCTGTATGAGGGGCTGGTTACGGTCAGTGCCGTGGAGAAGTAACAGCGTGGCAAGCATGGGAGCATGGCAGGCACATGAGGCATATGGAAAGCACAGCGTTGCAGGCACATAGGCACTTTGTGTATCTTAGCTCTCTAGTACAATAGGCTCTAAACCGACGGCATTCTGTTACAAGAAATATGTACATGCTTGGTTAGTGTGCCTTTTTTATTAGCCGTATCGACTTTATTCTGAGCGTTGTCTCTACGTGCTCGTGTTCGCACTATACAGTGTAGAGTCGAAAGTTGTCTGCTATTAAATGAGGCCACACAGTCGACTGCTGTTGGCTTTGTGATTAGCGAGACCGGACAGCCTAAGTGCTCGTCGGAAGTTCGCTGTGCGCTTGCTCATGCCGATAATTGAAACTTGTCGTTCGAGCAAGTAAATGCCTCTCTTCACCTAAGCTGTCTCTGTTTTGATTTGCAAATCAGTCTTGAATCCTTAAATTGTCTGACCTCTCTGTTGTCCGGCACTGCCACTCCACAACCGGCTGGCCATCGATGCGTGCTCAGTCATGATCGTGCACAGCCCCTGGCATGAGTCTAGTTTTACTATGAAAAACTAGAGGCACACTTGCTGAGCACACACGTTTTCTTTTAAGAGATGCCATTCTTATGTAGGAGGTTCCAAATAAGTCTATGCTAATATTTAAACAGAGAGCTAGAATACACAGAGGTGTCATTGCATATTAGACACTGAATTATGGGCCAGAAAAAAGAGCCTGAGCTGCTTTCGCCCACGCACTCGCAAGTGTGCGCTCCAGACTTCACGACCCAGGTAGTTTAGTATAAGGAAATCGGCCGACATCTAGGATTTAATGTCTGCAAGGCAAGCATTCAAGTTGTCTCTGCAGTAGATTCCGATGGTTCAAAAGTTATAGCCGACACCACGGGCCCAAATTACATTCATTCCGAGACGTTGGGTATAAATGGATACCTAATAATAGGGCAGAATGAACTCTTGTGGAACTCCACGGGTGATCGATGTGGTTGATTAGGCATGATCACCATACGACACGGATTGGACACGATCGGACAAGTGCAATTTGAACCACGTCCGGCACTTCATCTGCCAGACCGATCGTTGTTCTCAATAGCTCAAGTAGAATATCGTGATCAATAGTATCAAACGCAGCTGGTAGATCAAGCAGGACCAAGGCAGTGACACTACTGTGCAGTACCTCATCAACAGAACAAAAGAAGGTTAATGTACTAAGTGAAGAGATGCTCTGCTGGTTACCGGGGGGGGGGGGTGGTGCAGCTCTGAGAGGGCAGCTGCCGAGAAGATGGACCAGCTTTACGGGCAGTCATAGCATGCCCTAACTATGGGGTTATGACACTGCCAGCATGGCAAAAACCTAAGCTCTTATAGAGCGATCCACCCTGGAAGATGATGCTATCCCAAGCACTGTAATGCCAAATAACCGTTGGTAAGTAGCAAGCTCCGGGCGTGTGAGCTCATAAACATGCTCTCACGTGCTCGCGTACGCCCACGTGTGCTCGATACCGAGGTCCATCGGCCAAACAGTATGCGGAAAAGGCCTTTTTTTGCCTTTGCCTCTCTAGCCTCAACTTGCTTAGATGTCTGCCGTAGTCGCCTGTTTTCATCCTGGGGACCGAGCGTAGACCCGTTGCTCTGCTTGGGCGCAGTAGTTTCTTTTTTTGCACGTAGCATAACCGTTTGCATGGCGTGCACGTGCTGAGGGGACATGGAAGCCGGTGCACGCACGAGTGTGGCCGACCTGGCAGCAGAGCTGTTTGTGCAAGCCATTTTATGTTGTGTGTGTCTCTCTCTCTCGTCGTCGCCGTCACTCCCTGGCCGTCAAGTTTGACCTTCAACTCGATCTCTTGCATGCCTGTAGGAGCGACTTGCCTATTCGTCGAAGGACGAGCAAGCGCAGTTGCTGCAGAAGGTTCTGGCAGCAAACGACACGGATGCCGAGGAAGAGAGGATGCCCGGCGAAGGCATGCCACAGCGGCCGGGCGCTGGTCACGTGAGTAGCCTCGCGGGTGCCTCGAGGTTTCGCAAGTGGAGTGGCCCGGGTGGCCTGCATCAGCGAGGCGGTCGGCTGTCTCTAAAACTAGACCTATCTTGTGATCTACTGGTCAGGATGCGATTCCTGCGCCCTGGTTGCACTTACGAGTTGCCTGTACATTGCACGTGGGCATTCTGTAACTCAAGCTGGGCGGCTCTCAGGCAGCTCACAAAACATGCTGTATTTTCTGGTTCGGCCCATGGATGTGAGGCGCTGGACTTTCACGACCGAGGTCGTGAGTTCGAGCCCCGAGGTATGTGTGAAGCGCCTTGATAGATAGGGCGCTATACGGATGGATCTTATTTTCTTTTATCGCAGCTTGCATGGACCAGCGCTACAGGTTAGCTACCGAAGCAAAGGGTAGAAAAGGTATGACAGCAGTGAAGACTAGAATGTTAAGTAACAGAGCTCCGGCAATGACAGGAACAGTTCTTTCTCCAAGTGATTGCACCTGACCTGGTGCTCATACATATGTGGACGTGTGCTAGTTCCACATAAACTGGTAATATCTCCATATGAACATAGACATATTGAATCGTCAGCTTTGATTTGAAGTCGTCAACTTCAATTTAACGAACTGAGTGATTTAGCTTGTGCATTTCTGATTGCCATTTCTTGACATTTACTGTTCAATGTAAGCATTGCATGCGCTCTCCCACACACAAACGACCACATCTTGCTCTCAGCCAGTAGTACTGGCGTGCAGCTCTCTTGTCTCCCTGTTGATGCAGAAACACGGCAGTAATCTCGGTCTTTACACGTACTGCTCACAGTTAAAGCCAAGAGGCATCCCTATCGAAGTTGTTACCGGTTTTCTTTAGATTGTTTTTCGGATGATTTCTGAAAGATGATTTTCTAAGAACAACTTGCATGAAGGACCTGCTCCGACTGTCAAATGACCTGAAGCTGTTGCCATATTGTCACTAGTGCTCTGGCTGAGCTTACGGGTTTTTTAAGTCGGCCACGTGTACTACACGTATTATATTTTTCATCCTGTAGTCTGATCTGCCTTTTTTAAAAGGCTATTGGTTAGCCTGCTGTGGCTGATCTCAGGGTGGGTGGCTCAGGGTGGGCTAGATGCCTGCTGGGATCTGGCAAAGCAGGTTCCAGATGAAGTTCCTATGTAGCTAGCCAATGTTCACTGTGTAGTGGCAGATGTTATGCATAAAGATGTCCTCCCCACTGACCTTGTGGTGTGCCCACTGACCCTCTCAGATCATTGTTTGGTCTCGTTTACTGTTCCTGCTCCCTTGTACGTACAGGGTAATTTCGAACTTGTCAAGCGACGTAACTTACAAAGCATTGGCATAGACAAGTTTTTGAAATCTGTTTGTGATGCAGGTCTTCTTGATCTGCATTCAGACTCGACCGGCAGCCTCGATACCCTCACTGATGCAGTGAACATGACACTCAGGAGTGCTCTTGACAAGCATGCTCCCGTTCATTCTATCCGTGTACACAAAGTCGTGGAGATTCCTATCAATTTACAAAAAAAACTCCTAAAAATGTGCCGGGTTAAGCGCAGGCTTAAACGTCGCTTCAAGAAATCTGGGTCTGATGCAGATCTAGTCAATTTCAAAGACTTCCTTCGAGCTTACACCTGAAAGCTTAAAAAAGCCAGAGCTTCTTTTTTTACTCGAAAGCTGAATTCCTGCCAGTCGGACCTTAAACAGATTTATAAGACAGTAAACCATTTACTGGCCAATGCTTAGAGGTCTGACTCCCCAGATATTAAGGGCTTAGCCGAAAAGTTTTCAGCCTTCTTTACTGAAAACATTGTGCACATTCGTGCCTCCATAAAGCCCCCTCCGACTAAAGCAATTGCAATATCACAACCTGTGACCTTCCTTAAAAGGTTTTCCGAGGTTTCTGCATGCGATGTGGCTACCTTAATAACGTCTAGCAAAAAGAGCTCTCTCCTGAAGACCCTATACCGTCATCTCTGTGGTCTTCACTGGCAGACCAACTTAGCCCTGCCATAACCGAGATTTTTAATGCTTCTTTGGGAAAAGGGGTGGTCCCCAAGTCCTTCAAATTGGCAATCGTTAGACCCATACTTAAAAAGCCTGGATTAGATACAGAGGTCGTAGCAAACTATCGCCCAGTTTCCCTTCTTCTTTTCTTGTCAAAGATTCTTGAAAGAATGGTTGCTAAGCAGCTGGTTGAACATATTGAAAAGAATGGAATGTCTGAAACATTTCAATCGGGGTTCAAGAGGCTGCACTCCACTGAAACTGCTCTCCTTCGTGTTAACAATGACGTTCTACGTGGCAACGATGATGGGAATGTCACTGCCCTAGCTCTGCTAGATCTGTCTGCTGCCTTCGGCACCATTGATCACGAAGTTATACTTGAACGATTGAGAACAACGATCGGTCTGGCAGATGATGCACTGGCGTGGTTTAAATCGTACTTGTCTGATCGTGTTCAATCCGTGTCATGTGGGGGTCAGGTCTCACACACGAGACCAATCACCTGTGGAGTCCCTCAAGGGTCAGTACTCGGTCCCTTGCTGTTCTCCATTTATACATAACCTCTGGGAAAAGTGATTAAGGCCCATGGAATAGGATATCACTTTTATGCTGACGATACCCAGCTGTATTTGTCATTCAAACCGTCGGAATCTGCTGCAGCAACTGAAAAATTGAATGCTTGCCTTGCCGACATTCGATCCTGGATCTAGGAAAACTTCTTGAAACAAAATGACGATAAAACCGAACTGCTGCTCATAAGACACCCTAAGCGTGTGACTGGATTAAAAGGCATTGCTCTTCGAATTGGTGATGCCGTTGTATGACCATCACCACGTGCTGGAAATTTAGTTGTCGTTTTCGACAGCTGCCTAAATTTTAAAAGCTTCATTCAGAAGACTGCTTCTACAGCTAGTCATCACGTCCGATCCCTATCCAAGATTAGGAGCTGTCTTCCACAGTGGCTTGCAAAAACTTAACTAGCTCCTTAGTTCTGTCTCGGCTTGATTATTGGAATTCCCTTTTGGCTGGGCTACTGAAGAAAGCAACTAGGCTCTGCAGCTGACTATGAATATGGCTGCAAGGCTAGTCTTCAAGTCCCATAGGTTTGACCACGTGTCTCCTTTGCTGAAAGAGCTAGGATGGCTGCCGTTTGAGCAACGGATACAGAGCAAAGTTCTTACGCTGACCCACAAGGCCCGCCACGGCTTGGCTCCTTCGTACCTAGCTGAACTGCTGCACCAGTTTCAGCTTCTTCGCGCCCTCTGGTCCTGTGTCGACAATAAATTAGCTGTTCCATTTCTCTGCTTAAAGACCGTTGGCGACTGAAGCTTTAGCTCTGCAGGTCCTAGACTGTGGAACTTGCTTCCACAAGTCTTACGCAACGACAACAGCTCTTCTGCTGCCGACTATGGCACATCCTTTTCAGTGGTCCTGAGCTGCTACTTCCATGCTGCTCACTACCTCAACTGCTGTCCTGACTCTGCAATGCTTCCCACTTTCTCTTTGTTTCGTGAGACGAAGTCTGTTGGCTACCGAATGCATACCGAAAGCCGCTTAGGCTGTGAGTGCGCTATACAAAAATCTCCTGCGTAACACCCATATGGTCTTTATGACTTTGTGGAGTTGCAGACGGAGATACATTACATTACATTGGCGTGCTTATGCGTGCTGACACATTGCATGCTTTCACTAACCATACTTTCATGCTGACCCTGTGCATGTCACCCCTAACCATGCTATTCTTGTTGTTTATTCAGAATGCTACCGCTAACCATTATATCATGTTTCCTTTGCACCAAATGTAAAGCGCCTAGAAAGAGATTGAGTTCTCTGAGGGCGCCGTATCAAATGTATTATTTTTACTAGAAATTATACACTAAATAAAATACGCTGAACACCGACCGTAATGGCTTTACTTGCACCATCTGCAGCTTCAGACGTAGTAGGAAAGGTTGTTCATGGATTACTTGCAAACATGTCTTTAGTTATTGATGAGATAGTGTATATTAATACAACTTAAGCTAGCATATTTCTACCAGAGACGTCCAGAGATTGGGTTCTTGTAGCTTCCTTGTAGATGTTCCATCGTTCTTTGATTTTCTTGGCTATGGGTATTTAGTAGAACGGCGTAGGAGTAACAATGCAACTGAATGTACTGCGCTGGTTACGGGACAATGTCGAGACCATGGCGAGTCGCATGTCTACCTTTTTGTAAGCATGCAACTTCTCTTCACGCATAGACAATTCGTCCGATGGATGGTATGCATGCAGAGAGGTTCCAATTCCTTAATGAAGCAACATCAGAATAAACCAAACATGAGCTGTCTTTATATCACGAATCCTGTGACCTATCATCCGGTTTAGTTTGCCCCATTGCTTATTGTTGCGAACCAAAAATCATTGCCTAGCTTAGAACCCAGGTGGTTTGTGCTGACCCTGTGCATGTCACCCCTAACCACGGTATTCACTTCGTTTGTTTATCAAGCATGATATTACTCACCATTCAATTGCATTTCCCTTTGCAGAAAATGTAAAGCGCCTAGAAAGAGATTTTCTCCTCTGAGGGTGCTTTATCAAGTGCATTTTTATTATTATTATTATTATTTTTATTTGTGAAGTCTGCAGTGGTAGGTATGCTGCCTGTCAATCTTGAATGGCTTCTGCATTAGTTGCCCATGTTTGACAATGTCTAGGATACTTCTATATAGGGATTTTTCGGTCACATAGTTTCTGAATATGCCTTGCTAGAACTATGCTGAATTCAGTTAATGATTATTTTTGTGAATGTATGCTGCCGTTTGTTTTATGCTCTATCCAGAATATAGTGCACCTCCTCTCTTTTCTGTGCATGGTATGCTTTCACTCGTTAGGAGTTGGTTCCTCTCTGCCAACTCTCTCATAGTTCAATTGTACGTTTCTAAAAAAAAAAGTAGACCACTCTTCTGTCAGTGCATGACGTTTGTTATCCTTAAAATTGTGCGTGTGTACGAATGAGGTATCAATGTGTGCCAATGACCGAACTGCTTGCTCGAGCATGCATTTCTGGTTATGAGCCCTAACGAACGTAAAAGTGTGTGATGTCATCGGTAGGCCTGTGCTTCAGCGACACACAGTCAATGCCGCTAATGCGTCTTGCGTATAGGTGGTAAGGCGAGCTGGAAACATGGGCTCTATGTCAGGGGCTGATGATGCCGTATACGTCGAATACAAATCGCGGCAAGTGACTCATCCACTCTTCAAGAAGTTCCGGAGATGATTTCGCCTGAGACCAACTGGTTTCTGCCATCAATGGGTCGCGTGTGACTAATATGTATGTCATCTCTGTAAGGGTTTAGCACTGCATGAATTGTTCCCCTATTAGTCAGAACATTGTTAGGCCCCAGACCTTGGACTAGAGGATGGGTTGCACTATAAAGATTGCACTTGGCCCAAGGCTTTCACCTGGCTGCAGTCAGCTGAGATTCGGCTGTGTTCGAGTGTAGAGCCATGGCAGCTGCCACTGTTGGTGCATTCGAACTTTTATATAAATTTGTTATGATCTTGGTTTTGCCCTTACAGAAACTAATGGCTTTTCATTTTCAATGTCAGTCATGCTGACTTCTGTGAATATCTGTGCATGGTAGTCTCTGTATTTTGATAAATGTATCTTGGATTTCCCAGTAGTTCTCCCGTGCTGGCTAAGTGGGATGCCTGTAATGTTACTAAGCAATGCTCCCAAAGCCAGTAGACGTTTATAAAGATTCCTTAAAATTACTGCTAGCTTAAGATGGACTGAACGAGCATAGGGAGGGGTTAAATTAAAGTGGTGAGCCATTCGACCCATCCAAGCCAGAATCCTTGTAGAAGCTACCTGTAGAAGCTGATATTTGAAGCCAAGTGCTGTGGCAGCACTGTGATGAAGAATACCATGCCGCAGCATAATGACACCGACGATTAAATCTGAAGCAGCCACTTGCTGCGTCCATCCCTTTTACTTTTAAGTTGGTTGCATCGTGGCAAAATCTTTACCCGATTGGCTTTAGCAGCCATTTAAATGCACATTTTAGCTAATCCTTTTGCACGTAAATTCCGTCAGCCGATACACATTGTAAGGCTGAGTGAAGTTTTCTATAAAAAAAATAAGGGAAGCAATCAGCCGGCTGTTTTACTTTACGAGAGCATCCGACTGTTCCTGTGCATTGTAATTCAATCCCAATTGGTTAATTTCATAGTTCGGGTTTCAGGCCTCCTCGAGCTAGGAATGCGATTGCAGCATATGCTATACAAAAATCTGCTGCACTTGCTTTACAGCTAGAGAAGCAATAACCAAGATTAATTATTAATGACAAAGTAACATGCTTATACAAGCATCCAAAAGCCTATAAATATGCTGCGCTAGGAATAAAGGCAGAGTCTCCTTTCTCCACTTACGTTTACGCCTGTGCTTTCGTAAAGCATACCAGAGCAACCAGAGCACTAATCGTAGCAACTCGCCTAAGGATGTTGACGTTCATGCATAACGTTTACTGTTGCTTTAGCGAGATCTGAAGTGGGGCGAAATCAGCAACATCTTCGGGCCTCTGCCCCCCCCCCACCTCCTGAAGTGGGCCATCCCGGATGGACTAACAGATTCAGCGACTCTGCAGGCTCGACGGACGCCGTGCGGATTAAGTTTTGTCTCTCTAGAGGGGTAGCCGGAATGCTGTCTGTGTGGTGATAGCCTTCGGCGCGAGCTGTTGTAGCGGTGGCGCCAGCTAAACCAGCGGAACTAGGGCGGTTAGTTACTATTCGCGACTATGCGTTATAGGACAGTTGATTGCCGAGGCCGTATAAAAGGCCGGCGCCCTGAGATGGGGCGGAGTGAGGATTCGAGACTCGGGGCATAGGCATTTGAGGGAGCTGATGTGCGAGCTGTAGGCCGCATAGCCGTTGAGTGGACGCCATGGCCGCTGTTGAATGCCTGTAGTCGTTCCCTGATGTTAAATAGATTTGTCTGCATTATGGATACGGGCTCGATGTGCTAATGTATGAGTAGTGCTCGTAGTCGCCTCTGCGGCGCTTCTGCTACTTCTGGACGTACTTGCGTGCATTGATGCAGCACCTACTCTTACCAACTAGAAGCCCTGCTAGAAGGTTCAGGCGTCGCCGGTTCGTCGAGCGTCGGCTGAGACTCAAGCACCTACGAGCGCTGTGTTTGCGGCCTCGTCCTGACCGGACGTGGAAACCGCACACCACGTTTGTAACGCTGTCGATTTCCATAGATGATAGCGAATTGGCTTGGTCTCAGCGTTTCCAGAGAGGTAATTCTGTCGAGGTAAATCTAAAAGGGGCTAGCCGGAAGTGGTTCGCTGCTTCGCATTCTCAAAACTAGGTGCAGCAGACTTCGCAGAGGATCGAAAGAAGCGTGAGAGCGTCAGCGTGAGAGCAGCTTTCGGCTGTGCAGCAGCCGTTTCAAGTTTCACGATTTAAAGTAAACAGCTAAAGTAATTTCCAAAAGTTAAAAATGACTCGCGGTAGAGGGCAGTGAAGCCTTGCCCGTGCTGATGTCGAAGCAAAGTGCTCAACCTCGTGCATCACGTCCCACGAGGTTTAGGTTTAGTCCCTGCCCCCCACCCACAACGAAACCCTTCGTTACCTGACTAACCTGGAGTTGTCACGCAGACAGACGGAGCCTGCCGACAGAGCTCGGGCGGCGGCGTCCCACCGCCTTCGGCTGCTGCCGCTGCTGATTTTGTGCCATTAACTGCCACTAACCACACTTGCATGCTGACCCTGTGCATGTCGCCCCTAACCATGTTATTCATGTTGTTTATTGAGCATATTGTCACTAACCATTCGACCCACGAACCATTCCTTTACAGCACATGTAAAGTGCCTAGAAGAGTTCTCTGAGGGCGCTATCTCAACTGTATTATTATTACTATTATTATTATGTCCTTCCTTTGCCGACCGAGCCGATTTTTGCTTGGGCACCTAACGTCCCCTTTGTATTCGGGTTGCTTCCTTAGATCGTGCTCGACTGCCGCCATGAAAAATGTCTTCAAATCCCGACCGTCTACTCCCCCAGTGCCGACTGCGGCACATCCTTTCTAGAAGCCCTTGGCTGCCACTTCTATGCTACTCAAATCATCGAACGCCCTCCTGACTCTACGCTACGCTTCTCTCTATCTTCTTAAGTGAGATGAAATCTCTCGGCTACCGTATACGTACCGAAAGCAGCTCAGGCTGCGAGTGAGTCACTGCAGAAGACTCTCCCGAGTAACACCCACTTAGTCTTTGCGGCTTTGTAGACGAGTTGATCGAAACGCCTTAGTGTAGAATCCTAACCAACTCTTCCGTCAGCGTTGTTTCAGTCTTTTCTCGTCTTCTCGTTTCTGGCATACCGTGTAACTTCCCTCACTCACACATCCGGGCACAAGGTTTCCAGGATGCGTGCGGTGCAGCGTGCATTTTCACGCCTATCCTGAAGGCATACCGCGCACTCTCATTGCAACAGCTCTCTTCCCTCCGCAGTTCATCTCGCCTCAGCCAGACTCCATCCGTTCCTTCCTTCCTCCGCGTCTGCTCTGGCTTTGTGCGGTGACCTTAGTTAACAAAGAGAGAATAGACATGCTTTCTATCTAGCGTATTTAAAGTGCTTAGAAATAGAAGTAGTTCTTCAAGGATGCTATTTAATGCTTTGTAATTATCAACAGGCAGTATAACCGAGGCGAAACCTCGAAATCCTCTGCGAGCTCACCCCCCATTCTTCCTGCCTTCCATCCATCTCCTGTTTTGGCTGAACGCAGGCGCGCAGAAAATGCGAGGCGCTGCTGCACTCATCGATAGGAATTCTATCCTAGAATTTCTGTCTCGAGGTAATATATAACCTCGCCATTATCACCGCTGGCGACCGAACGTGACTTCTCACCTGTTAGCGTAACCAAAACACTCCATCGGCTGAGACACACGTGATTACGACGGCTTGTCTAGTCTGACATAGCGACGAAAGAACTCGCTGAGCACCGAAGGCAGCAAAAACAGCTGTAAGGCACCGCTACCCTGCTCTCTCCCTGGCATGCCTGTGTACAGGTCCACTGCCGTCGGCCCTACCCGTTGACTGATTGGACTAACCACGCCTAATCAGGCGATGCCTTGACCGGTACTACCAGCCAGTCCAGCTCGCGCGAGCCTCCCGAATGGCTGTACTCGACTCGGGCGGGCGATTAAGCTGAGCGATACCGCGAAGTTCGTTTCATCCCACGATCGCACGTGCGGGACAAAGGAAGGAGTCAGAAAATGAAGTAGCGCTGCGAAAGTATTTCCTTACTAACTGATCGCTCATCGAAACTGGGGTCGAGAACCTGTACAGAAACGCTTCCCCCTTCTCCCGCGACCAACCTCACTCTCGCTCAGTAGAAGAAACAACTCTACCCTTCCCAGGCCAAGAAGCGATGCATTTACGTGGCATCACGCATTGAATTATAAGCAGACCACTCGGAGGAGGCTTGACGACGCTGCTTCTTGTAAGGCATATTTGGAGTCAGCTGCTAGGGATAGTCGGGTTACGACTACGAGCTCCAAAAGTGCTCCAATCCGATTAGATCTAAAGGGCATGAGCGATTTGGAAAGAATCAGCCGGTGCAGCGGAAGATAGCAATAACATCAGGGTGTACATGATCATGGCATTACTTACTGGATGCCGATCGAGGAATATATGCATTAACGACTGCTCGATCAACCAAGGTCAACTTAACCAATTCTTTAGCGAGCCTCTTTTTTACTAAATTATGAATTTTTTTTGGCGAACTATGAAGCGGTAATTTTTCAAGCGTTTGGTCATTTTCGGCTCTGTAAACCTCTCAAATCACGCATTGCCCCCCCCCTGTGGTAAACTTGAGTGTAAAGATGCAAACAGTCGTTTTATACTCAAGTGTTTGCGTCGGTAGAAACAAGCTCCGTGAGGCAAAAATGAAATGGCATCTACTGGAAATGCTGGCGTGGTAAAGTTGCAGCATTAAAGAGCTCAGATTGAAGGCGGCATCTGGTTAGGACTCTTAGTCTTCAACAATAATCCAGTTGCGACCAGGTGAGGTCCACATCTACCGTATCTACAGTGCATGAGCAGTTTAGAACGAATCGGCGCGGACAGAAGAGGCCGGCGATCGTAGTCAGATCTCCAAAATGCGCTTCCATCAGCACTGAGGTCTGATCATCATCAGGTGTCTGAGAACGTGGCCTGGTTAATTAGTGTGAGGATTCCCAATTGACTCCGTTCTGCAAAGGATCGACGTGTCAATGAGCCACTAAAAACCTTTGATGAAATTAGAGAGATCAAGCCTACCGACATATTTTTCGTCATGGGTGCATCTATTGCAAGTGAACTTAAAAATAAAGATGGGCTCATCTAACGGCCTCATTTACGTAGAGATAGAAGTGCCACAATAGCTATCGCTGGCTATCAATGGCTACGCACAGTAACGGTTGCAGCCCTATCTCAATGGAAGACTCTAGAGCAGTGGTACCAATGGATGAGAAACATCCGAGGAACCACTAAAATAGGGGTTACCCTGGGAGCTGCCGCTGGTTTACTCCTTTTCACTGTTTATACTCTTTTATATCCTCTTGCCAATTTAATCTCCAACCACAATCTAGGCTTCACCTTTACCTGACTTCTTCGAGATAATTTCAGTAATACCGCTAAAATATTCGCTGCGAATGTTCATGAGCTGCCATCAGAAATACTACTCAAAATAAGACCTGCTTAGCATAAGGTGCGATATCTCCAATAGTTAATACCTACCCGCGGATCAGTAAGAACCTCTCTGCATCCTGCAGCCCTATCAACAGCTTGGCTTTAAAACCCACAACGCATAAGTTTAAAGTGCTGTTTAGTACTCGTGGTAGTAGTTCACTCGCGGTGTCTCAGCATGTTGTGAAAAGTCAACCGTCGGTTGCTACTAAGGTTTCATTTAAATTCGTAAGCGCGGCGTCTGCAGGGACGGCTACATGCTAGCATGCCATGGTCGCCACTTAATAGGCGTCACGCTCACGAAAAGCCGGGGGGGGGGTTGCATATCCGAGATCAGGCTTTCGTGGAGAAGAAGCTCTGCTGAATCTCTGTTGGCCGATACTTGGAGGACACACCTCAGCTCTGGTGGCTGTGTATTTGAGAACTCCCCATTGGGTTTTCATCCTTTCAGTCCATGTGGTCTGACAAGCTGGGTAGCGAGGTTACTATTGCGATTCGTGAATCGTTCGCCTATAAGCATTTGGCTATATATTTCCGAGGTATCTGCTGGCGATGTGGCTACCTTAATAAAGTCTGGTAAAAAGAGCTCGACTCCTGCAGACCTTATACCATCCAATCTGCGGTCTTCACAGGCAGAAAAGTTTAGTCCAGCCATAACTGAGATTTGTAATTCTTTTCGGAAAACAGGGTTGTGCCAACGTCCTTCCAATCAGCCATTTTGTTAGACCGATGCTTACAAAGCTTGGAATTGATTAAGAGGTCACACTATCGCCCAGTTTTCCTTCTTCCTTTTTCGCCAACGATTCTTGAAAAGATTGCCGCTAAGCAGCTTGTAGCACGCATTGAAAAGAATACACTGTCAAACAAATTTCAGTCGGGGTTCAGGCGATAGCACTCCACTGAAACTGCCCTCCTCCTAGTAACAAAAGACATCGTATACAGTAACGCTGAGGAGAATGTCACTGCGCTAACGCTGCTGGATCTATCAGCTGCCTTCGACAATGTTGATCGCCATAGCCTAGATAAATGTTAAAGACAACGATTGATCTGGGGAGGACGAGGCACTGGCGTGGCTTAAATCGTACTTCTCCGGGCGTGTTCAATCCGCGTCGTGTGGGAGTCAGGTTTCACCCATCAGACCAGTCACCTGTGGAGTCCGACAAAGGGTCCGTCCGTCCTCGGCCCTTTGCTGTTCTCCATTTACACTTAACCTCTAGGAAAAGTAATCCGGGCACATGAAATCGGCGATCACTTTTATGCTGACGAGATCCGGCTGCATTTATCATTTAAGCCGTCGGAATCTACTGTGGCGATTGATAAACTGGATTCTTTTCATGCAAAAAATTTGATCATGATTGTCGCAAAATTTTCTTAAACTTAACGACGGTACAACGGAACTGCTGCTTGTGGGACAACCCAAGCATGTGGCGGGACTAGAAGGCTTTGCTGTTCTAATAAAAGATGCTGTTTATCGACTATCACCGCGTGCTCGGAAGTTAGGTGTCTTCTCAACAGCTGCCTAAATTTTGAAAGTTGTATTGAGAAGACTGCCTCTATAGCTAGCCATCACATCCGATCCCTATTAAGATTAGGGACTGTCTACCACGGTAGCTTTCATTTAATTTAACTAGCTCCCTGGTTCTGTCTCTGCTAGATTTATGCAATTCCATTTTGGCTGGACTACCGAAAAAAGTCACTGCAGCCGGTGATGAATATGGCTACAAGGCTTGTCAACAAATCCCAGAGGTTCGACACGTGTCTCCTTTGCTGGAGGAGCTTTAATGGCTTCCGGTTGATCGACGAATACGGAGTAAATTCACACGCAGACTCGCAAGGCCCGCCGCCGCAGCTTGGCTCCTCCGTACTTAGCTGAACTGCTGCACCGGTTTCAGCCTCCTCGCGCCCTCGGGTCCTCAAAGGGAAATAAATTAACTGATCTATTCCTACGCTTAAGGACTGCTTTCGAAAGAAGCTTTTGCTCTGCGGGTCATAGGCTGTGGAACTTGTGCTTCGATGCGCCTTGCACGAAGAACGCCTTGCACGAAGAACGCCAGCACAGAACCAACACCAACAGTTTATTCTACTACAGAGCAGAGGGAGCACGACTTCACTCGCCCCTCTCTCCCCACTGAATCCCCCTCCTCGCCTACGGCTGTGTTTTGGCCGACTCCGATGGTGAGTCCACCATCTGACTGTGGTTACCGGTCTGTCCAAACCACACCACAAGCGGACCGCAGCTATGCACCACCGGTGATGCTCCCGACAGCTGTTTAAGGAGGGAGCGGTACCGGCCTGCATATACTCAGACCACACGCTCCCTTGACCTTAAGGTCACAAGTTTCCAGCTGCAATGCGAGTAGCGCACTGTACAATCGTTTAAGCAAACTCTCTTTTCCCCTGACGTACAGATCAGTCCATGACGTAGTCGGAGAACCAACGTGGGTGCTGCAGTTCCGACCGCACGCGAAGCTGGTGGCCGCCCCTTTCCTCTGTCCCAGCATGCTCATCATCTCCGCCTCTTATCTGGGAGGGTGCTGGCAGCTGAGCCGGTAATACTGGCTCAGCGTCCGGAACTAACCTGACGTCCGACACATGTCTTCGGATTCCGTTCACCTCGACACCAAGGCCGTGAGTCCCCGAGGTCACAATCCCTTCCGGCCATTCTGACGTACACCGCGCATCGGCTGGTTTCACAAAAACCCTTTGCCCCGCTGTGTAGTTAATGGCAGATTGGGCGTTATAGTACTGTATCTTCTTTGGCTGGAGCGGGCACCGCCATTCATATGTAAATAGTGACAGGGAGAGCAACAGAGCGAGAGAGAGGGGAGAGAGAGGAGAGGAGAGGAGAGGGGAGAGAGAGAGGGAGAGAGAGAGAGAGAGAGAGAGAGAGAGAGAGAGAGAGAGAGAGAGAGAGAGAGAAAGAGATGTCAACTCAATCCGGAAAAACCTCGTACAGAATAAGCAGAACTTCGGCGGAGGCGAAAGCAAAAAATACAAAGACGATGCGAAAGCGAGTAAGCAATAAGTAGGCGGCTCGTCGAGTTCTTGGTCTGCCGAATTGTCCCATTCTTAGCCCCTCAGTGTCTCTAGACGGCACTCGATTGCAACGTCGCTTCGCCGCTAGTCCTTTCACTTAGTACTGCTGCGCTAGGCCCAACCGGCCGACAGCCCTTTGAGAGGCCGTAGAAGTGCGGCGACACTTTTTTTGTTTAAGCTGCCGAGACTGATTTCCCGTCCAGCCACTCCGCGTTCGCGGCGTACTCTGCGTAAGTAGTTTACAGATGGGCTGGGCCGTCCCGTCGCGCTTTTACAGCAGTCGCGTCGCAGCGCTAGCCGACCAATCCGCTGGATGGGGTGGGTCGCGAATTAGGTCAGCTTTAGTGCATGCGCTCGTCTAAGTCCGGCGATTGTGGCAGCCTCTACCCAGCGCGCTGCGGGCTCGGCTCAGCTCAGGCTGCTCGGGCTACCGCGAGCTGCTGGCGAATAGTCGCGGCGGCTGACCTCCGACGCACGACGGCCGCAAGCCGCGACGCACGACCGCCGCCGGACGGCCTGGTGCCGCCTTAGTGGCCGTGCGCCGGCGACGAGATGAAGCCGCTCGCTCGCGCGCTGCTGCCCAAGCTCGCCGTTGGATTGACGGTCGTGTGCGTCTTGCTGCCCGTCTGGATCCACTCAAGCGTCGACACGCTCGTCCTGGTGCAGGTCGGTGGCGAAGCCAACGGCGGAGGCGGCGGCGGCGTCAGGGTGCGCCAGGGCCGGGTCGTCGTACGCGAGCGCTCGCGAATAACGCACGCGCCTGCGGCGCCGGCGGTGGCTGCGTCGCCCGCCAAAGAGCGACTGATGAACTCGGCGGGCCCCGTCGCAGCTCCGGCGGTGGCGGCGGCGGAAGCAGCCGCGGCGGCGACCAAGAGTGACGGCAAGTACGCCGTTCGGCAGCGCGTCGCGGGCAAGGTGTTCACCGACGGCTCGACCTTCGAGACGATGTCGCTGCGCGACGATGACGAGCTGTCCGCGGAGCTGGTGTGGTCGCTGGTCAAGTCCTTCTCGCCCGCCGTCAACCGGCACGTACAGGACATGTTCCAGGACGAGCACGGCGAGTGCGCGTTCTACGCCATCCTACCGGCGATCGTGCGCCGCCGGCGCCAGGTGCTGCTGGCGCAGCGGATATGGCTGGCCCAGTACGAGCGCCGGAAGAGGGAGCTGCAGCAGAAGAAGCTGAGCATGAATGGCATGACGGCCAGCTGGAAGAACACGTGGCAGGAGAACTACCTCTATCACATGCGCATGAACGAAAACTACGAGGCGATCGAACCCGGCGAGCTGGTCGGCATACCGGCGACGACAAACCAAATGTATACGTACAAGAGCGACGGCCCCATGGACCCCAGGTGAGCGAGCGAGCTCTCGGCTTTCGCAAGTGCCCGTCGCTCGGCGGCGTGGAACGCCGTGGCCTCGCTCTGCGGGCACGGCGCGTCCTTCTTGCGACTTCTCGCGAATTCGTCGCGCTCGTCGCCTAGCAGCGCGCTGTCGGTTCCGCTCGATCGTCCGCGCCCGGGGGCTCTGCGGCGACGGGAGCTGGCAACGCGACGCTGGCGTCCGCTGTCCGCTGCTTCGCGCCGGCTCGCCCGCCCGCACGATCGGTGGGCTTCGATGCCCGCGTGAGGGAGGCGGGCGGCGCGCGAGGAGACTGTAGTTCGTATGTACGTGTGTATGTATGTATTGTATGCCGGCTACTCTGATGAGCCTGTGATGTGGCAAGGACACAGGCCGGTAACCCACTGGTGGCCAGATGGTGGATTCACCATCTGGGTCTGCCGGTGCACAGCTGTGGTCCGCCTGGGATGTGGTATATACACAGGCCGGTAACCTGCTGGTGGTGAGATGGTGGACCGGAGGAGGGGAGACTCGAGTGTGAGAAGGGGGCGAAGGCAGTCGTGCGTCTTGCTGCTCGGTGCCTTGTACAATAAACCATTGGCGTTGTTCATCGGCTGGCTCTTGGATGTATGAACCAAACTACAGAGACGACGGAATGCGAGCGTCTCCGCTTGTCGGTGGGGGAGGTAAAGCCGCAACGGCAGGCATATTATATATAAATATAAATATAAATATATATATATATATATCTCTCTATATATAAAGCCGCGACGACAGGCAGATGGGTGTTCCGTCGAGGAGCGGAGCATTTGTCCGGGACAGAGCGCCGCCGTTGGACACCGGACGTCGCTTCAAAGGCACTTTCGCCCGCGAAATGAATTGCAACGGTTCTTCGGTAAATTTAGAGCGGTATAAAGACGACGTGCGCGCGAGGAGTGTCGAAATGGCGGCTGCAGACGGGGCCAGATCGTTCACTCTAGCGAATTTCGCAGTCCACTCGCAAAAAGAGGACGTGCCAGCGAGACGGAATTCGATGGATGGTATATTTGTAATTATATTTATTAGATTCATTACTCGCGAAGCGCTATTTTAGCGACCGATTTTAGAGGCAGATTGCATATACCCTGGGATTAGTAGCGCACGGAGCCCCGCGACGAGACGCGTAACCTTAACGGACGTTTGTAGCCTAATGACGATGTGTACGAAAGTAAGCGAGTGGCCGATTGGCCGAGCGATCTTTCTTATGCTCCAGCCCAATTTTATTGATAGACGAGCAGAGCGCTTCTAGCGAGCCAAGTCGCTGTGCTCCCCGTGCCTTCGGTACGCTGCAGCCGCCGCGCGCTGGGTCTACGCACCTGATTGATCGGGGAAAGGGAATAAAGCAGGCCGTAAAACAGGTCACGATCCTCTCGCACACCGTCTTGCAGGGAAAAACTCACATGCTTATCTTTTTCTACTGCTTGATCGTGAAAATGCACCAAATTCTACATAAATGGTTGACGGCATTGGCAGATTCGATTCAATTTCTGTGCGTACGTCCTTGTCGTCGTTATCGTGCATACGTCGCTAGTACGTCTGATAGTAACGCGCCCCTGTAGCAAGCTGCTTCGAGCAGACCTTCCTGTACTAATGACGTCACGCCCTTAAGCCGCTTATTGCTCCATAAGCCTAGTAAAGGAACTTATCCCGGCATGTGGCCTTGATTGCATAAAAGATGGCCTTCAGGTAGATGGACCGTATCAGACTTGTCTCCATTATTAACGGCCCTAGCTCGCAAAGGGAAACTAATCGCTCACATTTCCCGCGGCGTCAGCAGGTCTCGATGTGCAGTGCAGTTCGCTAGCTTAGCCCGAAGCAGCGGAAAGGAAGTGTCTAGGTCACTGCCCATTCGTAGTCAACAGGAAACCGGACACTGCGAAGGCAGACCGAATTTAAAGAGCCACTCCGAGCGCAGAGGATGATAAAAGCAGCCCGGTGCATTTGGGGGAGAGGAGATGGTGGTCGAGCGATCGATGTCGTCGCTGACGGAAACTGCCAGTCTCGCCCAATCTCAGTGCTTGCTAGCGACGGGAGAAAAACGCACAATTCCAAAGGGGGGAATTGACGCCGGTCGGATGCAGAATGGTCGCGTTGGCTGCGTAGCCTGCGGTGCAGGCGTGGGGCAGGTTGCTGCTAAAGTAAAAACTGGCGGCAGTCGGCAGAGTTGGAAAATGCGCAGTCAGCCACGAGAGAGCGGAGGTCTGTATGCCAGGCATTGCCTCCCAGCAGCGAGTGGTTCAGATGCTCCTTCAGTCCTTCTGGGTTTCGCTTTAGCCACGAGGCAGGGGAAGCATGTCGAGCGCGTGTCACATGTCCGGGCACTCGTCGATTGCCCAGACACGTGACCACGAACTTGCTTGCGAGTGGCGCCGTGCGGGAAGCGATCCGTTGAAGGGTTCGCCTCAGAGTAAACCGTCTTCGTAGCCGGTGATGGCCTTGAAGTCGGCTTCGAAATGAAAGCGGCTTTTGTGGCAGATTGGGAGTCGCGGAATGTTTGCTAATGGAGAGCAGAGCAGAGAAAGGGGGCGGCGGGAATGCAAGAGACGCCGCCTGTCGGTGTGTGGCAAGACGATCGGAGGTAGCGCATCGGCTGCTCGGTGCGTGTCCGGCTGATGGCGGTTTCTGGGATCACGGCATAATGCACTCGTCGAAGGGAGCGGTGACGTCTAGTGCGAGAAGATCCTAGCAGTCAAAGGAGACTGACCTCGAAACAAGCGGCTGAGCACTCTCGCATGACGGAATATGTCTCGGGTCGATGGTCGATCGGACTAATGGGCCACAGCGAGTCTCGCTGCTGCTGCTGACTCGAAGTGCTAGATCTTGACAGTGAGAGAAACTGCCCGGCACGGTAAGCATCGGTGAGTGGTGTCCCCTTGAGTCGTAAAACGTAGCGGGCTCAAAGCAGAGCTGGCGCTGCGTCTTTGTGGTCGACACGACTTGATGAACGTGAGTTGACCGAGCGTAGACGAAGGCTACGGGTGTAGGCCCCGGATGTAGGCGTGTCGTTGGTCAGGTCATTGTCATTTGTTGAGCTCTATATATTCTTTCTGTATTGAGACTCGCCAGTGAAGGGTGCTGAAGCAGACGGGCCGATCGGGCGACCGACGGCAGGCTGCAGAGAAGGGAGCCACATCCGATTGTCAAAGGCAGCCCTTGACCCTTGGTCTACTTGACCCTTGACTCTTGGTCTACTGAAAATAGGACTTCCCGAGGGCAGCCCACGCCAAAAGTCCCGGGGCCACCGCGAAGGACGATACAAGCAACCCGGTGCCATACCCTAGCTACTAGTTGCATTAGAGCATCCATGCATTCGCTATATTTGGCTTCAATGTCTTTGCATTCAATTATCTTAGCGTTGTATAGTTATAAGCATGAGTAAGATAGAACATGAGCCTCCTGGCTATCGGGTGCCAAAGAACATGTACCGGATATAATTCTTTCGAAAAATTAAACCCGGGTCGTTTTACGTTGTCCTATTATTAGAGGCAGATTAATTTCTAACAGAGCAGTCCCCCACTGACTTGTGTGAGAGGCTTGTGCACTGTTCCTAGCAGAGGGTAGGGTTACCCATTTACGAGATAGCTCTTCAGGTTTCTGTATCATGCACCTTTTGTAGGTACGGGACTTACGGAGATTCCTCATCTGCACATCTTATTTAAAAAAATTAAGGTAAATTATAAAAAATAGCTTTTAATGATAATTATCATAATAGGTCATGACCACGGCGCCATAGGAGAACCTAATCTGTATCCAGGCGCAAAACAGCTCGAATCGATTTTGCAAATTGAGTCGATTCTTTACAACTCGGAGAAAGAATAGCTACATGCACGGTATCAAGCATGTACAACAAACAAGCATTGTTCTTAGGCCAGCATGCTAAGGCAAACATGAGTATACTCATGGCTACCTGTTAGGAAGACCTACGGTTAGTAACATGCAGCGAATCATGACCGGGTTCGAACTCAAAGCTCAACAATCGGAACAACAAGACACGTTCACTGGGGCGTAGGGAGAGCCGAGCGCGGATCAGATGTCACGTGACGAGATGAGACTGAAAAGATAATAATAATAATAATACACTTGATAAAGCGCTCTCAGAGAACTCAATCTCTTTCTAGGCTTTCTTAGGTTTTCTGCAAAGGATGCAAGATCATTGTAGTTGGTGACGACACTCGAAGGCAAGCTCCGGACTTTCCGTGCATACGAACTGAAGGCCATTGATCACCAAACTATTTCAATTTATGGCAGTGAGATGACTAGGTGCTGAGGAGCTGGTGGTTCGAGAGCACGTGACAAGAGAAGCAAGGAGGTCGGAGAGATCGGGTGGTGCGAGCGACGTTTGTGCCAGAGCGGGGAACCGGAAATCAATTCGATGCTTGATAGGCAGTCAGTGAAGCCCAGATTGAAGCGGTGCGATGCGGCAGCTTTCTGACGACTGACCAGAAGAGCTTCTGAGTTTTGCACCTGTTGCTGACGATTAATGGCACAGGCCAGGAGTCTTGAATGAATGGAATTGCGATAATATAGATGGGAATTCACAAACGCTTGAACTAGTTTGGCTGTGGTACAGACCTGACTTTGGCGATTTTCCCTCCCAGCCTTCGAGCACCTCAAATTCTCTCAACTCACTTGCTGCATGTATTGATGACATCCCCACATGGATGGCAGCATATTTTCTAAAACTAAACGATGATAAAACTAACTTACTAGTTATGGGCAAACCCAGTGTGATTCAGAAATTGGAAAGGCTCAAAATTGGCTCTGCCAGCATATCTCCTTTTGCATCAGCTTGAAATCTAGGTGTCATATTCCAAAGCGACCTCTCGTTAGACGACCATATCAGCTCCACGGTCAAATCTGCCTATTTTCAGCTTCATAACATTGCTAAAACTTGGGCTTGTTTAGTTAAATAAGGATACCACATCAAAGTTGGTCCATGCATTCGTGACATTCCGTCTCGACTTCTGCAACTCACTGCTTTCTGGCCTACCAGCATGTGCGATCAGGCGATTGCAGCTTGTGCAAAACTCTGCAGCTAGGCTTGTCTGTCGTGAACGTCACAGTTGCCACATTACGCCACTTCTCACCGACCTGCACTGACTACCAGTCAAGCAACAGATCGACTTCAAGGTTTTGTCGCTCACTTTTAGGTCCCTTCATTCTTTGGCTCCAGTCTATCTCTCAGATCTACTGCCCCACCAGGCTAAGGCATCTTACCACTCGCTTTTTGGAATCCAACAGTTTACCAATACCTTGTAAAAACCTCAAATTCTTTGGAGACCATGCATTTAGTTCGTATGCTCCCAAAGCCTGGAACTCACTCCCGACTTGCGTCAGAACATCCCCTGACCTGACCATATTTAAAAAGAACTTAAAAACACACCTATTTAGGACAGCATATAGTGGGTCCCAGTGATTCGTCCTTCACGTGCTTATGCGTGCTGACACTGTGCATGCTGCCACTAACCACATTTTCATGCTGACCCTGTGCATGTCACCCTAACCATGTTATTCATTTTGTTTGTTTATCAAGCATGATATTACTCACCATTCAATTGCATTTCCCTTTGCAGCAAATGTAAAGCCCCTAGAAAGAGATTGAGTTCTCCGAGGGCGCTTTATCAAGTGCATTATTATTATTATTTCCTTAGCTTAAGGTAGGCTGACTTGACAGCGGAGGAAATTCTAATCAAAGGTCAAATAGTTTTTGAATAGTACCCTAATTACGGGCACACATCACGGGAGGTCTTATCATCTTCAAGCTTCAGAAAGTTAGTAGCCATCCGAACGAAAACATCATCGTTGCATGCAGTATTGGAATAAAGTGAGTCGGACGCGGAGCGAAACTTAAAAAGGGTCAAAGGATTGGCAGAGCTGGGTGTCATAGGCGTAGAATGCGTTTTTAATCGCCTCTTCACGCCACATAATGAGGGTGTGGACGATGACTGGATGGCAGGCAGTAGCCGCAAGCTGTCGGTAAATCGCTGCTGCGGCCGGCCACCGCATGGTCTCTGCTGACGTGAGCGTCGAATAATCGGCGGCTTTGGATGCCTCTTCTTTTGGGTCTACGCCTGCGATTCCTCGCCACTTTTAAATTCCGCGTCGACGTCAGTCGCGTCTACTCGGCAGCACGTAGCCTTAGTCAGCAAGTGGCCGGCACTCGTAGCTTAGCGAGGCTGCGTTCGGTCTAATACGAGCTGCCATGGACTGCCAAGCGAGAACCGTTGAATGTAGTGGCAATCCATCATTTAATCAGTCCAACCTAGCTACGGCCTAGTCTATTTTCCATGTGAGCGTACCGGAATCGCAGATTCGTTCTACAAAAATATTAATAGCGACAATCGAACATCTCCTTAACCGCTCTCGAGCCAGGCGATACCAGAAAATCCTTTCGGTGATCTAGCAGATCATTTGTCGGATTCAGCAGCTTCTTTTACGGCCAGATAGATAAGATCAGACCAGATAGATCAGATCAGTTCCTATGGTAGCACCCTCAGTGGACTCTTCTTCTTGCTTTAGCCCCCTGCACCGTGCACCTACCATGCCTGCCCATACTGACCTCTTCTCGAAGTTTATCTTCCTGTCAGGAAAGACCACTAGCCCTCTATACCCCGAACCTACTGATCTCCTTCTGAGATGCCCAGATTTACTGCTGCCATGCACTACTAACACTACATTGTGTCCTTAGCTCCAGGTTTGTCTCAGTATCTTCTAAAGGAGGTAATCGTTAGGCCACTTGTTAAGAAGTCGACGCTAGGAGAACTCACGGAACTTTGGCGCAGTCTTCCCGTTGCCTTTCTTATCAAAGACATCAGAACGAGCAGTATCAGATCATTTAAACTTACATTTTCCAAAATTTAAGCTTTGTAAGTACAAGTTATATTTTAGAGAAATCACTAGACAGAACCCGTCTATCCCTGAGCCGGTGTAGAACACTGGCTCAGGGATCCTCACTGAGGTAGACGTCTCTCCAATATGTTTTATGGATCTCTCGGGAAGGTTTGATCATCGATCACCAAGTCATTCTTGAGCGTCCGTCGTCTCGCTTAGGCATCGAGGGCTGCATTGGGCTACATTGGGCTACATTGGGCTACAGGTCATATCTCAGTAGAAGATTTGATATTTCGATTGCCAGAGGTTATCAAATATGAGGCACCCCAGGGATCCATTTTAGTACCGCATCTTTTTGCAATTTATACTCACTATTTTAATCGCTGACCACATTTTAAGCTTTGTACTTTAATCTTTCTCTGTTTTCTTACGTCTACCGGGAAGTAATACCCGGGTAATTGCCATCTGGTTGATGTAGCATGCCAGCGCTTCATTCTCCTACTTCCCTGCCTTTCCGCTTCTCTCTGTCTCTCTGTCTCTCTGTCTGTCTCTCTGTCTAAAAACACATAATTCATTTACATAGCGCCCCAAGAGAACTTAATCTCTATTCAGGCGCTTCACATATGCCTCGGGGCTCGAGCCCACGACCTCAGTCAGACCTTGGTCGGGGCGAGCACCATAACCGCTAAACCAAACCGTCTCTCTCTGTTTCTCTGTCTCTCTTTGTCTCTGTCTCTCTCTTTGTCTCTGTCTCTCTGTCTCTCTCCGTCTCTGTCTCTCTCTCTGTCTCTCTCTGTCTCTCTCTGTCTCTCTCTCTCTCTCTCTCTCTCTCTCTCTCTCTCTCTCTGTCTCTCTCTCTCTCTCTCTCTCTCTCTCTCTCTCTCTCTCTCTCTCTCTCTCTCTCTCTCTCTCTCTCTCTCTCTCTCTGTCTCTCTCTCTCTCTCTCTCTCTCTCTCTCTCTCTCTCTCTCTCTCTGTCTCTCTCTGTCTCTCTCTGTGTCTCTCTCTCTGTCTCTCTCTCTCTCTCTCTCTCTCTCTCTCTCTCTCTCTCTCTCTCTGTCTGTCTGTCTCTGTCTGTCTGTCTGTCTGTCTGTCTGTCTGTCTGTCTCTCTCTCTCTCTCTCTCTCTCTCTCTCTCTCTCTCTCTCTGTGTCTGTCTCTCTCTCCGTGTCTCTCTGTGTCTCTCTCTGTCTGTCTGTTTCTCTGTCTGTCTCTCTGTCTCTCCCTCCTCTCTCTCTCGCTCTCTCTCTCCTCTTTCTCTCTCAACTCTTTTGCAAGTGTATTGCTGACATTCCTATTTGGTTAGCAGTAAGCATGCCGAAATTGAATGATGGTAAAACCAACTGAATCATTTAGGATAAACTAGCGCCACTGAAACTGGCTAGCCTAACGCTAAAAACGTGTATGGCCATGATATGCCCTGTAGCCTCTGCTCTCTGCGCCTCGGTGTCCTGTTCCCAAAATGATCTCCAGGAGAGGAACACGCCGGTGGCTTCACAAATAAGATTGCCCTCTTTCTTTCAGCTACGCGAAATTGGAAAATTTTGGACTCACTTTGATGAGTCTGTCACTGCCAAGATAGTCGATACATTGGTTACGTCCCTCTTCCAACTTCCGTAACTATCTTCATCCAGGTCTTCCTGCTTGCGAAATAGAAGATGCTTATAGTAATAATAATAATAATATTGCACTTGACAAAGCGCCCTCAGAGAACTTAATCTCTCTCTAGGCGCTTTACATTTGCTGCAAAGTGATATACAATAGAATAGTAAGTAAAATCATGCTTGAAAAACAAACAAAATGAATAATATGGTTAGGGGTGACATGCACAGGGTCAGCATGCAAATGTGGTTAGTGGCAGCATGCACAGTGTCAGCACGCATAAGCACATCAAGGACGAATCACAGGGACCCACTAAATTCTGTCCTAAATAGGTGTGTTTTTAAGTTTCCTTTTAAATGTGGTCAGGTCAGGGGATGTTCTGACGCAGGTCGGGAGGGAGTTCCAGGCTTTAGGAGCATACGAGCTGAATGCACGGTCTCCAAAGGATTTAAGGTTTGTACGAGGTTTTTCTAGACTGTTGGATTCCGAAAAGCGAGTGGTACGATGCTTGGCCTGATGGGGTAGTATATCTGAAAGATAGGCTGGAGCCATAGAATGAAGGGACCTAAAAGTGAGCGACAAAACCTTGAAGTCAATCCGTTGCTTGACTGGTAGCCAGTGCAGGTCGGCGAGAAGTGGAGTAATGTGGCAACTGCGACGCTCACGACAGACAAGCCTAGCTGCAGAGTTTTGCACCAGCTGCAATCACCTGATCGCACATGCTGGTAGGCCAGTAAGCAGTGAGTTGCAGAAGTCGAGACGAGATGTCACGAATGCATGGACCAACTTGGACGTAGTATTCTTATTTAAACAAGCCCAAATTTTAGCAATGTTATGAAGCTGAAAATAGGCAGATTTGACTGTGGAGCTGATGTGGTCGTCTAACGAAAGGTCGCTTTGGAATATGACACCTAGATTTCGAGCTGATTCAACGTGAGATATGCTGGCAGAGCCAATTTTGAAAGTCAGCCTTTCCAATTTCTGAATCACACTGGGTTTGCCCATAACTAGTAAGTTAGTTTTATCATCGTTTAGTTTTAGAAAATATGCTGCCATCCATGTGCGGATGTCATCAATGCATGCAGCAAGTGAGTTGAGAGAATTTGAGGATATAGCAGTGCAAATCTCTGTCGCCAGGCTTGTCTGTCGTGAACGTCACAGCTGCTTCCTCAGCACTGGTTCCCTGTCAAGCTGCATAGCGGCATCAAGGTTCTGTCACTCACTTTAAGTCTCCTGCTCCGGACCATCTTTCGGAAATACTTCCCAGTCAGGCTTCAGATCGCACCAGTGACTTACTGTTAAATTATTGCCTCGAGTCATTTAGTTGCATTCTCAGCAGACCTTAGATTCCTAGGTGACCGTGTCTTTAGTTTCTATGCTCCCAGAGCCCGGAACTCACTGCCAACGAACATCACGTCACGTCGCGGCTTGAATAGAAGCTAAAACCCATACCTGTTCCTCACAGCATTTGCTCCGTCCATCTTAGTTGCCCTTCGTGTGATTGTGCTTGCTGATTTTGTGGGTACCATCTGCAACCAAATGAAAGACTTCCTTTCCGGTGACAGATGCTATGTGTGATGCCTAGTTGTTCAGCGGCGCCAGCCATTTCGGAAGCACATTAAAAAAAAATGGTTGCCCTGCTGATAACTTGGGTCTGAATTGCAGGCTTTCGTTAATTATTCACTTAGCCTTGCAGTATTTAACCGTCGGTCTCGAGCCCAGGTACGATTTCACAATGCAGTTTTTTGTCAGCGCGCTCTCATCGGGCGTGCGTGCGTTCGTTCACTCTGACCGCTTAGGTGGGTACAAGTTGGCGACGAGCTGCTGCTGATATTCCACACGTGGTTGAACGACAAGCTCAGCAACGACGAGGTCGGCGGCCGCGTCCACCTCTGGCACTGGGACAAGAGGTACAAGCGAAAGCTGGTCGTGCCTCGTCTGCAGCTGCGACGAACTGAGATCAACTGGATCCCCCTGGACGTCAACGGCAGCCTCCACCTGACCTACAGCCTTGACCCGCTGCGAGTCATGAAGTGCACCGTCTCGACCGGCGACTGCACCTTCGTGCACCAGCACGCAGAAGCCGAGAAGCACGCGTTCACGCACACCGGCGACCGGCTTCGCGGCGGCACGCCTTTCATCGTGTACAAATACCCGTACTACGTAGGCGTCGGCCACTCGGTCGCGACGTCGTACAGACCCGTCGAGGGCTTCTCCGTGTATAGCGTTCACTTTATCGTCATGACCGTCGACCCGTGGCGACTCGTGTACGTGAGCAGACACATCGAAGCTGACCAGGCGTTTCTCAGAAGCCGCCCAGTGGTGCGGAACCACACCATCGTAGGAAGCTTCTGGTACCCCATGGGTATCGTAAAGTGGAGCGACGACATAATTGACGTCTCGTGTCATGTAAACGACTACGACGGACATGTCGTTCGACTGCGAGGTATCGAGAAGCTCATGGAGCAGGTGATCAAGAAGGATCGGAGTAACGCGGCTAGCGGACTGACAACAGCCGCAGGTCCACACCCGAGAGCTCTGCAGCAGTACGTTCTTGAGGCGTTGAAACGACGCACGCCCGAGTATCAGTACCTGACCGACTACGTACTCCATACGCCCGACTAGGCGGCGGCCGGCTGTAGAAGATATGGTCGACGGTCGAGTGTAGCGCCGGGCAGCCATGATGGTGCAGTTGTGGGCTTGCGTGAGACTTGTACGAGACAGACTGGATGCACTCCAGTTCCGTTTTAGGATCTCAACTCGTACGCGGCCTCACGCGAGGCTACAGTGTGTGCATAAACATGGAGTGCAGAGGCTGCTTTTCAAAACGCTGGCCCGCTGGGCGACGCTGATTGCTACAATACGGACCCTAGTGGCCTGGCCGCAGAGCAAGCAGTTCGCGTGAGCGACTCCCAGGCTCCATCTGCATCCGCTGGGCCATTGATAAAGATGATTGCGGCACAGCCTCTGCAGTTTCTTGCCCCGTGCGAACGATTTGCATATGTACATGCTGTGTGCATCTTTCTCGGGCTCGAAAGAAGTGTGGCGATTTGATCCAGCGAGGAGGAGGCTGATCGCAAGCAGTCGCCGTGCTCGGCACGATTCCTTCCTTCAAGCTTAATATTTTGAGTGATCTCTAAGATAGACTGACTGGTTACCTCTTTCCCATGACAAGAGCTATGGGCTGCATACGATTAAACGTCGCCGAGCTATTTTTCTTTAGTTTGTCGCGATCTGGTACCGCTCTCGAGTAAGTGTTCGTGGACAAACATTAAAGACAGCGAGTGTCTGGGGTGTCTGGCACCGTGCAGCAGACAGCAGCGCGAAGTTGAATGGCCGCTATAATAAGCCGGACGCGCTTTGCGTACTCGCGGAGCTACTTCCCTCTCTCAAGTTGACCCCCTCCCCCCCCCCCCCCCCGAGGCTTCTGACGACGGAGGCAGGCCTTTTCCGAGGTTCCACCATTTCAGAAGGTGTGCGCTACACTAGCGTAGCCGTCCCCTGGCTCGCCGACTCTTAGCCAGAATGACCTAATTACGCGATAATTCAACATACGTCACCAAGTCGACCACGCTAAAGCCTGGTTTAGACGGCGAGTCTTGCTTCGACCTGCTTCCTACCTACTCGAGTCTACGGTGCATACACCACCAATAGGGTGGATCGGTCCAGACTGTGGTTTGTGGTTCTCTGCTTGGTTCGCATCGCTGGGCTGGCCGGCACACTGTCAGTGCAGGCAGACCGGTAGTACCCTAAACCACCCCCAGGGTAACAGCTAGTGGCTGTGGCCTAGGGACAGGCCGGTGCCCAGCTGTGGTCTGACCGCAGTGGCCTAGGGACGGGCCGGCTTTGTCCTCCCACCAAGGATGAGTGGTGGCGGCGAGTCGAGTGGGAGAAGGAGGGGCCGAAAGGAGCCGTGCGCCCTTGGGCTTCGTGCGTTGGAATAAACTGCTGGTGTTGGGCATCGGCTGGCTCTCTGCAGTGCAGACAAGATCAAACTACACAGACTTAAGGAAGACTTGGCGAAGACTCCGCAGCCAAGCCCGGCTGTACTTTTTCAGCCCAGACTTAGCTAGCGACTAATCGTAGACGCCATTCAGGCCGCGCCTACTGAATTGCTTCGAAAGGAATGGGGGGGGGGGAGGCGGGCGGGGCCGGCCGGGAGAGACTTAACCGTCTCGTCTTATGTGTTCCACGCGAGCCCTGTTTATGGGACAGTCTGAGCTCGGAGTTCCAAAATCAGATTTTGAGGCGGCAAGCGGTAAAGGCTATAGCGGACATGTTTCATTCCATTGGTAATTGCGTTAGCAAAACGTGGCCGCGGAGAAGTGCTGCAGCTACCCAATGAATGCTCATATGGCGGAGTGAGTAGGCAGCGAGACTTGGAGCAAGACTGCCGTCTAAACCTCCTACAAACTGGAAGACCCGCGTAAGATTCAAGTATGTTGGAAGCAAGACTCGCCGTCTAAACCAGGCTTCAGTCGTAGCCGCTAGCCAAAGCCTCACAGCAGCCCCCGCGCGAGGGTTCGAGAGCAGGCTTCCGAGAGCGGCTGAAGGAGGCTAAAGGCGGCGTTCCCATTGGTGCTGTTACTGACGTGCCGTGCGGTTTCCACGTCCAGTCCGGACCAGGTCGCAGACGCTGCGCTCATAGCGGTGCCGCCGGTCTCGGTCGGCTAGCTACGAATACCGGCGACGCCGGAACCTTGCGGCTAGTTACTTGTAGGTGCCGTACCGATGCACGTTGCCTGCTGGTCGCGAAAGGCCGTGCACCAGCGCGCCTCCTGCGAGCAGCTGTAAGGTAGCCAGCCCGCCTGTGGGGTCAGCTATTTATTGATGTTGGCTGCCATGCCGATACGGCACTGCATGTGTAGTGTCGCATTTGTAGAGGCTTAGCTCGCTCAATGCTGCCCTGTACATTGCAGCTACACGTGTTGGTGCTGCAAACTTGTGACCTTACGGTCAAGGGGGCGTGTAGTTCGATTGCATGCGGGCTGGTACCGCTCCTTTCCTCAACAGCTGGTGGGAGCATCCCCGAGAGGGGCCTGTGCACAGCTGTGGTCAGCTTCTAATGAGGCGTTGACACAGGCCGATAACACGCTGGTGAACAGATGGTGGATTCACCATCGGGGTCGGCCAAGGGACAGCGGGAGTGGAGGAGAGGAGACTCGAGTGTGAGAAGGGGGCGAAGGCAGTCGTGCGTCTTGAGGCTCCGTGCCTTGTGCAATAAACCGTTGGCGTTGTTCATCGGCTGCCTCTCTGATCGGTGAACCAAACTACATCCGGTAGGCAGCGCGCCTTCGGCACGCAGATTGAGCATCTGCTTCAAAAGACTCGACCTTGAATTTTTAGAGAGGCCGCCATATTTGTATTTTTGGTGCTAAGAATTCATGCAGAGTGTCCCGCCGTCTACCACTAGCAGCTTCGCGGCGTTTATCCGCAGGGTCCCCCTTCTTATAATAAAACTGATAAGAAACGACAAACTTCAGCGCTCCCCCAGCTCCTCGCATTCTGTCTCGGGTGGCTGGTGGCTAAAGTCTCCGCTGCGGAAGCCTCCCGCCTCTTAATTGTAAAACGTTTACTTGTTACACCGAGCGCAGACAGGCGTGACCTACAAACACTACCCTTAACAACTCGCGTACAATATATTAGTTTAAAATTCATTTACATGACCACATACAAGAACACAAGACACGAAGGCTTACGCTTTCCGGAAACCAAGCTCTTAGTCCACGAGCGATTCCGTTTAGAAAAAATCTGTAATCAGCCGTGCGCGTATACATTTGCGCTAGCGCTACGCCGCAGTGCGGCCTGATTAGTGCTGTCTTTTCAATAGTCTGCAAAAGCTCGACGTTAAGTGTTGACTAGCGCGACTCATGGACAATTTGTAGGAATTGTGAACGCTTCCATCAATAATTACTGTTACGTTATTCGTAGCACCGGTGAAATATGTAAATTGCATTGAACTTGCAAGAACTTTAGCACCAGGTGGCCCTGCGATTAAAGTAAATCTGGAGCATTTGTAAGGAAGCACGTCTTTCCTCGGATTATGAAGCTTGATAGTAGGAAATACACCATGTGACGTCCTACTTCATGCGACAGTCGGTTTGGTTCAATTCGAGCTCAAAATTTAGCCTTTTTGAAAAAATTTTGTACTACGTACACGGATATAAATAGACCAAGATGTAAATTCCACGCGATCCAAGGGGCATATTTTAAAATTGGCAACGTTTCCGGTTTCACAACCTCCATTTAAGTGAATAGACTCGCTGTCGGCGCTGTATGCTACTTTTGACCTCTGGCGCGTGTTCAGCTAGAAAACTGCCTCTGCCGAGCGTACACGTGTCTTAGCCTACCTGGGATATCTATATAGGCTACCCGGTTGCTCACTTAAATGGCGTCATATTTTAAGGTAAGAATCAGAGGTTGATTTTGGCACTGTTCCTCAGCCGACTCGACAGTTGAGGTATTGTGAGCATGCAATGCATGACAAGTCATTACGGAGCAGTGAACTCAAATTACGGTTGACGTCAAAAGAATAATGCTTAGTGAACTCATTGTTGAGGGCGAGGTCACTTCGAGGTGACAATAGGCTTGCTTATAGCTATTAGCATGGTCTTAGCGTCGATGAGCTTCTGGAAGGGAGTGGCCATCTTAGAAGTGAACGTCGTCGATGAAGCCTGCAAGGGAATTGAGTCGCACGCAGAGCAAGGCTGAGACTGGTCAAAAGGATAGACTGATCGATGGGAGCTCTCGCCGCGTTGAAAAAAGCACTGGCATGCTGTTGTTGAGTGGCAGCAATCGCATCTTAAAAGATGGCATTATGGACAAGTAGACCGGTCGTCAACGAACAGAGACAATCGATTGACCGCCCTCCAAGGTAGTAAGCTCTGGAGCAACTCATTGTCCCCCATTAGTTGAGTTGTTTGTAGAGCTATCCCAGCAATTTTGCCGGTTCGGACCGATACCGCGGTAGGCCCCTGTCATGGTGCCGTTTACACCGATCGAGTTATCCGCATTCCCCTTTAGTCTAAGTGTATCTAGGGATACCCAGTAGTACTGTTTAGTTTCCCATGTTTCTGTTGGCTCAAGCGATTGTATAATAGTTATGTGAAATAAGATTACCGTTTGTCTGGCGCTGGCTCCATAACAGATCCACTTCTAAGGGCTTGCATCGACGAGGGGTCTAGGGGAAAACTCACCTTCCGGGAACCGGCATCATTTTAGAGATCCTGAAATGACTTGAGCGAGCAACCATCTACAATTGTTACAGGGTCTAGGTGTGGGTACTTGCCATCTTGCAATCTCACGGATTTGCACACCTAAGTAACCTTTGCGGTCTCTAGCCTTCACAGAAACAGGCTAGTTTGGCATTGGCTGTAACTAATAACCAACAGTCAAAAAGTGCTTTCCACAATCACTGCACAGGCCTAAAGCAGCTGCTGATGTTCTACTCTGGAAGTATGAGGGAGCCACCTTCTCTTTAACTCCACATACTCGAAAAAATAACTACTGATTGCAGTGCCTCCTATTCAGTATCCTTTTCAGCCCACATTTGGTGGCAACCAAACGAATGTATTTGGGCCTTTTGAGTAACGCTGTATGCAGCACTGGGTAGGGGTAGAAAACCAAGAAGATGGCCTATTACTCATTTTCCTTACAAGGAAGACCTTTGAGATACTAGCAATAGTGTGTCTTTAAGAAGCAAAGGCACCTGCATCTTAAAAAAAATAAAGCAAATTTCAGATCCAGCACAAAGTAGATAATTTTCTGTTTTGCAGGATCACAATGGAGAATGTTTTCAAAGCACGGAAATATTTTTTCTGGGCATAGATCCTATGATTTTCCCATTACATTACGATGTCAGTGATGTCCCTTAAAACGGCAGTTGGCTAACAAAAAACGAGCTCCTGTGAGCATGTGTGTTCCTGTCTTTCATTTGGCCGTCATTTTCACAGTCATTATCACCTCCTCAATCGTCCTAATCACACATATAACGAGACCTATTCAAGAATGGGGCGACAAGTCTCACTCCAGGTGCTTTGCTGAGCAATGGAGCCAAGCCATTACATTAGAAAACACATAAGTAAAGAACAAAAAAAGAGAACACGCATCGAATAAGAATTTGGTCACCTATTTGGCTGCTTGATCAAACGTGAACACCACTCGGTACATCGGCTGAGCATCAGATGCCACTAGAAGGAAGACATGCATGCCAACTGAAAGTGTAGGATGGTTGCCACTCACAGCTGTCACCCGCCATCATGGGCCACCACATAACAGTCTGCTAGGCAATGCTCAAAGCAAGCGCAATTGGGTACACATGCACGAGCTAGAGATCGGTGGAAAAAAGGGTGAGGATGGCACAATATTCCCCCCAAGCTGCTCCTGCTACAATTGTGGAGGTAACTCGTCTGAACTGTGAGCCCAACAATGCCTATCTCTGCTTGAAGGAGAAGGCTAGATGAAACAAACTGCTCTTGATATGCAGTACCATCTTGCACAGCTACAGCAAAATGATGAGCTCAGCTATCCAAAAATGCATGCTGATAGCAGTTTCCGCATGCGTTTGGCTTTTCAGCACAGGAAACACCAGCTGTGACACTTGCATATGTCACACAGGTGTGACACACAAAATCGAATGGTAAAACTGAATTCCAGTAGATATCCTAGCTCGGTGGCAGCTACCGATAGCTGAACCTGTCAGCTGATCCGATGGGACAAGACATTCTACCGACGACTGGTGCTGTAGTTAGTGGGTGCATAACGGAAGACAATGCCGTCGTCAATGGCCACGATTTCCAAGAACTATATGTCATCAGGACGGTACACACCACAGGTATCGCAATTAGAACTGCCTGCCTTCATCATGCAGAGCCATCACCTACAACGGATCATTAAACTTACAATGCGGCAAAGAAAGCAGCAGGCTTTTGGCAGCTCCAGATGCTATGCCCAAACGCATGCAAAACAAGCAAAGCGAAGAAATGTATGCCAGCTCGCCTCGCCAGGTGTGGACTAACTAATTTAGTAGCAAACAGTGAAACGTCTGCAGCCAATATACTTCAGGATGCAGTTGTGTCAACACAGGAGTCACATCAAGAGAAGAGAGCCCAGATCCAGAGAAATGCATAGAATACTACTATTACAACTAATACTAATAGTATTATCACATTTGTGCAGCCGAACAGCAATACTCGAACAAGCATCATCACTTACGTATCAACTCCAGACAAGGTCGACGTGCGGCTGCTGCTACTACGCAGAGGTGCTGCCGAAGCAGAGGTCTGCTGACTAGAGGTACTTGATGGTGCCTGACCGGCTCGAATCGGCTTGGCTGCAAAGAGACGACTTTACTTAGGTCCAACCCCAATATGATAGCCATGAGCTGAAATCTTGCAATTGCCGAACCACAAGGGAACCTGGTTCGGTTGGCTTGGAAAGGGATCTCAGCTGCACTCTGGTTTGAAGCCAAGGAGCACACTGAGTATATCTACGTACTTTAATGCCAACTTTCAACCAAGACGAGCTGACCTGGCTGCTGGCCTGGTTGTAAAGGAAGATAGCACGATTCCAATATTTGTGGCCTCCAGGGGGACGGAAGCGATAAAGGTTTTCGAACATGGGACATACCACAGCTCATGAGACTGGGACAAGACACACCACATACTTTAATTGCTGTGCCATGCAAACGATCTACTCAGTAAAAGCAGAAGAAATCACAAGAGCAGACAAGCAACATGTCACTAGAGGGACTCATCGAAGACTGATTCGCTAAATTTCCCCAGTTAGCTCTTGGTGACACTGTCACTCTTACATATATCATCAAGCTTGTCTACTTGCTCTTTGGAGATACGCCTTTCAGGGACGAGAGGGTCCATGGCACTGCATGCTGATGGAGAAAAGTCACACAATGGGTTTGGGTATGCAGCCTCGACAAGCCAAGACCTACATGGTCCGTGCACCCATGCCAGACAGCACATACAGATGCCCATTCGGCAAACGAATCATGTATGCTCAAAGTAAAATTCACAATTCTCATAAAAGCTGTCACTCACAGGATCGCCAGTTGTGTCAGACATCTGGATATTAGTCGAGGCGACACAACTGATAATGACCCAACTGATGAGCAGCAAGTAAAGAAAGTGAGCCGTCCAACAGAAGGCACATAATAATAAAAATAAAAATAATAATGTACTTGATAAAGCACCCTCAGAGAACTTAATCTCTTTCTAGGCGCTTTACATTTGCTGCAATGGGAAAGGCAATTAAATGGTAAGTAAAATCATGCTTGAAAAACAAACAAAATGAATAACATGGTTAGTGTGACATGCATTGCGAATATCATCAATACATGCAGCAAGGGAGTTGAGATAATTCTACGTGCTCGAAGGCTGAGAGGGATTGAGGCGGAACAAGCTGAGCAGTTCGAGCCAACGGACGCTAAACAACCGGCTCTCTTCTGGAAGCCCTGCTAAATGAGTGAGCTCTCTGCCCGCAGCCCTAGGGGTCGGCTCGAGGCACTTTTATTTCTTTATTTCATAATTTACTGAGTTTAGCTTCAACGATAACATCTAGAGATGTATTTAACGACAATAACAAAGCAGTAATAGATACGAGCAATCGCACTTAGTAAGACGGTCAGCATGCAAATGTGGTTAGTGGCAGCATGCACAGTGTCAGCACGCATAAGCACATCAAAGACGAATCACAGGGACCCACTAAATGCTGTCCTAAATAGGTGTTTTTAAGTTTTTTTTTAAATATGGTCAGGTCAGGGGATGTTCTGACGCAGGTCGGGAGGGAGTTCCAGGCTTTGGGAGCATACGAACTAAATGCACGGTCTCCAAAGGACTTGAGGTTTGTACGAGATATTTCTAGACTGTTGGATTCCGAAAAGCGGGTGGTACGATGCTTGGCCTGATGGGGGAGTATGTCGGAGAGATAGGCTGGAGCCATAGAATGAAGGGACCTAAAAGTGAGCGACAAAACCTTGAAGTCAATCCGTTGCTTGACTGGGAGCCAGTGCAGGTCGGCGAGAAGTGGAGTAATGTGGCAACTGCGAAGCTCACGACAGACAAGCCTAGCTGCAGAGTTTTGCACCAGCTGCAATCGCCTGATTGCACATGCTAGTAGGCCAGTAAGCAGTGAGTTGCAGAAGTCGAGACGAGGTGTCACGAATGCATGGACCAACTTAGATGTGGTATCCTTATCTAAACAAGCCCGAATTTTAGCACTATTATGAAGCTGAAAATAGGCAGATTTGACCGTGGAGCTGATGTGGTCGTCTAACGAGAGGTTGCTTTGGAATATGACACCTAGATTTCGAGCTGATTCGACAGGAGATATGCTGGCAGAGCCAATTTTGAGCGTCAGCCTTTCCAATTTCTGAAGCACACTGGGTTTGCCCATGACTAGTAAGTTAGTTTTGTCATCGTTTAGTTTTAGAAAATTTGCTGCCATCCATGTGCGGATGTCATCAATGCATGCAGCAAGTGAGTTTAGAGAATTTGAGGTGCTCGAAGGCTGGGAGGGATCAAAGCAAAGGTACAGCTGAGTGTCATCCGCATAGAAGTGAAAGCCTAGATTGTGCTTGGCAATCACATCAGCAAGAGGCAGAGTATAAACCGTGAAAAGAACCGGACCTAGCACGGAGCCCTGAGGTACTCCATATTTCAGAGGTACTTCAGATGATCGTTGTCCATTCACGTCAATACTCTGGAATCTCCCACTGAGATAGGACCTGAACCACTGCAGAGCAGTGCCAGTGATGCCCAGGTAAGATGAGAGGCACTCTATAAGAACTTTGTGATCGATGGTGTCAAAAGCTGCCGAAAGATCGAGCAAGACAAGCAGAGACACTCTACCCATGTCTGCATTCCTTAGTGCAGATGGTACACAAAAGACAGCAAAAGACGCGACTAAAAGCTACTACTCTCTAGGCGGTAGCTACCCAAAACGACTAGGGACATTAGTGATCGACATGAAGGGAGAGTGGTAATAGCTGTCAGGATGAGCAATCGCATTGCATCAATTCAAGTTGCCGGCAGTGCTAAGCCATGCCGACTATTTGACAGCCTGGCATTATGGGTGACACATCTACTTGGATACGTAACCTATACAGTTGGCAGACAGTCTTACAGCCATGCGGTAATGCCTAATCAGAATGCCACAGTCATGCAACAGTCAACCAAAACCTATTAAGAGTCATCGATTAACGGTAACGGAGCGACGCCCTGGTAGAGCCAGCAGCATGAAGGAAGCACTGCATGCACACTTTGCCCATGCGACCGATACAAGAACACCGGCTAGTCTACCTTGAAGGACACTGATAGACGACCAAATCGGCCATTCATGAGCCAAACCTATAGATCGCTGTATCAGCGAGCCAAGGCCAGAGTAGCTTACCTATGTTAGCCGTGTGCACCTTCTTTGGCGTAGTTCTCTGCCTATAGCCTTCTTTTATTTTGTCTACCTCAGTCTGATACCTGAAGAAAGAAATGTCGACAGTAAAAGATTGGCAGTAAAAGACAGGTTTACTGCTCACCAACAAATGCACTCCTACTAAAATTGTGCGCTACACCGATAATGACGAATTGAAAATAATTTCAGTTTATCGCCATTTCATTACCAGCAGTGCCATTGCTACTAGCCGGGCCTACAGCCCAGGCAGCTAGAGGCATCACCAATGATGTCGCCATTCTAACGATCATTACAATTGTTTTCTAGTTACCCAGCTTTTTGTACGGCACTCTCCATCATTCCCACGACCTTTCATTTTGTCAAGCACCGGGCTCAGGCAACGACCGGATTACGTCAACACGGATACACGTTGCCCAGAGGCCATTCCCATATCCAATGGCAGGCTGTATGTAATGGCTCTCTACATAGTAGAGAGATCGAAGAAGCTGCCTCTACTTTAGGTTCGAGTGAGATGTCTACATTTAAATTAGCAACAGCACGGCAGTCGACAGCATAAATCCATATCGAGGCAGAGTACCAAGCCCAATAAACGCGATGACAGGCCGCCTTATTTTCACAGGCAGGGAAACATTGCCGACCTATCGGCTGAATGACGGCATTTATGGGAGGAATATCTTGCAGGTTGGTAGCTTCCCTCTCTCAAGTGCCACAGTGCTGGCACCACTGCTGACCGGCAGGTTATAACTAAGAGTGTTGAGTTTAAACTATCAGGTGCCAGTGTCCAAATTCCTAGCACAATGGGGCACGTATACACACACATATACACACCCTTCCTATGTTGATGGAAAGTTTAGACAAAGCTGTAGTATCTCCGTTGCCCAATGCTAACCTAGTTGTTGGACCAGCCCTATTGTCCTTGACCACTTACATCGAAGAGAGTGTGCTGTAGGCAGTGGCTGCCAAGTTGAGTTGGCTGCGGTCGCTAACCAAAAGTGTCACGAGTGTAGATGTATACGGCAGCCGGAAATCCAGGGAGCCATTAAAGTATGGGATACCTCAGATTTCGGTCTTATACTTCCTTCTTTCCACAATCTATACTCTCCTTCTAGCCGATGTCATCGCCGAGCGGAGTGTGGGCTTTCATTTCCACGGTGACGAAACTCAGCTCTACTTATCCTTTGACCCTTCCGAGCCTTGCTTTGTACCTGACTCACTTACCTCCCTAGCCTGCTGCACGACGACATGCACATGAGGACGGCCGCTTAACTTCCTGAAGTTTAACACACAATAACTTCAACCTATTACTTACAGGCAACCCCGGTGTCACCCTGAATTCGGAAGACCTCAGCTTCAACATTGGTTCTTCTAGCACGACTCCGGTGACGCCTGACCATAATCTGGGTGTGAGTGCTGCTCCATAACGTCTTGTCAGTGGATGGGCACATTGCTCCATAACGTCTTGTCAGTGGATGGGCACATAGCCTCTACCGTCAAGTCTACTTTCAGCCTACTTTCAGCTCAGGAGCATTAATCAAATCAGGCCCTGCTTAGACAATAATACGTTGGCCAAACTATTTGATGCATTAGTGAAATAGCTTTTAGAATCCTGCACTTCCCTTTATTCAGAGCTCCCGACCAGTGCCCTGATCGACTGCAACCCGTGCAAAACTCACCAGCTCGGCTGGTCTGTCGTCAATAGAGTAGCTGCCACATCACTTTACCGCTTCTGTCTGAGCTTGACTGGCACCCTATCAAGCATAGAATCGATTTCAAGATCCCCTCTGCCCTACAGGTCCCTTCACTTGATTGCACCTGCCTATCTATACGACCTCCTTGATCCTTCAGTGTACTCTCTCTCTCTCTCTCTCTCTCTCTCTCTCTCTCTCTCTCTCTCTCTCTCTCTCTCTCTCTCTCTCTCTCTCTCTCTCTCTCTCTCTCTCGTACCACCCAGTTCTAAGTCATCCTGCCGTTCCTCACACCAAAACTCGTTTATGCCTTCTGTCATACCTGCATTGCTTTTGCATTATTTAGGTACCGGCTGCAGATGCATCTGTTCTCCTCAGCTTTTGATGCATCCTAGTGCAGTGCAGGGGTCTTTTTTGCTTATAAGTGCTTTGCGCACATACTTGTGCGTGATTCAGCTACACGATATGTAAAGTGCATAGAAAGAGATTTAGTTCTCTGAGGGTGCTATGCACATTTATTACAAAAACAATATTATTATCACATTTTACTCACCTGGGGTCCTACTGTAGTTTTGCCCACCCTCCGACCGATGGAGGGTGCTCTCCTAGGCCGGTCAGGCAGGCTACGGTGGACTGTGCAGCCTGTGCAGCTCCTTAATCGTTCATGAATGCAGCCAGGCTGCTGTGCTGTGAGCAATGCATGTGGCATGCGAAAGCTATTAGGCAGATTACTGGATTCACTTTGAGTATAGGGAGGGGCAGGGGGAGAAAGCGAACTGCCGTACTGCTAGGACTCAGGACCTGATCGGTCGACGTCTAGGCTTGGCGGCAGTTCTCTTTGAGTACTATGTGAAGACAATATTTTACCTAGGAGAAGCTAATGGCTCCGAGTGTATACTTGAATGGTTTTGCATGATTGCCTATGCATAACACCATGCTTTGAATCAACCCGTGGTGGTGATTGATTCTCTTGCTCCAAGTTGTAAGGCACCAGGACAAAGATGTAGTTCTCTCAAGGCTTCAAGAGTGTGGCAAGCATCTCAAAACGAACGGTTTCCTTTGCAGCAAATGTAAAGCGCCTAGAAAGAGATTTGAGTTCTTTGAGGGCACTTTATCAAGTGTATTATTATTATTATTATTATTATTATTATTATTATATTATTGTTATCGGCACCTGACTTCCAGTGGCTCCAGCCCTTTGCTCTGCTAGACTGTCGAGCCCTACATGAGGGGTAGCATGTGGCAGCGAGTCGGTTAAATACAGTTAATTACTTCCATAGGGCACTGTGGTATAGGGGCAATCATAGTGACATGGACTCCAGCCACACTCTCCCCTAAAGCCGTGTGGCTGCCCCTTCTGCAGAGTGGGGGGGGGAGTGCTACTTGCCGCCAAGACCCGCCGCCTCGGGCACGGTCAAGGTTCGCCTCCCTTAACAAATTTCCGATTCATCACCTTAATTACCAGAATACACCCTTAATATTGCTATATAATGCTATATATATTATAATAATAATATCTATCATATTGCTTAATATATAAATATGTGTGTGTGCGTGAGTAAAATATTGTAATAAAATATTGGAATACACTTATTTATTATTCCCTGTCATATGGGGGCCTCTACCCTCAACAGCAATTGCCAAGAATCTGAAAGAGTGCGACCAGGGTGCCGGGTGCTGGCAGCATGACCAGACATCTCCCCTCACCCGTGCTAATGGTGGCAGGCGACAGCAGCAGACACGGTCATGCTAGATAGAGAAGGCAAGCAAGCGACACGGGGCGCGAGAGCAGCAGCAGCAGCAGTGGCCGCTCCTGCTGCAGCTGCCGCCGCCGCAGGCAAGCCGGCAGAGGCGTCGGCAGCTGCGGCCCCCTCACCTTATGCGGTCCTTCATGGCGCCCTCCTTGGCCTCTTTGAGAGCGACCTCGAGCGTCTTGACGCGGTCCATGGTGGAGCGCAGGCGAATCTCAAGCTTGGGCAGCTCGACGCGGAGGTCGGCGTTGTCCCTCACCAGCTGCAGCGGCGGCGGACGAAAAAAACGCGAGTAAGCAGCCCGTGGCCACGTGACGGCCCCAACGTTAAGCCGAGAAACGTCGGACGGTAGCAGCAGCAGCGAGCGGCGGCGCGCAGCAAGCGGCACCCGGACTCCCACCCGGGGCACTGCAGAGCCGTTAAAGGGGTCAGCAGTTTAGAGGGGAGGAGGGCTCACACCACCGTTTGGAGAGCTCACACTGCCGACTGCAGTGACGTCGTGGGCTTGATGGGCGGGGTAGGCCGGAGCAAGAGCCGGAAGGGACATAATAGCGAGCAGACGAAACCTTTTCAATTCAGTGCAGGTCGGTGAGCAGTGTTGTAATGAGGCAAAGGCGATGCTTGCGGCTGCTGCAAGACAAGCCTAGCTGCCGAGTTTTGCACCAGCTGTCGAGAGCAGACGACTCAACCTACAGCTAGGTTATGCCAAATAATTTCGGATACAGCTCCGGGATTGACGTACATATACTAATTTAATAGGCCAGATGATCCTATAGAGATCTCCCTAAGCAAATGCAAGTGAGCTCAGACAGAACTCACAGCTACATAAATAATAAATAAATCCTAGCTGATTAAACAGCCTCTTTTTGTATAGCGACAGAAGAGCCTTTTACGGCTATCACCACTGCTTGCAGTGGCGATAAAGAATCGCCCACCGCAGGAATCGAACCCACGACCTCGGAACCGAGGTCGTGAAAGCAACCGCCTTACCTAGTGTGCCATCACGGCTCATCTTCTGCATTGCCGACAAATGCCTTTAACAATTAGACTGCCGAGTAACAAAGTTGCTACCAAGTGAGGCAACTTTCCAGATATCTTACAAAAACATAGGTTGCCAAATGTGGCCAGATCCCTTTTTGCACTGAATGAGTTGCAAAGGTATGATTCTTAAGGTGACTAGGTGCACGGCAAACGACTCTCGTTACTGCTCGAAAAAAGGCATGCATCGAATGCTAGCCGTCGTCACAGCTTTACTTTTTGCTGCTTACCTGATAATTCTAGGTAGACTTTTTGTCTTTCCTTCAAGCTATCGCGACTAATAAAGAATAGCCACGATTTCTCAGTGGATAGAAATCTCCTCACTCACAACGGCTTCACCATTCCAAACACTAGGATTGACTTATGTGTAACCTTTGCCCACATAACCAGATCACCCATGTTTTTCCTTCGTTGACATTAAAAAGACTTCACAGGTCCCTCAGCAGGAGATTACTATCAAGAGTATACTCCCATTCATGGCGCGATTGAGTGCACTTTCGATTAGCCAGGTCATCGGACAGGGCACGAGCACTTCTGAACGGGCACACACTGAAGTCCGGCAGATGCTAAGAAAACAAAGCGACTGACATACGATGTGGCACGTCAGCATGCCTGACGAAGGGACCGACATACTGAGGGACAAAACCTTGAACTCGATAGGCTGCTTGATGGCGCCAGTGCAGGTCTGTGCGCAATGATGTAATGAGGCAATTGCGACGTTCATGACAAGACTAAGAGCTGAGTTTTGTACCGACCGTAGATGTTTTATTGCATAGGCGGGAAGGCTTGCAAGTGATGAATCATAGAAGACTAGCCGGAATGTCAGTTGGAACAGCTTGACCGTGGTATCCTAATCTAAGCAGGCCCGAATTTTGCAATGGTACGAAGCTGAAAGTAGTCAGACTTGATTTTGGAGCTGATGTGGTAATCTAGTGTAAGTTCATTTTGGTTTGGGACACTCGGATTGTGGGCAGCTGCCAAAAAGGAGATATGCTGGCCGTGACAATTTTGAGGGTTGACTTTCCGATTTTTGAATAACACTAGGTTTTTCCATAACTACTAAGTTGGATTTATTGCTTGTGCAGACCAAAGCAAGCTCTTATGCTTCATGTCGCATAAAATATATCAACGAGCCTCGCGAGAGACTACTGTCATCAGGGAGTCTCAAAGGCATCGCTGAAACACCTGTTGCCGAGGAAGGTATCTGATATAACTTCGAGTTTGCATCCTCTCAATTTGACATGTAGGAGTCGGACAACTTTAACAAGACTTAAGAAACCAAAGTGTTTTCTTGTGACAGAAAGGGCTCGATTTCAGAAAGCTCAGTAGAGCATCAGCATTTCAGCTGGATTCGAAACTGACGCAACATGCTGAAAACCTCCAGGCTGATGTAACGTCACAAGAGTTAAAATACTATCACAACCGATCCATGTCGATATAGCCAAGGAAATTGCTGCCACGAGTCCTGAGCTGCAGGTTAGTGTGCACAACAGTTAGCCTGTAGCCATGCTCCATTAAGTGGAGTAGGCAGAGGTGGCTGACTCTAGGCAGAAGAGGCTGGTCACGAGCTCAAAAGTGGCTGGCAGCAAAAGCATGCCGTTAATTTGCAGTGTCTGACATCACGCGTGCGACCAGAATTTTCAGCGTAGCTATTGAGAAGTCCTTCCAGAAAGACAATGTTCCTTCACTTATTGAAATGTTTTTTCATGGGATAGAGGTATTAAAAATCCCCCCCCCCCGACAGATCACCAGCCACCATTGCCTTTTATCTCACTGATCATGTTAAAATGCACCAAGAGTTCACTGCAAATCAGTGAGGCTTCGGCACACCATGCCAAGGAGATGGAGGCACCTCTGCCCTTATGCATAGGATTGGTGATCCATGCTCAGACTTGCCAACTGGTAGTTTTGCTTTCTCATCTCTGAATAAACGGTAGCTTTATCAAGAGCCCTAGAAAAGGTCAAGCGAATGCCCCGAAGAGCTTGTAAACAATTCCCTGGTGAAGATGCCGTTTGTCCATTTTGACTGAGCTGAAGACTGGTATTTTCACGACAGCCACAACAGATAACATTGACCACATCCTGAGCTCAGCAACACCAAGGGACACATTTCATGGGAATTCAACGTCACGGCACCATCACTAAATACAAGACACTTCCAGAACCAAGTAAAGCTGAATGTTGGACATACAATCAATTTAACTACTCGTAACCGGGTCTCTATAGACATAACCCAAATACAGCCTGGTAGGCACCACTCGACTACCATCAACAGCAAGTCCCATTTAGTCCGGCATGCCTCCTCCCATACCACCCTATTAGAGTGCCGCTGTTGGGCTTGCATTCTTGATAGCATGCCTGGTTTCAAAGATCAATGAAAATATCGGCATTAGTGTGGAGATACTTGTTGTTAGGAGGATACTTGATGCAGCCAATCAATCTTACTTCCCAGTGCTCAGGTGGTACCCAAAAAAAGGGGACTGTATGTCAGAAGCCAAAAATGGCTCCAGACACTTAAAATACATCGTCATTTTGCAGGGTTCAGCAGCTATTAAGCAAACGAAGGTAGTCGTTAGTTCAATATGTTACCATTAGTGCTAACTCTAATGAGTCCTGTGTTCTAGTCAAATTTGTTAGGACAGCAGTTGCTAAAATGCTGAAATATTTGAGGTTACATCGTGATCCCAGAGTCGGTGGATTTTTAGGGCCATCATAGTATAGTGTGTGTGTGTGTGTGTCTGTCTGTGGGCATATCTTTATCTGTAACTTAAAAATGCCAAAAAGACAGCAGATGTGGCTTTCGGTAAGTCTGTGACATTCGGTGAGCACACGGTAGCCAACAGACTCCATCTCAAGGCAGTTGAGAAAGTGAATGGTAATGGCAGAGTGAATGGTTAAGAAAAGTATGGCAGTAGCAGCACATGACAGCTAGATAGAATGTGCCAGAGTCAGGAGCATGAGAACAGATGTCATTGAGAATTATGGAAGTGAACTCTGCACGCTAGAACATGCAGAGCTAAAGATTTTGTCGCAGAGAATGGCTTAAAGCAAATTACTTTCTTAAGGGGAACTGACGGGACAAGCAGGCTGAAACTAGTGCACAGTTAAGAAGGGCATGATTAAGCCAAGCCATGACAAGTATTGTGGTCAGAATAGGAATTTTGCTCCGTATGCATTGATGAACCAAGAGCCATAGCAGCTCCATCAGCAGAGGAGACATACGAGTGAATCTCTTAGATTTAAAAACCGATCTTAAGGCTACATTCATCCTTAACTATAGAGGCTTAATGGCCTTTTTGGTTTCCCTGCCAATGCTGAGTCTCAGTGGTCTGGTCTAGACAGAACCAGGGGGTCATAGAATAGTGATAATAATTTCAAATACATAACTACCGGAGGAAGTCTGCCGTGGGATAGAACGTTGACAAAGAATTTCCCCTCTCGCACGGACCGATCAAGCAACCACTGAGTAACCGGTCCACTGCTCTCTGACGATTGAGCTATGGAGACTACTACTGTTCCAAAGGTGTTCACCTTTGGAACAGTAGTAGTCTTCAACACAAGGCTGTACATAGCCGCTTACGTGCTCGGGCCCCATCTTGGTGTACTGAAAGAACGAATGAGTAATTACAATTATAATAATGAATCTGCATAGCCCAATAAGAGAACTCAATCGCTATTTAGACAACTAATTTTTTTTGGAAGAGACCTTTAGCCAGCCAATCCCGTATGTACTTTCATACTAATTGACATTGATCAGACATGATTATTAGCTTCGGAGGTATCTCTAGGAATAAAACTTATAAAAGTTGAGCACTTATCCAAGAGTAAAACTAAATTACGAGTGCTCGCGATTATGATCACACTTAGTATGTCCAATTAGGAGAATAAAGTCGCTTATTCCAGCAGTACGTTCGGAATTTCCTATAAGGAATAGTTTGGAGCAAGACAATGCACGTGTGTACACAGGGCAGCCGGTCATAGCACCGCAAGCCCGTAATCTCTGAGATTCCTAAAAAAAAAGGCATCAGCCACATGGAAGGTAGCAGAGGCCTCAAGCTACTGGGCAGCACACCGGAACGTGAAGATTTACACCATACTGCATATGGAAACCACGAAATATAACGCCTTTGAAGCTCATGGCAACAGAAAAAAACGCTAGCACACATCTGCAGCACCCTAGCAGGGCAGTAAGGGAGGTGTAACAGGCTAAATACGGTGGTGCTACTGCCGAAAGCATCTATGGAAAGAGATGGGGATGACCAACATACGTGCATAAATGAGTGTCTCAAATAGGAGGCGTCACGAATAGATTTCCAGTGTTATCTCCTGCTAAGCTTTCGTTTCTAGATCTCAACGAGGCCAGCCAACACAAAACGGTTGCAATGTGGTGCAACGCATGCTTTCCCAGGATCGGCTTGCATGGGCTAGAGCTCTCCTATGACGATGATGATGATGATAATAATTATAATAATAAATTTGATATAGCGCCCTTGGAGAACTCAGTCTCTTTCTAGGCACTTTATATGTACAACAGTGCCTTGGGGTTCGAACTAGTGAATTGTACATTATGGCTGTTGCTAAACACTAGTGCTTCTCTCTCTGTGGCCACAGAATAGACTGGTCAATATAAACGACGTGATCTTGTTGTACTGAGGTATGGGTGCTCTTAATTGCCGGCATGCTCTGCTACCGTCAGCATACCTGCACGTGCTGAGGCAGCCTCTACGACTTGCTAGCCGCACTCCGAAGCGCCGGCTCCACTAGTATCGATCCTAAGTCGGCAAGGACTAACACCGTTACGTGTGCTGTGCATGTGGCCTGAGGACTTCAAAGCAGAAGCTGCTACACCAGCTGTTTGTTACATTGGTCATTGTAGCCTTTTATATTGAATTAGCCATTTTATTATTTTGTTTTCATGCTTGCTGCATGGGTTTGAATAACTTACTACTTTGAATTAGGATATATATGCGTTAACACATAACACCAGTCAATGCTCTCTCCCCCTATATATATATATATATATATATATATATATATATATATATATATATATATATATATATATATATATATATATATATATATATATATATATATATATATATATATATATATATATATATATATATATATATATATATATATATATATATATATATATATATATATAGGGGGAGAGAGAGCATTGACTGATGTTATGCGGTAACATTAACCGGTGACAAAAAGGTCGGAGAAAGGAAAGAGCAGACAGACAAAAAATGCTCTTTGAACACAATATCGACGTGAAATCTGAAGAATATGAAATAAATCGTCTTGGTACCTGGAAGGTGATTCGTGCGAAGGGACAGCAAAACGGCTTGACAGTTAGTAAAGAAAAAGGGACCATGGCTGCTCCACCACCAGTTTGGGCCCCTATCATGTTAGCCCAGGCGTTAGCCCTTCAGGACCCAGGCCGTGTGTTCCGAGTCTTGCAATTGGCACTCCTTTATTGCCTACTGCTGTGGGAAATCCTTTAATGCCTACTGCTTGCGAGGTGATACCCACTAAGGCTCTTCTGCCGCTACATAAATGAAGCTGTTAAATCAGGACGACCTTTACTATACGTATACTTCAGTTTTCAGTGACCTCAGGCTATGGAATAAAGATATGCCTGTAGGGGTGGATGGCATCGATCCAGGCTGCCTGGTCTTAGTCACACCAAATAGGGCCAAGGGCTATGCCAACAACAATTTCAGGATTGTGTCACTAGGGGCCCACTGCATGATGAAATAACTTATGCTTTAAGAGTGGCCGGTGGGGGTTAGTGGATTTGGTGACTATTAACTTGGAGTGACTCAATGCCAGCTGAGTCGGGAGAACGCCTTGAGCAACGTCTTGTAACAAGGCGACTGGCAGAAGCTGCTATTAAAGACGTATCAATCAAAGTCGGGCGTTGGGAAGACCCTTTATCTTATCGCATGCACAATCCCCATCAGGTAGACCACGATGTCGCATAGCAAAGCTATCAGATCGTCCACGACATACCACAACTTGTAAATGGCAACGCTGGAAGCAAGGCTCGACTATTCAAATCAGCACACCTGCTATTGTTACGGGCTATTGCTGACTCGTTTTGTAATAATAATAATAATGCACTTGATAAAGTGCCCTCCGTGAACTCAATCTCTCTCTAGGCGCTTTACATTTGCTGCAAAGGGTAGAGCTAAACCGATCAGCAACCGCACCCCTCCCCCCTGCTGTACCCTTGCCCATCCGGCTGAGCTTCGTCGCCGACCATGCAACAGACAACCGACCCAGGTATTGCTCAATCGAGGGGAGGGCTTTTATATGTCAGGCAATCGAGAACCGCCGCCACGCGAGAGCGCTTTCATGTTGTGCACTGCAAACGATGGCACTCCGTAGTCAGCCACGCCCAGCTACGAGCCAGGGCTCGATCAGGTCACCTCGCATGGGGCTGGAACCAGTGCCTATCTTCGCACTCTCAAAGCTGCTGGCTGCCAGCGCTGGCAGTGCCGGCCACTTCGGCACTTGAGGGTTGGACGATCGTCTCACGAAGCTGCCCTCAGGTAGAGCTGGGAGCAGAGCTCAGGTGGCGACCGCAGCAACGACTCGAAGCTGCTGCTGCCGCTGACCCTCTAGTAAACCCTCTAGCACTCGAGCAAAGCCAAATAAAAATCGGATGCACCACATGTCCACGAACCGTGCCTTTGGGGATTTGGATGGATCTATGACACGGCCACAGGAGCAGTGTCACAGCCCCAGTGCCAGATGGATGGGATGGGACAAAGGGATGGGACGGAAGGATGGGACGAAGGGATGGGACGAAGGGATGGGACGGAAGGATGGGACGGAGGGATGGGACGGAGGGATGAGATGGATGGGGAGAAAGAGAGAGAGAGAGAGAGAGAGAGAGAGAGAGAGAGAGAGAGAGAGAGAGAGAGAGAGAGAGAGAGAGAGAGAGAGAGATAAAGAGAAAGAGCAGGATAGCTGCTTTTAACAGACAGTAAGTAAGAGCACCGGTGGCGGGCGACACACATACTGCTAACGGTGAACGCTCTCTTCCACCACCCAAGAGGACGCCGCATTGCAAAAAGATTATGCAGCAAGCAAATCAAAAGGGAGGGGAAAGCAGTCGAACAAAAGAAACTGCCACTCTAAGCCACTTAAGTCCTACCTGCTTATGGACCTTGGTCAACTGCTCGAGGTTGCTCTCCAGAAAGCTAATCTTCTGACGATGCGCGGTGCCAGCACTCGCCTCGCCCTCCGACCCCTCCGAGGCCTCGCTCTTCTGCGACGACTGCAACACACCAGCTGCCAGCAAACATGCTCGGCAAGCGGCGCCAGCGAGCACTAGCGAGTCATCGCACGATGATGCAAGTCACTGCATGACGATGCCGACCATACGGACAGACAGAGGGATGCAAACAGACATGCCGACAGACCGAGTGACCTCAAACGTGCTGGGAAAGAGGTCGTGCCCGACGAGCAGCACCCCCCAGCGAGGCGGCTAGCTCGACGTTCGCCAGGCGCTCGGCACTCGCTGCGGCCTCCACCCGGGCCCGATGAGCAGCCCGGGTGGAGGCCGCAGCGACGAACGCCCGCTCCAGAAGACGACGGCATCATGAAGTATGCAGCTGCTGCTGCAGCCTGGCCGCCGCTAGCTGCATGCGTGCAAGCTGGCATGGCGGCGGCACCTTCTTGACGCGGGCCTGCAGGTCCTGGACGAACAGCTTGCGCAGATTGTGCAGCGTCTGCAGCTCCTTGGCAACGGTGAGCTCGAGGCTCTCGAGGTCTTGCCGCGCCTGCTCGCGACGCTCGGCCTGCAGTGACAGCTCGGCCAGCTGCGCCGACTGCTGCCGCTCCTCGCCGCGCAGCCGCTCGAAGTCGGCCAGCATCCTGTCGTGGCTGAGCGTCAGCTTCTGCTGCGCGCTGCAACGCCGAGAGAGGCGACGTCGACGACAGAACGAGTCAGGCTGGGAGAACGGGCACCGGGCGACCTGGCAAGCGAACCGAGCAGCCCCGACCGTCGGCGCTGGTCGGTTCGCTTGCCAGTAGAGGCTGCCGCTGCCACCGCAGATGAGGACGCCGCCTTCGGGAGCAGCGCTCGACCCGGCACCTGGCCCGGCAGTCCGATGCGGCCATCTGCGCCGCCGACTCGGTCTCGGTCGGGCTCTCTGCCGTGCCTGTCCTTCCAATCCTTCCCTCCTCCGGGGGGGGGGAGGGGAAGAGGGAGACATCGAATCGGTCAAACCGCCGGCGACTCGGCTCTGCCGCAGGCACGAACTCACTCTTTCAGCTCGTCGATGGTCGTCTGCTTCTCGCCGATCTCGGCACGCAGCGAGGCCAGCTGCTTCAGGTGCTCGCGCCGGTGCTGCTCCAGCTGCTCGTCCAGCGCCCGCTGCAAGTCCGCCGCTGCGTCCGACTCGACGCTGTCTTTCGACGTCGTGTGCAAGTGTCCTGCGAGGAACATGTGAGAGAGAGCGCAAGCATTCGCGAGCTGCATTGTCTTGCTCCGGTGCCAGCAGCCGAACGCCACGAGCCAGGCAGGGGGCTGCCACGTGCCACTGCCGCCTCCCGGAGCGGCCGTAGGTCGGCCACCGGATGCTCACACTGATGGGTCACGACAAGCTCGGAAGAGGTCAAAGGTCTTGGTCAAGCGACGTTGCGTCGCGCTGATGAGGCTGGCACGACAAGCACCTGCCTCGTGGAGGCACTCAAAGGCAGAGGCGAATGCTGCGCTCCACCGCCGCAGCCAATGCTCACCGGCGGCGCGCAGGCGAGCGCACTCCTCGGTCAGGCTGTCGAGCGAGTCCTCCAGCTGATGCCGCCTGACGTCGGCCTCGCGCATGCTTGCTACCAGACTGGCGACCTTGGCCTCGTAGGTGTGCGCGTCGAGCTGGGCGGTGGCAAGCTGCGCGTCGAGCTGGTCTCGGCGCTGCGTCAGCTCGCGCTGCGCCAGCTCGAGAGCGTGCGAGCGCTGGCAGAGCGTCTTCGCCTCCGACTTGAGCTTGGCCACGTACAGGCGTGCCACGGTGAAGTCCTCCTCAATTTTGTCAGCACTGCCCACCGCTGGCTTCTGCAGCGTCGCCGAACGGCAGACGGGATAGCGGCAGTGACGAGGAAGCCCGTGACAGTATCGATAGAGCAGCGACGAGGAAGCACGTGCGCGAGCTGCATAGCTGCGAACAAAGCGGGCTATTTGACAGGTTTTGAGCCTTTGACACCGGAGGTTGTGGGTTTTGAAGTTCTGAGGGCGTTGCGTCACTCGAACCTCCCTCCCTCTCTCTCTCTCTCTCTCTCTTTCTCTCCCTGTGTCAGCCTGTTTTTCTGTTATCTCTGACTCCATCCCTCTCTCTCTCTCTCTCTCTCTCTCTCTCTCTCTCTCTCTCTCTCGCTCTCTCTCTCTCTGTCAGCCTGTCTTTCTGTCATATCTGACTTCACCCCTCTCTCTGCCTCCCTCTCTCTCTCTCTCTTTCTCTCCCTGTGTCAGCCTGTTTTTCTGTTATCTCTGACTCCATCTCTCTCTCTCTCTCTCTCTCTCTCTCTCTCTCTCTCTCTCTCTCTCTCTCTCTCTCTCTCTCTCTCTCTCTCTCTCTCTCTCTCTCTCTCTCTCTCTCTCTCCCCCCCCTCTCTCTCTCCCTCCCCCCCTCTCTCTCTCTCTCTCTCTCTCTCTCTCTCTCTCTCTCTCTCTCTCTCTCTCTCTCTCTCTCTCTCTCTCTCTCTCTCTCTCTCTCTCTCTCTCTCTCTCTCTCTCTGCTTCCCTCTCTGTCTCTGTCTGTCTGTCTGTTTGCCTCCGTCTCTGAGCAACACTTGGTTCAGATTTTTGCCGCTACAGGCACTTGTTTTTAACGACCAAGGTCGTAAGCTTAACTGATATCTATGCAAGAACTCGTTTACACTTGATACTAAAACTCTTCATGCAGGCTTGCCTGCCGTGAACTTCAAAGCTGCCACATTATAACAATTCTCACCGACCTGCACTTGCTTCCCATAAAGCAGCGTATGGACTTCAAAATTCTGTCACTAGCTTTTAGGTCCCTTCCTGCTCTTCTTGCTCTGGCCTACCCATCCGAACTACTTCCCAATCAGGCTAGGCAACGTACCACCTGCACTTCTGACCCAAGACGTTTGGATGTCTCTCTAGTCTACCTCGAATCCTTTGGAGACTGTGCCTGTAGTTCGTATGCCCCTAAAGCCTAGAACTCCCTCCTGGCTGATGGCACAACATCCATTGACTTAACTGCAATTAAAAGAATGCGAACAACATACGTAAAGTGCCTGGAAGGACAAGAGTTCCCCTAGGGTGCTATAAAAATATCTTATTTTTATTATAAGCAAGACGAGGTTGAAGAACTAAAAACTATGTGGCTAATAAAAACATAGTACATTTTTATAAGCAGTGCTGCTATGAGGTCTTCTGGAACAACAAGAACAGATCTAAGCAGAGTAAGAGGGAGTCCACAGCCATGGCTGCATGGACTCAGCATGCATGAGATGCCGTGACAAATATGGATTGGTGTGTTGTAATTGGGATCTTAAGGGGACTTTAAATGTATCGGTGCAGTTACTTTCGATGAAACTTAAAGCGTGAGTTTCCCCGCACTGCCCAGGCAAGCCTGTCCAGCACTGACTCTCACACTTTCAAACGGCGAAAAAATGTAGAAGATGCAGCAAGCTTTTACACGGAGCTAATAAGTCCACCTGGGTGACCGGCACAGCTTTTGAGTGAGCTGACACTGGTATGCTGTGCATGTGCTGCAGAACAGGCAGATAGCTAGGTGTTGATCGCTTCAGCATCAAGTGTAGATCCTGATATGTGTGCCACGTTTCAAAACATGAACCCCAAATTTTACACGTTGTTTTACGACATTGCCGATGCTCTGTAACAGTGCAAACTTCAAACTTCTTTAGGCATCACAGCAGTTTTGCTGTCTTAGCAAGCTTCAAGGACTTCAAAGGTGTGGGTTTGGAACCGATCATTCTCTAGCAATTTATTTAACCACTGTTCTCGATCTGCCATTATGCCATTCACGTTTGGGCACCTAAGCTTCTCCATTCACCATCGGTGCTTCCAGAACAGAATTGTACCACCTAAATTCCCATATGTAATTGGGAGCAGCCACACTTAGTCAAAAAAAGATGGTTCAGACTTAGCATAAGCTATTGGCCTAGTAGTCAGTAGCTGGAGCTGACGATAGATGGAAGCAGGGCCAGGATCAGAAGGGTCCACCTGTATCCGGGCAATCATGCAATTGGATCCCGATTCCACATACAACCAAGTGATCAAAAGCTTCCTGTCTTGTGGAGCCCTCAGCACAAAGTCAAACGTCCAGGCCAGTGATGCCATCGGTCAGAAACAGTACCGACACTGGGAGCACATGGCCTTCACACCAACAGAGTGCAGCTTGAAAAAAACTCGCAGGAACATACCGCCATTTCTACGGCTGTGCCGTTCTCGCTGAACACGGCACCGATATCCCCGAGGTCTCTCACGAGGCCCAGCATCATGTCGACCAGCCTCTTCCTTTGCTGCAGTGTGCTGTCACGCAGCTGCTGGAGCTCGGCCTCGGCCGTGCTCAAAGCCATCTGCAAATTCAAAAATCCAAGAAGGAATGACTGCAGCCGAGCCAACAGCGAGCTGCCGACAGAGTTGCGTGTAGCTGATTCAACAGACTTGTTTTTATTTTGCAGCAGAATGACCACGGCAGCTTTCACCTTGTTTACAATGGGCAATCAAGGATTTCATGCTGCAGGACTCGAATCCACGACCTGGGCAGTGACGAGCAAATTACTCACGGGCTGCGACCTGGGTGGGGCCAGAGAACTTGCTTGGCACTGCATGCTATTAAAGTTATGGAGCATTTCCTTTTACAAAGAAG